>CM052702.1:104284947-104338157 GCA_028551405.1 Uromys caudimaculatus
GCTTGCATCTATGACTTCTGATCTCTTTCCTAGGTTTTCTAACTCCAGGGTTGTCTCTTTTGTGATTTCTTTATTGTTTCTATTTCTATTTTTAGCTCCTGGATAGTTTTGTTCATTTCCTTTGTCTGATTGTGTTTTCCTGTAATTCTTTAATGGGTTTCTGTGTTTCCTCTTTAAGGGCTTCTAGTTCTTTACCTCTGTTCTCTTGTGTTTCTTTAAGGGTGTTAATTTCTTTCTTAAAGTCTTCTATCATCGTCATGAGAAATGATTTTAAATCTGAGTCTTGCTTTTCTGGCATATTGTGGAATCTAGGGCTTGCTGTAGTGGGAGAGCTGGGTTCTGATGATGCCAAGTAGCTTTGGTTTCTGTTCCTTAGGTTCTTGCCCTTGCCTTTTTGCCATTTTGTTAACTCTGATGTTAGCTGATCTTACTCTGTCTGGCTATGGCTTGTCCCTCCTGCAGGCCTCTGTATCAATACTCCTTGAAGACCAGCTCTCTCTGAGAGGTGTTTGGGTTTGGACTGCTGTGGCACCGGGTCAGATCTGGGGTACAGACAGAAACCAGAAGGATCTTGTCCCCAGCTGTCTCTTGGTTCCTATGTCTTGATGGCTCTGCAAGGGTCCCTCTTGATCCAGTGTTTGAACGGAAGTGGTGGTTTTGCCTGTGCTCGAAGGTGTGTCAGCACTCCTGGAATACCAGCTCTCTCCTGGAGCCCTGTGGCCCAGGCTGAGGTCTCCAGGTCACGGTGAGCAGTGGTGCTTGTCTTATCCCCACTCACAGCTTTTCCACCCTCCTGGGAGGGTGACTTTCTCCTAGCACTGCTTGTCTATGTAACCCTGGTTGCCCAGGCACAAGCTCCTGGGAGGGTAGCTCTCTCCCGGTGCTAATTGGCTGTGGAGCCCTGTGGCCCAAGCTGGGATCCCCAGCCACAGATCCATAATTCCACTTCTAACAACAAAAATAACAGGAAGTAACAGTCACTTTTCCTTAGTGTCTCTTAACATCACTGGACCCAATTTCCCAATAAAAAGCATTTTGCTGCATACAGTAAATGCACCACAATGACAAAGACAGACACTATCTCAGAGTAAAAGACTAGAAAGCAATTTTCCAAGCAAATGGTCCCAAGAAACAAGCTGGAGTAGCCATTCTAGTAGTGAATAAAATCAACTTTCAACCAAAAGTCATAAAATGATAAAGAAGGACACTTCATACTGGTCAAAGGAAAAATCTACCAAGATAAACTCTCAATTCTGAACATCTATGCTCCAAATGCAAGAGCACCCACATTCATAAAAGAAACTTTACTAAAGCTAAAAGCACACATCGCACCCCACACAATAATAGTAGGAGACTTCAACACCCCACTCTCAGCAACAGACAGATCGATCATGGAAACAGAAACTAAACAGAGACACAGTGAAACTAACAGAAGTTATGAATCAAATGGATCTAACAGATATTTATAGAACATTTCATCCTAAAGCAAAAGAATATACCTTCTTCTCAGCACCTCATGGTACCTTCTCCAAAATTGACCATATATTTGGTGAAAAAACAGGCCTAAACAGATACAAGTAGATTGAAATAATCCCATGCATCCTATCAGATCACCAAGGACTAAGGCTGGTCTTAAATTCCAACAAAAACAACAGAAAGCACACATACACATGGAAGCTGAAAAACACTCTATTCAATGATAACTTGGTCAAGGAAGAAATAAAAAGACTTTTCAGCTGGGCAGTGGTGGTGCACGCCTTTAATCCCAGCACTTGGGAGGCAGAGGCATGCGAATTTCTGAATTCGAGGCCAGCCTGGTGTACAGAGTGAGTTCCAGGACAGCCAGGGCTATACAGAGAAACCCTGTCTCGGAAAAAAAAAAAGACTTTTTAGAATATAATGAAAATAAAGATACATCATACCAAAACTTATGGGACACAAGGAAAGCAGTACTAACAGGAAAATACATAGCTCTGAGTGCTTCCAAAAAGAACCTGGAGAGAACATACACTAGCAGGTTGACAGCACACCTGAAATCTCTAGAACAAAAAGAAGCAAATACACCCAAGAGGAGTAAATGGCAGGAAATAATCGAACTCGGGGCTGAAATCAACCAAATAGAAACAAAAAGAACTAGACAAAGAATCAACAAAATCAGTAACTGGTTCTTTGAGAGACTCAGCAAGATAGATAAACCCTTAGCCAGACTAACCAGAGGGCACAGAGACAGTATTCAAATTAACAAAATCAGAAATGAAAAGAGAGACATAACAGAAACCGAGGAAATGCAAAAATTATCAGACCCTACTACAAAAGCTTATACTCAGAAAATCCAGATGAAATGGATATTTTCTAGACAGATAGAGGTGCCAAAGTTAAATCAGGATCAGATAAATCAACTAAACAGTCCCACAACCCCTAAAGAAATAGAAGTAGTCACTAATAGTCTCCCAACCAAAAAAAGCCCAGGACCAGATGGGTTTAGTGGAGAATTCTATCAGACCTTCAAAGAAGACCTAATACCAATACTCTTCAATCTATTCCACAAAATAGAAACAGAAGAAACACTACCCAATTCCTTCTGTGAAGCCACATTTACACTTATACCTAAACCACACAAAGACCAAAGAAAGAAAGAGAACTTCAGATCAACTTCCTTTATGAACATTTATGCAAAAATATTCAATAAAATTCTCCCAAACCCAATCCAAGAACACATCAAAATGATCATTCACCATGATCAAGTAGGCATCCCAGGAATGCAGGGATGGTTCAATATATGGAAATCAATCAATGTAATCAACTACATAAAAAAACTCAAAGAAAAAACCACATGATCATTTCATTAGATGCTGAAAAAGTATTTGACACAGTTCAACATCCCTTCATGGTCTTGGAAAGATCAGGAATTCAAGGCCCATACCTAAACATAGTAAAAGCAATATACAGTAAACCAGTAGCCAACATCAAACTAAATGGAGAGAAACTTGAAGCAATCCCACTAAAATTAAGGCTGCCCTCTCTCTCCCTATCTATTCAATATAGTAATTGAAGTTGTAGCTAGAGCAGTCAGACAACAAAAGAAGACCAAAGGGATACAAATTGTAAAGGAAGAAGTCAAAATGTCGCTATTTGTAGATGATATGATAGTATACTTATGTGACCTCAAAAATTCCATCAGAGAACTCCTACAACTGATAAACAACTTCAGCAAAGTGACTGGATATAAAATTAACTCAAAGAAATCAGTAGCCTTTCTCTACCAAAAAGATAAAAAGGCTGAGAAAGAAATTAGGCAAATGACACCCTTCACAATAGTCAAAAATAATATTATATATCTTGGTGCGACACTAACCAAGCAAGTAAAAGATCTGTATGACAAGAAATTCAAGTCCCTGAAGAAAGAAATTGAAGAAGACCTCAGAAGATGGAAAGATCTCCCATGCTCATCGATTGGCAGGATTAATATAGTAAAAATGGCCATCTTGCTGAAAGCAACCTACAGATCAATGCAATTACCATCAAAATCCAAATCAATTCTTCATAGAGTTAGAAAGAGCAATTTGCAAATTCATTTGGAATAACAAAAATACCAGGATAGTGAAAACTATTCTCAACAATAAAAGGACTTCTGGGGGAATCAGCATCCCTGACCTCAAACTGTACTACAGAGCAGTAGTGATAAAAACTGCATGGTATTGGTACAGTGACAGGCAGGTAGATCAATGGAATAGAATTGAAGACCCAGAAATGAACTCAACTATCTATGGTCAAGTGATATTTGACAAAGGAGCTAAAACCATTCAGTGGAAAAAAGACAGCACTTTTAACATATGGTCCTGGTTCAACTGGAGCATGTAGAAGAATACAAATCAACCCACTCTTATCTCTTTGTACAAAGCTCAAGTCCAAGTGGATTAAGGACCTCCACATAAAACCAGATACACTGAAACTTATAGAGTAAAAAATGGGGAAGAGCCTCGAACACATGGGCACAGGGGAAAATTTCCTGAGCAGAACAACACCAATTGTTTATGCTCTAAGATCAAGAATTGACAAATGGGACCTCATAAAATTGCAAAACTTCTGTAAGGCAAAGGACACTGTCAATAGGACAAAATGGCAACCAACAGATTGGGAAAAGATCTTTACCAATGCTACATCTGATAGAGGGCTAATATACAATATATACAAAGAACTCAAGAAGTTAGACTCCAGAGAATCAAATAACCCTATTGAAAATGTGGTACAGAGCTAAACAAAGAGTTTTCAATTGAGAAATACTGAATGGCCGAGAATCACCTAAAGAAATGTTCAACATCCCAAGTCATCAGGGAAATGCAAATCAAAACAACCCTGTGATTCCACCTCACACCAGTCAGAATGGCTAAGATCAAATACTCAAGTGACAGCTGATGCTGGTGAGGATATGGAGAAAGAGGAACACTCCTCCATTGCTGGTGGGATTGCAAGCTGGTACAACCACTCTGGAAATCAGTCTGAGGGCTCCTCAGAAAATTGGACATAGTATTACCTGAGGTCCAGTTATGCCACTCCTGGGCATATACCCAAAAGATTCTCCAACATATAACAAGGACACATGCTCCACTATGTTCATAGAAGCCTTATTTATAATAGCCAGAAGATGGAAAGAACCCAGATGTTCTTCAACAAAGGAATGGATACAGAAAGTGTGGTACATCTACACAGTGGAGTACTACTCACTATTAAAAATGATGAATTCATGAAATTCTTAGGCAAATGGATGGAACTAAAAAACATCATCCTGAGTGAGGTAACCCAATCACAAAAGAACACACATGGTATGCACTCATTGATAAATGGATATTAGCCCAAAAGTTCGAAATATCCACGATACAACTCACAGATCACATAAAGTTCAAGAAGAAGGAAGACCAAAGTGTTTCAGTCCTTCTTAGAAAGGGGAACAAAATACTCACGGGAGCAAATATGGAGACAAAATGTAGAACAGAGACTGAAGGAAAGGCCATCCAGAGACTGCCCCACCTGGGGATCCATCCTGTATACAGCCACAAAACTCAGACACTATTGTGGATGCCAAGAAGTGCTTGCTGACAGGAGCCTGATATAGCTATCTCCTGAGAGGCTCTGCCAGAGCCTGACAAATACAGAGGCAGATATTCACAGCCAACCATTAGACTGAGTGTGGGATACCCAATGGAGGAGTTAAAGAAAGGACTGAAGGAGCTAAAGGGGTTTGCAACCTATAGGAAGAACAACAATATCAACTAACCAGACACCCCCAGAGCTCCCAGGGACTAAGTACACATGAAGTGACCCATGGCTCCAGCTGCATATGTAGCAGAGGATGGCCTTGTCAGGCATCAATGGGAGGAGAGGTCCTTGGGACTGTGAAGGCATGATAGATGCCCCAATGTAGGGGAATTCCAGAGCGGGGTAGTGGGAGTGGGTGGGTGGGTAGGGGAACTCCCTCATAGAAGCAGTGCAAAGGGGGATGGTATAGGGGATTTCTGGGAGGGGGGAAACTGGGAAAGGGAAGGTGGCGCATGCCTTTAATCCCAGCACTTGGGAGGCAGAGGCAAGCAGATTTCTGAGTTCGAGGCCAGCCTGGTCTACAGAGTGAGTTCTAGGACAGCCACGGCTACACAGAGAAACCCTGTCTCAAAAAAACCAAAGAGAGAGAGAGAGAGAGAGAGAGAGAGAGAGAGAGAGAGAGAGAGAGAGAGAGAGGAGAACAGAACAGTATTTTTTTTTCCAGAAAATGTTATTTCATTAGTACATAAAGTGCACTGACCCAAACTGGGGAGGGCCTTACATTAGAAGGGCTCTTGTGTTGAGACATACACTTGGAATGTTTAGGCTTTTCTGCATGAATTCTTTATGTTACATAAGAATAAAAAAAATTTTTTCTATTCATTCATGAAGTATACTCCAGTTCAAAGAGAATAACTGAACCCCAGGCAAAGCCTTTTTAACAATTTACAAACTCACATAGTGAGTATCTCAGAAACAAATCAGTCAAATTTTCCATACACTGGAGGTACAGCTGGTCAGACTTCTAGCAGACTATGGCATCCTGAATATCTTGCTAACAAAATAATGCTTCCTCCAATACTCTGGGAACGCACTATACCTGTCTTAGCCAAGGTCACAGTTATTGTCTTCAGAAAATTAACTTTTAAGACTAATAGTGCTGGGCAGTGGTGGCGTATGCCTTTAATCCCAGCACTTGGGAGGCAGAGGCAGGGGATTTCTGAGTTCGAGGCTAGCCTGGTCTATAGAGTGAGTTCCAGGACAGCCAGGGCCACACAGAGAAACTCTGTCTCGAAAAACAAAAACAAAAACAAAAACAAAAAAGACTGTAATAGAGCAAATTACTATTCTACTCTGTCCACAATTAGCCCAGTTCTGTCCCAAGTGAATCCTCTAAGCTTTGTATGTGACCAGTTCTTCATCATAGCTAGCACACTATTACATGACTGTTAGCACTGAAGAGATGACCATGGGCAAGGTCACTTGTCCATCAGAAGATGGCCCTGTGCCCCAGTAACAATCAGAATATGAGGAATAACAGGTGCAGAAGCTTATTGAAGGAAACTATCACAAGCAGGAGTTGTTTAGGCTGGGACATTTAAGCTGACTCTGATCTGACAGGACCAGTATTGTCACTCCATTGCACAACAGTCCTCTAAGGAATTAGACACATTCACAAAGTCACATTCAATAAGCATCAAGTCCCCAATCTGAAACCTCAGTCACATTTGCTTGAAGCTATCCTCTGCCCTCTGTGCAGTCACCTGTAACATCTGTAAAATGTATGGAAGTCTCCAAGTTTTTCTGACAATTCCTAATCTCAATATCCTTCTGGCAGTTTGACTGTTACCTGTATTAAAACTTCTGTGAAGTAAATTAAGTAAATAACCCAACAGACATAGCATGGTGTCCTCTGCCACAGGGCTGAGCCCTGGCCTTCTCCTATGCCCTCTGCCTCAGGGTTAAGCACGGCCTTCCATTT
Source organism: Uromys caudimaculatus (assembly GCA_028551405.1). NCBI lineage: Eukaryota > Metazoa > Chordata > Mammalia > Rodentia > Muridae > Uromys > Uromys caudimaculatus. Next base: position 104,291,966 of record CM052702.1, read on the forward strand.
ACTAAGATGCAATCAAGCTGCTGAGTACTTTGTTAACTGCTCTACTCAAACCAAGGATTGAGGGGGGAAGTGAAAAGAGATGTAGCCAAAGCAAAGCCTGCCAGACACCATCAACATGAATCAAATGAATGTTAAGCAGTTAATCATTTTAACCTGAGTTCGGCACTTCCTTGAGCTTATCAGACATTCGGTGATCACTGAAGTTGTAGAAAATTCCAGCTTTGGAGCAATTCCCTGTGAGATTAAAAAATGATATTATTACACATTGCCATGAAAAAGATACAGTTAGTGGTGAGAACATGATCTAAAATAACAAATACTTGTCAAGACTGATCACAGCATTTATTAGTTTGATCTGTTTATTATTGTAAAGAACATAGTAATGATAAATGTTACTAATTAGCAGTTTCAATGCTAATGATTTTGTTAGGAACAATTATATTACTTTTATGGAACAATTAAAAAATGTTTTCATTTTCAACTGTCTCTCTGTCAAAGTGTTTGAAAATTTTAAATTATGATATATTAGTCATAAATGTAAATGTATTTAATTGATTTCAATTCTCTTTATATTTACAATTTAAGACATTTAACTATGTAATCAAGAAATGCTTTATTTAGCCATTCCATAAATTCTACATACATCAAAATACCATTGTCTATCATAAATATATAATATTTAACTGTCCATTGATTTTGTATTTTATTATATTTTACTGCATTTTGATTAAAATAGAATTCCATTATTTTCTCTTCTGTTTCGTCCCTCCAGCTCCTTCTATACCTCCTGACTGTATTAATTTTTTAATGGAATAATTTGGATGAATCCAAGGTGTGCAATCTTCAGACAGAGGAAGTCTCTGAAGTTTTTCTATATTCTTTTTCCTATAATATAATTTATATTCAGATGTAGATATTACTCTATATTCTATTTCTATCAACATTTCAGTCATCAGATTAAACATTTTGAGATAAGTGAATAAAAGGAGAGAGTTCAAAGGGACAGTTACAAAGCACCTGAAGAAACATCTGGATGTCCACATTATATATACTCCAAGTGTTAGCCATGTCAGATATCCCTAGATTAGCTTCTCCCCAAGACAACAGAAGTCAGACACTGACCAGTCTCTCTCTAAACCCTGTCTATAACCAACTAAGTTTAGAATTTAAAATACATCCATTACAAGGGTAAATCTGAGTTGCCTAAGAATCAATATCAATGATCTACTACTATACATAATATGTTTCTCTAAAACTTGTTAAGTGTAGTTCATATTCAAAAACTCAGAACTAGACTTTTTCAATGGAAATATGTGTGTGTGTGTGTGTGTGTGTGTGTGTGTGTGTGTGTGTGTGTGTGTGTGTATGTGTGTGTGTGTGTGTTTCATTCCTATAAATTTCATTCCTTTACACGGAAAATGTACTCATGCTCCCAAAAGGATAAAAAGAAAGCAACAAGGCTTAACTTTTTTTACAACCTTACAAACTCAGTTTAAAATCCAGTTTTGGCATGGAAAGTGAATCCTCAAATAGGTAAGGTGCTTTGGTTATGGGCCAGTATAGTTCCCAGAACATAGATCTTCATGGTCAGAAGACTATGAAATTCTGACTACATGACAAACATCCACTGTACACATGTGTAGAAAGTACTGGGTAGTCACTGTGGACATTCTGTTCAAAGGGAACAAAATGAAGATAAGAACAACTGGTGCCTAGTAATACTAAAATCTAGACAGTGAGGCATAACTATTTCTGGAAATACAGTCATGTGTCACTTAATGATAAAGATCCAGACTGAATAATGTATCCTCAGACAATCTATCATAATATATACTTCTAGAAACCTGGTTAGTATGGCTTGTTGCGCAACTAAGTATACGCCATAGCCACCATTGTATGTGTAGTCCAACTCCAGTACAAATGCCAAGAAGTACTATCACCACCAAGCCTGTGGCTTCCCACTTTAAAATCCTCTGAGCATTGGTCATCATATGTGAGTTCCCAAGAGTTAAGTCAGTATTTTTACCAGCTCTTTGAAGTCTAGCATGTAATAGGACTATTTATATACAAAGAGAGATTTGTCTTAGGAAACTAATTCACACCATTCAGAGATGACAGTTCAGAAATCCAAAGGGCAAATTAGTAAGGTGGAAACTATTTTGAGCATGAAAGCCTGTAGAGTAGGCTGGAATATTAGAAATAGCTAGGATTCCCGTTGCTTCAATGAGGCATAATTCTTCCTTCCTCAGAAAACCTTAGTGTTTGCTGCTGCAGTCTCCAACTTGAGATGAAGGCCACTTGCATTGTCAAGTAGTACTCTTTATTTGAAGTCACTCATTTGTGAATCTTCACCACATCATCAACTCCTTTACCGTAACACCCAGATTACTGCATAGGCAAAGAGCCTAGGCAAACTGACAAAATGAAACCACATCATCTCAAACGTGAGTTTCTCCATGATGTCTGTTGCAAGAACTAATTCATTCATGAGTTCAATCAAGAAGCATCTGTGAAATACTACTTCATACGATACTGAGTATGATTACAGTTCAAAGATGAGAATGTGGTGAAGCTCTGAGTCTATGGAGGATATACTCACGACCACTACCACCACCACCATGACAGCCACAGTTAAAATATATGATCAGCTCAAGGTTAAATCAACCCATCCATGAGCCCAAACTATCTACAGGTCACTGTGCTCTGTCCGAGCTTACCAAGAAATCCACAAGAGTGCCATGATTTAATTCCAGATAAATGAGTCCTTGTCACAGTAGTAGGACTTACAGATAGTAGCTAAGAATGACAAGAATTCTGAAGACAAGTCATTGTTTGCCAGGATCATAAACCACTGACTAGAGCACTTATTTTTACTTATATGTAAATTCAATATTGATAAGGCTAGATTTCAACATCAATTTTGATATTCAGGTTACATTCTGTTCCAAGTCTTCTGTATTCTACAGTTGCTTATAGAAGCCACCTTGGGTTCCCCACTTTGCTGACAAAATAAATTCATAGTTTATCAGGGCTTCTTTTCATCTCCCACTGTCTCCCTTGTACATAACTTTTGAAGTGAGAGAGAGAGAGAGAGAGAGAGAGAGAGAGCGCTTCTCTCAGCCTTCTGGATCTCCCTGTCAACCTCCTAGAAGGTGTGTTGCTGACCCTAGTTAGAGGGCACTGGGCCTCGCACAGCTGTGAGGTTTCTCCATCTGCTACCAACAGGATCCACCATAGTTAGCTGGCAGAGCCAAACCATTCACCCCACTTCTCAACCCTTGGTGCCAAAGCTGCTGCTCTTTGTGCCCAGTCTCAGCTGGTAAAGATACAGTTGTCACTGAGCAAAAGGGCATGGGGGCATCCCAGCAAAGGAGCCCCAAATTCCTACTATATTACCCAAAACTTGAGCCAATTTTCAAGCATAAAAATGCCATGTGCTGGTTAGTCAGCATTCACTGTCCAGTGTTGATTATGATAACTTTGTCCAGGTTCACATGTGCTTAATAGACACAGAAGACCTGTCAAACCCTTCACGCAGCTGTTACCAGAAGTCCTGATTTGTATATAGCTTTGCCTCAGTAATCAAACACCTTCCAAATATATGCAAAAGCATATATAAGTGATAAAAGGAAAAGTCTTATGAACAATCATAGTTGACTTTCTATTGCTGTCTTTGTATGACAGCACAACTTAAATTACCTTAAAGAGAACATAAACTTAAAACATGATTTATTTCCCTTTGTGGGCTTCCACATGACTCTCAAAATACTCTTTGAAGATGGTTATAGCATAAAACCTGACTAATGACACAAAAAATATCCCAGAGAGAAAGGCTTTCCATAGATTGTTACAGAGCCAACTTTTACACTTTCAGTAAACTGAACATTCTATCTCTTTGAACACAGCTCATCATAGACCCAGGCATAGAGGAAAACATTTAATTCACTATATTGGCTCATATACCACACACTTTATATTATTTTAAGATTCCACAAAATTAGTTTTAAAACTACTTGCCCAAGTAACTGCAAGCTCAACAACTTTTCCTTCTCTACTTCTAAAACAAAGTGAACAATTCTGAGTTTATCGGAGTATCAGGCAAATTTTCACAAAGATTTTTAAATCCAAGGACTTACAGGAGAGGATGGGAGAGTCCTGTGTGGCATCATTATAGATCTAATGATGTTGATTTGTCACACAATTATTGTCACTTGGAAAGAAAGACACTCTTAATACAGCCTTTAAACTTAGGTGTACAATCTATGAAGACGTTATAAGTTATCTAGTAAAGCTTTATCCGAGCTGGATGTTTCAGTTATTACTACTTTTTCATCACTGTTAACACTATAAGAAAATATCTCAATCTGGGGGTGTGGCTCAGTGGTCAGCTGATGTCTAACATTTGGAAGACCCCGGGTCCTCTCTCTAGCACCAGGGGTAAAAACAATGAAAGAAGGCTCTTAGTATCCCAGTAAGAATATATTTAAGACACATATCTAAAAGATAAAAATGCTAGAAAAATTTTAGTCTTTATTAAATAATTTTGTTTTGATTTTTTGCAGCTTATATGCACACGACAAGCATACAAAAGTGCTCAATTTGTAAAAAATATTTATTAATATTTTTCAGTAAGTCATCTTTGTCCCAAAAATATTTTTTAAATTTTGGTTTCCATAAATGTTAAGACTGGTTAGTGTTCAACTATACGTTGAACCTTCCCTAACAGAAACAGAGAAAAGTGACAGAGACACATGGGGGGTAGGAGAGTGAGGATAAACAATGCAGAGAAGAAAAGAGGCGTGTTACTTTTAATGATAAATATCAGCCAATATGAACTGTGTTAGTTTTGATGATAAATGTCTTAAGTTTTGCTAAATTAATTTCATTGCATTAAGGATACTTAAAATAAGATGATTATATAAAACAAGTTTGAAATCAAATTAAATTTGAGTTAGTTTTATACATACAAGGTACAGAGGCCTGTATTCTAGTTCTCGCCCACGAGCCTGCATCAAGAGCTGACTTGAAAACCTGGTGTTACTTACTCTTAGGCCAGAAATCCTCCTCATGGTAACCTGGCGGTTTGAATCATGGTGTCCAGAAATTTGATTTGGACCCGGGAACATGAAATCTCGTGTATTTTCATCATAGGTAGACAGTGTTTCTCCCACTATAAGAAAGATATCCTATGATTCAAATTATAACAAAAACATTCTATTTAGAAAAAAACTCATCAAGTATAATATATATATAATGCCTGATGCCTTATTGTATGCCTGCTTGAAGTCAATGTTTATCTTCTATAAAAGGAAAATTAAAATAAGGATGCATTAAGTACTTTAATTCATTTTTAGTAATTATCTGCCTCACCTTTGGAGAATTGGCATATTCATGTATACTCAGCGAGAACCTAGAAACTCTTAGAAAAGGAAGTTCTTTAAAATATAAAGTTGCACTAAATTTATACATCCAAAGCTTATTACCATCTTTAGCATCTTCCCTGTCTTCTGTCTCTTCTGTCTGCTGTCATGGAGTATAAAATTGGACATTAAAAATATGTGAGACATTCTGTAGATTTTGTGGCTAGTAACTTAAGTATGTGTGTAATACTGAGAATTCTGGGATTACTTATATTTAATAAAAATTATATATCTGCTCCATAAAATAATGATTTAACTAAGGTTTTTGATAATTCTAGAAAGTAGTATCAGCAATAATACTAGTCTTTATGTGTTAATAGATAACATCTCTTCTCAGCAACCAGTGTTCACCTTAGGCTACCACCATCTTTATTCTGAATAATAGTCAACACACAAAAACAAAAACAAAACCCTTGTTTAATTAACAAAAATATGAAATTTATTTCTAGAATTGCAAATATTAAAAAATCAATTTACATAACTGTCACAAAATATTCTAAAATTATAAAGATGTTATCTTCTACTTTCAATTATTTTAACCCATTTAATTTCAGAGCAATGCAGTCAATTGGCATTTATATTAATCTCTCTGTACATATTCTTTTGTCATATACATAGTGAATTAATTATATAAAAATAAGAATTGCTGTTAATTTGGTAAGAAGAGGGGAATGCAGATATTTAGAAGCATTTCACTGGGATGAGTTGCCATTAAGACTCATCTTATCAATAAGTAATACAATACCTGGTGGAACTAGCTGTATCAACTCAAACACTGCTGTATCATCTGAAAGTTAAAAGAAAATTTTCCTTAAGTTGAAAAGTCAGTAAGAATAAGTCGCTTTAAGCTGCTTCATTACAAAGACACAATTGCTCCCTTCCTTTCTTTAACTTCTGCTATTGTCCATAAATGGAAATCTAATTTCAAGCTGTCATCCATGTATTCAATCTACAAAGAAATATTAAATTCTCTATTTATGTCATAACTTGAGCTACAATGAGAAAAATAAATATGACCCTATAACTTTAATTTTTTAAATCTATTTTTAATGATGGTTTTTAAATGTTTTAACCTCCCTTTTAGCCCACCATCCACCAGAGGGAGTGGGAAAGAAAGGATACGAGGAAAGTAGACCTGTTTAAAAAGGTTCTTTGGAACAACTCTCATCTATGTTGTCTAGAAATCAACAATTCAGTTTACAGGTTAGCAGCAACAGCTCAATCCACTTGCAAACACATCACAGATAGACCAACAGTCTAGTTCGATAGAGTTGAGATAACAAAGATCAGTAGCAGTGACACTACCTAGCAGAGACAGCCAGGCCTCAGCCTTGACATGAGTCAGTAGAAGGGACCTGGAGGGATGCCAAGAGAAGTTTTCAGCTGGGTCTCTCTCTAGAGAAACAAAGATCAGCAAAGACCTGAGACCCACAAGTGTTGCACAGCCAGCTCTGTAAACAAGCCAAGCTCCACCTCCATCACTGTCCGTTGAGTCCTTTTTATATTCTCTCCAAATATCACATGTCTTCCACAAGTTTTGCCTCAGCATGTGCATCTGTTTCAGCTGACATCACTCTGCCAATCAGCCTGAGTCCTCAAAACCAACAAGAAACTATAACACGCCACCAAAAGATTTTTGGTGTATTTCTCTCTATGGAGTCCCGACAAATATAGCTCAACAACACAATATAAGGCAGACCAATACATGTATGTTGTTAGCAAAGAATCCTTCATCACGTGTCCTTTTATGAGTTTGCTTTAGCAGAACATCTTTTTTCATGTGTCTACTTTAGCTAAATGTTCTTTCACAAATCTTAGTCTTTTATCTGTTTCCACTTTAGGAAAACACTCCTTCACATGTTTGACCCGACAAAATACCTTCCAATACAATTGACTCTCCAAAGAACCCTAAGTTTTCACTTCATGGTCCCTTTTCTTATAAGCCTTCTTCATTTGACAAAATATCCCCAGCAAGCATTCTGTTCCCATGCCTGAGAACCTGAGTTTGATTCTCTGGACCCACATAATGGAAGCAGGGAACCAACTGCCCAACATATACCTCTGACCTCCACATACGCTCTAATGCAGGAACAAGTGCCCCCCAACACACAATAAATAAGTATTAAAAATTAAAAGCCAAAATAGTTACTGCATAGACATGTTTATCTTTTAGTAGACTGTACATGTTTAGATAAATGTTATATCTATTTCTTAATCTGAGTGGTAATGACAGTAACAAAATTATAAAACATGATAAACTTTTACTATATTTGAAATATTTTGTGATAACTTTACAAAAATAAGAAAAAAATAAGTGAATGATCTCTGTCCTCTGAGAACTCATTAAAGGGCATAGTTTCTTCCTTCAACTTCTATTGTGTTCCATGAGTGGAGTCTCATTCTACCTTCCATACGCATATTCCACCTATGAAGAAATTCTAAATTCTCCACTTACGTTGCAGCTGGAAGCTATAATGAGAAAAGCAGGTATAGGTCTCCTTCTTATACCTTTCCTGGTCATTTATTTGCTCACTGATTTGAGACAGGGCGTCACTATATACCCTTTCGTGGTTATTTACTTGCTCATTGATTTGAGACAGGGCTTCACTATATACCCCCGGGCTGGCCTAGAAATCATCATCTTTCTGTCTTAGTCTCTTGAGTGCTGAAATTACAGATGTGCTATCATAATCAGTAAGATACAGCTTTTTCTTAAGAGTTTTAATTTCCACAAAGGAGGTAAACATTAAATAAAAACATCAATATGTAATTACAATCCACAAGTACAATGAAAGCATTGGAGAATGTCATGAGATACTGTAATTAAAATACCTAAGCCAGTCATGGTGGCAATGAGAGTTCTAAATGGTCTTCAGTGCCCATCTATAGCTGAAGTTAAGTGATATTAACTGGAGCTTGGGGAACAAGGGGCATAGAGTTTCTCAAATTAGAAGAAACAGAACAGACAAATGCCCAAAATACAGCAGAGCAAGGTAGTCTGGAAGACTAGGTAACCCAAGAACAAGGCTCCTTCTAAAATCAACTGGAAAAGGTAGACAACTAAAAAAATAAATGCTAACCCTAAGCACTAAAATGCTTAGTATTACATATATTAGTAAAACAGAAACTTGGTCCAAAAAGGAACTCCAGAGAGAGGAGCCAGGCCTTAGGGGATGTTTTTTGTTTGTTTGTTTGTTTGTTTGTTTGTTTATTGTTTTCTTTCTGGTGTATGACAATTCTGACAGACAACTAAGAGGCAAGATATTAATCAATGACTTTTGGTAAACTCACAACATGAAATGCCCCATTGGAAAACATGGCCTTGGGGAGTCAGGAAGGGGAGGTTGGGAAATCAAATCAGTGACCTGGTAACCTGACTGATGAACAGGCTTGGTTCATAGGAGATTAAATCTGTGCTGGTTTGAATGAGAGTACCCATCATATAAATTTGAGGATCAGGAAGTGAGGCTTTATTGGAACAGATACATGACTGAGTGTGGGCTTTAAGGTTTCAAAAGCTCATGCCATTACAGTTGTCCCTCTCTCTGTTTCTTGATTGGTGTCTCAACATGTGAGCTTTCAGCTACTGCTCCAGTGCCAGCCTGTCTGCCTGCAGTTATGCTTCCTTCAGTGGTACTCAAGGACTCACCCTCTGAAGCTGTAATAAGTAAGCCCCCAATTAAATGCTTTCTTTTACAAGTTGCCTTGGTCATGGTGTCTCTTCACAGCAGTAGAAAAGTAACTAAGACAAAACCTAAAAGTAAAAGAAAAACTAAAATATAGCCAAATTTGAAATATCTCAAATCCAGTTTGAATTGAGATAATTCAAGTAATTATTTCTATATTTTTATAGCATTTGGTATCTAAGCAAAATCAACTAGGTATATAGAAAAATAGATAATTGAGAGTAAAAGTTAAGAAAATAAAATAGAAGATCCAGAAGTCAAGTTTTCTATATACTCAGAAGGTGCCATTCAGGCTACTTACAACAGGAATTTAATTACATCATTTAAGACACAGGTTTAAAATGTGCTATAGGATTTACAATCTGGGATGTAAGGTGTTTGGAAGGATTTATTCCAGCCTAAGACTCAGAGATGAGCAAACCCTCTAAAGCTAAGTAAGGTGACCTCACAGGAGGACAAAGCAGGTGAATGAGAGGAATCACAAAAGAGCAGAAATACATAAGCAGAGGCCTCTATGGCAGTTTCAGAGGGAAATATGAGTTTTGTCTTAGGACCCTCACTGTGAATGTTGGAGAAAAGTTCTCTGTAACTTCCAGGGAAAAGAAAACATTTGGAAGTATGCCAGAGCACTCTATTCTTTGTAACAAGCCCTTCTCTCTGGAAAAATGCTTTTCCTGAGGTTCTATCTTCCAGATCCTTTAAAAAGTACCTAATCAACCTGGTACAAGGGAAGTCCCAATTCCAGCCAACTCCAGGCTTCTACCAGGAACAGGTGGAATATTCAAGAACAATACCAACTTTTTTGTACATGAGAGAAAAAGAGATACCCAACTATCCAAGCATCCTGTCCTAGGGAGAAATAGGGCCTGGAAACACTGGCAGAGTTCCCCAGCACGGGCATGGGCTCATCAAAGAGAACCACACTCATAGCAGACAGAAGGCCTTCTCCTCAGACTTTACCACTGCCATAGTTCTTTCCTCAGTATCCCATGACTGGCTTTCAACAAAGTGCATGGCAAACTACAGGAAAGAACAAGAGTGCAGTAGATCTCAGTCACACAAATGGAGACACTGGAGTGATACAATCAAGAATTTTCAAAAATTTGAGCTGGGGCTATAGGATAGAGTAGAAAACTTACCAAGTATATATAAGACCCTGGATTTAATTCCCATTACCAAAAGAACCTCCACAATTTTTAAAAACTATAAAATTCAAAGAAATCTGTACAAAAAGCAAGCAATATGCAAAAATAGAAGAGATATATAGATGTATATATGTATGTGTGTACGTATGTATGTATATGCAGTGATGGAAATTCTAACAAAGGAACAAAAAGAAATGCTATAGATCAAAAATATGACAACTGAAATGAACAGTGCCTATTGTGGGCTTATTGGTATGTGGCCTATATCTAGAAAAAAACCTCAAAGGTTTCAGGATATGACAATAACAACTTTCAAATAATCAAAGAGAATAAGACAAAGCAAAGAACAGTATCTAAGAATTGTGGGACAACTATAACAGATGTAATGTGTAATAATAGGAACACCAGAAGAGGAAGAAATAGAAGAAACCCTGATCCTTACAAGGACGGGAAGGGCCAGGACAGGATGGATTACTGCAGTTACTGGTACTCTAGTGAGGCAAAGAGAAACATAAAGACCATTTTGCCTAAGACAACTGCTAGAGGATAAGCAAAAGGAGGCAGTAAGAATATTACCTCTCTGCTCCCTGACAGTCAACCTAACCTCAAGCTCCTCCTGAAAGCCTTCACTGCCACGGTGGACTGTATCCTCTGTAGAACCGTAAGCCAAAGCAAACCCTTTGTCTCATAAGTTGCTTTTTGTCAGGGTATTCTATCATAGCAACAGGAAAACAACTAATACAATAACAAAACAAGACGCATCCCTGGAATACAAGGATAGTTCAATATATGAAATGTGATTGATACAACATACTTCATTAAAAAAATAAGAGAGAAAACATGATCATCTCACTTGAAACAAATCATAATAAAATTTAACAAACTTTCATAAAGAAAACTGAAAGCACTGGAAATACAAGTAAACTAACTCACCATAATTAAAAGCACTAATGAAAACATTGCTCAATGATGAAAGACTCCATGCTCCTCTCCTAAACAAAGGAAGAACAAAGCAAGGCTGCTCATCACATCCATTCAACTAGAGGTACTAGCTAGAGCAAGGCAGCAAGACAAATATGCAAAAGGCTTTCAAACTGCAAAGTAAGATCAACTGTGTTCACACAGCATAAGCCTAGCTTTTAAACAGGCATACAGACCAGTGAGATAGAGAACTCAGAAATAAATCCTTCCAAATAAGTAATTTTGATAAAGTGCCAATACCATCCAGTGAGGGAAAAGAGAATCTTTTCAACAAATGGTAACGGGAAAATATGCAAGAGAATGATTTTATACCTCTACCCAAATACCACATATAAAAAATCAGCTCAGAATGACCAAACACTAAGTCTAAGTCTCAAAACGTTCAAAATCATAAAAGAAAAGAGTTTCATGACATTGGGTCTGGGATGATTTCTTGGATAAGATTCCAAAGAAACAGGTAACAACAAAAGTAACCATAAAATTTTCTGTATGCCTAAACATAATAACAACAGGAAAGGCAATGCTAGCAAATTCAATCTTTTAAAAGAGCTTACTCTCCAGGATAAATAGAAATCATCTATAATTTAAAAATTAAAAGCAAACAACCCAATTAAAATATGACCAAGAGGTTAGAGAGATGGCGCAGTGCTTATAAGCACTGGCTACTCTCCCTGAGAACCTTGGTTGATTCCCGGCACCCAAATAGCAGCTCAGCTCTCAGTAATTCAAGACCCAAGTGATCCCATGTCTTCATCTGGTCTCCATAGGCACTGCATACATGTAGTTCACAGACATACCCACAGGCAAAACACACACACACAAAATAATAACTTTAAATGGTCATAAGATTTGAATAAACATTGTTCCAGAAGAGATACACATGTCATTGATACATACATAAAAAGTTTTACTACATCACTAACAATTAAGAAAATTTAAATCAAAACAAAAATGCTCTCACACCCATTAGGACATTTGTGCAGTAGGTGGGAATATGGAAACAGATTCCTCCAAACATGCTAAAGCAATATTCACAGGAGAACTGAAAGGACCCAGTTCATAACAACACTATTCACAATATGGAAATTCTAGAAACAAACCAAGTACCCATTAACAATGAAGCAGGCAAATGTTTTATAAACATATAATAGAATATCCTCGCCATTAAAAAGGAAGAGACTTCTGACGTTCTATTTCATGATCCTTGAAGGTATTCCATGTGAAATAAGTCAGTCCCAAAAAAGAACAAAGACAAATACCAATTTCCTTTTGATAAAAGACTTTTCATGATCATAGAAACAAAGTAGAATAAGTAGAGAAGGGGAATAAAGTTATTGTTTAATGCTACAGTTTTGAAAGATAAGTTAGGGAGTTAGAGAAATGCATGGTAGAGATTGTCACACAAAATTATAAATGCATTGAATACCACTAAACTGTACACTTGAAATGATTAAGGTGATAAATTTTATGTTATGTATATTTTAGTACAATTAAAAATACTTTGGGAAGAAAGATATTAAATTATTAAAGGAAAGCTTTATATGAACTGATCAGCTGGAGGCCCAACAGTAAGTTGGTGTAAACGTATCTCCTGGAACATGCAGGGAAATTGGTCTCATTTTATAGCCTCCCTTTATTATATAACTAAGAACTATATTCCTACTCCCTCTCTGAAAATTCTCATATACACATGTTAGTGTGAGTTACAAATTAAATGTATTATAATACTGGAGAAATTCTAGCCACATGCAGCAAATCAAAAACCTGCAGTAACTACGTTGAGCAGAAGTGTCAAAATTTTTAGAATGTACTTGTGGATTTCAAATATAGTGGACTTAAAAATAATTTAAGCCTGACTCCCACAAGCCTCCTGGGGTAATTCGGGACACTCGCATTCACAGACTCTGAAAGATTTATCCTCAGCCCTTAAATCCTCACCTAAAATCACGTTCAAGTTCCCAGACAGCAGCTAAGTGTTCCCTCCCATCAACTTTGAGAAGAACAAGCTCTGTGAAGCATGCTATTTCTCTCTGTAGGCCACAGAACTCAGTTTGTTCCAGTCATCGACTGAAGTATAACTATAAATCATGCCTTCTCTTTATCAAGTGTTGGAGGGACTGACACTGAAACAGATAATCTATTTTAAATTCTCAAGCACAAAACATTCTCCTGAAGAAAGGATCAGAGCACACAAACAGGTCAACAGGATAGTTTCAGAAGTTATAAAGCAGTGAGAAAGAGAAATGGTATGTTTATATTATATTTAATACCTTAGGTATCAAATATCTAGTATGTTTTGAATATAGTTGTATTCACTAGAATCACAGAGTGAATGAATAAAAGAAAAAAATTACTGCCATTCTATTAAAAGAGAAAAGACTATATATTAGTGCTAGAGAGAAACAGTCCGGTGGTTTTTGTTTCTACAGTAGTGTTCTTTTTACATTTTTTTGCTTTGGCATTAATATCAACAAATTTGTGTTAGCTTCCCATTACTGCAACAAAATAACTGAGGCAATTAAATACAATGATATAAAGAGAAAGGTTTTATTTGGGTTCCTAATTCAGGAGTTTCCAGCCCAAGGTCAGCAGTTTCATTAGCTAGGACATCTGGAAAAGGAAGTGCATCAAGGTAGAACAAAACCAATGGCCTCAGGTGCTGAGAAGCAGAACAAGGAAAGAGACCAAGTTCCTACAATTCCTTTCAGGGCCACACCACTAATGACCTAAGGACTTCCTGTAGGACCCTCCTTGTCAACATTGCAAAGCTGTCAATAGTGCTACACAGGAAACCAAGTCTTTAACACAGACCTAAGGAGGCACTTGGTGTGCAATATTAAGGGTGCAAACTATTTCCATAACCTTTCACTCTTAAAATATTCTAGTGTAGAAGAATTTGCCTCAAAGGTATCCTAGTTAGGGTGGTGATAAACCACCATGATCTAAGCAGCCTGGAGGAAAGTTTTTATGTGGTTTACTCTTCGGTGGCACTGTTCATCATCAAAGGAAGTCAGAATAACTCAAACACAGCAGGAACCCAGAGGCAGGAGCTGATGCAGAGGGGTGCTGGTTATTAGCTTGCCCATCATGGCTTGCTCAGCCTGCTTTCTCATAAAACCTAGGACCACCAACACAGGAATGGCATCTCCCTCAATGGGCTGAGCCCTCCCTCACCAGTCACTAAGAAAATGCCCTATAGGCTTGGCTACTGACGTTCACAATTGAGGTTCCCACCTCTGCAGTGACCCTAGCTTGTGTTAACATCAACCCAGCCAGCACAAAAGGTAACAGAGCAAAGACTTCAGTAAAAGTGTGGGGAATCCCTTCTATAGGCTGGGAAAGAAGACCTGTCTGATTATGATGACAAATTGAAGCTGTGACCAGAAACTAGTAAGGAAGCAATTGTCATGCAGTACAATTGTCATAGTCGTGTGTCTATGTCTGTGTATCTGTGTGCTTGTGCCTGTATGCCTACGGGCCTGTGTGTGTGTGTGTGTGTGTGTGTGTGTAGTAATGAATGTGTACATTTCAGAAAGAAAAGACAAAGAGTAGACAGTTATGAAACAATTTAAAAACAAGTTGATGCATTGTGTCTACCAAACTGCCTTCTTGTTTATGTCTAGCCTAGTTCCACTTTCAGCTTTGTAAAACTGTCAAACTAACACTGATTCACATAGTATGCAAAAAAACACAGAAATAGTCAAAATAAGTCAGAAGACTCAGACAGTCTGGCTTCAAAGTTTCTGTAAAGCTAAAGTGAGTGAGACAGTACTACTCACTTAAGGGTAAATATAGAGATGAATGGAACAGACCAGAGAATTCAAAGGAACCTTCACATCCACGACCAACTGGCTCTTAAGTAAGGTACAAAAATCAATTTGACTAAGGAAAGGATAAATCTTATAACCAGTAGGGCAACTGAATATTCAACCATAGAAATAAAATGAGTGAGGATATACTCTGACTTCATCACACCATACCTTAAAACTCAGAATGTATCATAGCTCTAAAATTCAGAATTTAAAACTATAAAATTTCAAGAGGATAGGGAAAACTTTTGTGTAACACTGGGTTGACCAAAATTTCATAGATACAATACCAAAAGCATTAAAAAAGAAAAGAAAAAACTGACACAATAGGCTTACTACATTCCTCAAAAGACATAATTATGATAATAAAAAAAAAAATCACAGCCTTTCTAGATTTAAAGACTGTTCACTTAATATAGGGATTATTTGGACATTTGGAATTTGGAATATTAAAAATTAAAACCCATATAATTTAATTTGAAAGCAAACAATTCAAAAACAGGAAAAATATTTGAATAAGTATTTTATAAGAAAATATGAATAGCTAATAAGCATATAAAATGATGTTCAAAACCATTAGTATTTAAGTACAAACTTGGAATACAATTGGATATGTCTATACACCCTATGTCCCCAAATGCCAACAGTACTGAGTCTTGGGAACAATACAGAAAAGCAAACCTTCATGAGCTTGAGGGAGTGTAAACTGGTGTGATAACTGTTAAGAACATGTTGACTACATATTCAAATTTTAAACATATACTTAGCATACAAATAAACAGATACTCATAGATTTTTTTATTTACTTATAATAGCCAAACAGTCTAAATGTTCATTATAACAGAATACTGGTTGGCAATAAAAAGGAATAAATATCTTGTATATGGAAAAATATGATTGCGACTCAAAAACATTATTCTAAATTAAGAGGCTAGAAGAGAAAGAAAGAAAAAAGAGAAGACCAATCTATAGAGAAATAGACAAGTGCTTACTGGGAAGTGGGGGCAGACATGGAAGTTATAAATATACCTCAGGAATTGTTTGAGAGTGATAGAAATAGACTCAGTCAGATAGTGGCGACATCTCACATTTGCATAAATACTCTGAAAATTGCTGAACTGCAGTTACAATGGATGAATTTTATGATGTGTGAATTTTGCTGAAGTTATTTAACAAGAAAGATCAGAAGACATTGGCCTGCCTCTTCTATAGGGACTGTATCTCAAAATTGCTGAACCACTAATAAGAAAAAATTACAGGAGTCCCAGGTAAATACTGTTTCTAGGTATCAGAGGAGTATGTGTGCTTCTCCTGCTTTTTCTTTTTGTTTTTATTCTGTTTGTTGTTGTTGTTGCTGCTGCTGCTGCTGCTGGTGGTGGTGGTTTTGTTGTGTTTTGTTTTGCTTTTGCAGGGGAGGTGTCTACTTAAATGCTTAGAGGTGGATGGGTGGGAAGGTGGGGAAGAGCTGGAAGGAGCTGGAAGAGAAACTATGATCGGAATATATTGTATAGAAAAAGTATTTTCAATTAAAAAAGAAAAAGAAAAAAATTACAGGCTCTGGAGAGATGGTTCACCAGGCAAAGCACTTCTCACACAAGCTAAAGACCAGTTAACCCAGAAAAATGCCTGTGGGAACAGTGGTATCCGCCTATAATCCCAGCATGCAAGAGGCAGAGACATGAGATCCCCAGGGCAAGCTCCAAGTTCAGTACAGTGAGAGACCCTGTCTCAACATATAAGGTGGAGAGGGGTCCAAGAGACACCAGATACCTACTTTTAGCCTTCATTCATTCATTCTTTCTTTCTGTGTGTCTCTCTCTAATTAGTAAATAGAAAAGAATGACGTATTATAACAATAACTATTTGCTAACCCGTAGTGAAAAAGATGGTTCTCAATGGATGCTAAAAAGCTAGTAGGATCAAAAGCTGATCAGAGAACTATAATGGAGGGATGCTGTTGCCTAGACCCGAAATGACCAGTCTCTCCATTGCTAAGGACAAGATGTTCATATCACCTGGCATGATACAATAAGCACAAACACTATCAAAAACTATAAAAACTATCAAGGACTCTTGCCAAATAACAAAACCAGGTAAAATAAGCCTGAATCTAAACTCCTTCAGTTCTAATTAGCAGCTTATATAAAACAAACAATAAACAAGCCAAACAGAGTTTTGGTAAGAACACAATTAGCCAATATAAGAGACAGGTCATTCTGAAAGATCTAGTTTTCTCATTCCCAGAATTAAAAACAAACAGAAAAATGTGGGACACCATTACAGATAAAAAGAAACTAAAGAAATAAATAGCCACATAATGTCAACACTAAAGCCTGAGAAGAGCCTCATTTTAAGAAACTCATTTTAAAAAGACATTTGGAGGATAGATGAGGAAATAGGAGCAATGACTAAACAAATAAATGACTTTATTTGAGGAGACAGTAGCTATTCTCTTATAGAGCCTGCATCTGTTATGCACCTGTAGCACAGTGATACAATGTATAAAATATGCATTTACATTGCCCAACTATACTGCAAGTGGCCAGCAAGTTCATGGGATATGATTAATGAAACCTCAAAACTGACTGGCTCCATGTGATAGGTCCCCAGGCAGGCATCTCTCCACTAAGAATTCTCTCCACTCAGTGGATTTTTCATTTTCCATATTAAATCATTAGAAAACAAAGAAAACTGTACAAGAAGAAGGAAGACCAAAAGAAAAGAGTTTGTGGACGAAGATTGCTGTGAAAGTCATCTGAGAAACAGCACACAAAGCCAAACTCTGTGCCTGAAGAACAGAGCAAAGCGAAGTACAGAGATATGAGCAATAGAATACCACAGCTTGACAATACGGGAGAGGGTAACTCTGCAAAGGGTGTTAGAAAGCAGAATACCACTTTGTGAGTAGAGGCTAAAAAAAATCCGAATCGGGGAAATCAAGACACTTTTCAAATAACAATCATCAGAAACTAGTAATCTGATACCCTAAAATTTCTAACCAAATAGTGGGGGAAAACATTAATTTTCTCTCAATGGAAAAATTTGTAAATGAGAGAAATGGTCATTCCCAGTGCTTCTAATATATGGTTTCCCAGATAATGAACAAGATGTTCAGGAAATGATAAATACATAGACCTATATAGGCAACAGTCATCACTGAGCTTGTCTACCACACTGGAAAATATAATGTCAGGTCCTAGAACAGAAATGAAATAACAGGATACTGGCCCCTGGTGCAAAGCATTCTCTGAATAAGTAAGTAAACCACAATTCCCATGGAAACAAGCAGGCAGGCTTGTTCCCACCCTCTTATACCCTAAGATTTAAGCTTGGTGTCATTTTCCATGTTTCTAAGTTGCTAGAGCACCCATGGGGTGGGGAGTGAGGGGGACATTAGGAGACATAGGAGCACTGCCCAACACCAGCACTGCTGGCCTTTGAGATGCAGACATCAGTCTGTAATTTCAGACTTTTCTACCTTTTTTCCAATTTTTTATTTTTTATTTTATTTTTAACTTACTTTATATCCTGCTCACTGCCCCCCTCATGATCATCCCCTCCCCCAATCCTTCTCATACTCCTTCTCATTGTCCTCTGAGCGAGTGCCCCCCCAACCCCAGGTATCCCCCTATCCTTTCTACTTTTAATCATAAACATTAGCCTTCCGTTTTACAACCAGGACCTGAATGGGCCTTGCCCAAGTGTACACCCAGCACTGCTGTCCATGTAGCTTTTTCCAGCTGAGCCCTGTACAACCCGAGCCTTGAAGAATAATTGATGCCTACTGAGGTAAAGGCACTGATTTTTCCAGCCAGGCTACCTTGCTCTTCTGTGAGTCTCTTGACATTCCTGACTCTTACACTGAACATTTTGTTTGCAGGGCAAAGTTCCACCTATCATGACCCTCCATCAGAACACTCCAAGCCACCTTGACCGAAAAATATCTAAGTAGTTCATTTGCCAAAGACCAAAACGGAAAGAAGAAAAGGTTCCAGTTCATCCACAGCAAAAAGATAAATGCTTTACCACTTAAGGACTTTGACATTCTAAAACTTATGAAAATGTCTCAGTTCAACAGTTTTTAAATCCTACTAAAGCTTGTAAACTTTTTTTTAACCCCAAATCAGATTATAATAAGGATGATATTTTGAAAATGTTTTCAGTAGTAATTAAAAATTAAAAACTCACACTCAAGCTGTGCAACCACATCTCCAGGGTCTACTGCTTCCGGGAACACCTGCGGTGAGAGGATGAGAGAGCAGGTGAGGGCACAGCAGGGCAGTGTGGGAAGAAGAAGCCAGAGAGAGGGAAGTAAGACTGTTTTCCCATTCACTTCCCAAAATGTCTTTCCTTGCCCAACCAAAGAAAAATCTTGGTTTGCTTTGCTTTGCTTTGCTTTGTTTTGCTTTGCTTTGCTTTTGGAAAGAAAGATTCATTATGTAGTCAAAGGTTGGTCTTAAACTCTCAATCTTTCTGTCAAAGCCCCCCAAATCCTGGGGTTGCAGGAATAAATCACCATGCCATTCCTCCAAACAAACCTTCAACAATACTGAGAAGTGCCAGTTTCTCTCCGTTTCCTGTGATTTCACAAATACATCTCTAACTGGATCTGCCTCCCTCTCCAACATCACCCACTAGGACTCTTAGCTGTGCTCCTCAGGATAATCCTGACAACCTTAGTATTCCAACACAGCAAGCTAACTCCTTACAAGAAGCCTTTGTCTTTGTTCGCTCTCTACTTAGAATTCCCTCCCCTTAGACACCGAAACAACTATTAGACTCATCCAAGTTTGGTTTAAATATTATTGCCTTCTTAGACAATTTTTAAAAATGTCTCCCCTGTTTTCTCACTCTTCCTTCATTGTATTTATGTATTTATTAAGCTACAGGAAGAAACAGTTTTGCCTTATCATATGTCAGTACCTATATCAGTCCAAAGAACAGAGAAAAAAGTGGGCTATTTTATTTGTGAAGAAAGGAAAAACAAGGGAAGAGGAGGGAGGAAAGAGAAGAGGAGGGAGGGAGGAAAGGAGGGGAGACTACCCTGTAAGGACAAGGTAAGTCTGGCAGGAACAGGAACATGATTGGCAATAATTACCAATACCAGCCCTTTTAAGGAGACCAGAGAGAGGGGCTTGAAACAGAAAAGCACAAGATTTTCCTAAGTAAAACTAGCACATGCTTACCTACCTGTGCCTTATTTTGTACCGAAGCTGTTATCCGGCAGTCAAGATGCCATGCTTTGCATGACTACCGCTAAGATGGTTTGGAAACAGGTGATTGATTCGGTACATAATGTCAGGAATATTTTCAAAAGTCTAAATTTGTTACAACTTTTGTTTTGAATTAAACCAAAGCACATAGTCAGCAATAATAGTTTATGTTGCAAGAATTGATTCAAAATCAGAATCACTCTGATTTTTGTAGGTAAATACTTGATCTGATTTTTGAACTCACCTTTTCAAACACCATTCTGGCATTGAACACCAGGGGAAAAGTGGCTGGGACACATTGTGTCTTTTTGTATTGGCCAAACACACAGATACTAAGATAGATGTCCTCCTTGTCTTTCAGCACCACTCCTGGACAAGTTACCTGAAAGCAATTAGATAAGTGGCTATAATACATTGTAATTCACTGAGATATCCACCAATGTGCTGGCAAACAGCCACTGCTCACCAGGATGACCCACAGAGTTCAGTGAGATACCTTTATACTTCCTGCCCTCTTCAAAATCCATCATTTTCTGTTTGGTTATTTGCGCTACATTTAACATTCTATATACTGGTTTTGGTGACATGCCCTAATAATTTAATAATTTTAAAATCTTTAGCTCTCTCATTTTCTGCTAAATGCTGACATAAACTTATTTGATACCATTTAATCATGAAGGACTAGCACTCAGCAGAAATAAAGCATTATACTCAAGGGCAGAAACAAACCTGCAAAAAGCATGGATCTATTATTCCCCATCACCCTAAAGAGTAGTTCAAAAGTGATAGGATAAAGTTTCAAAGCCAGAAAATTAATTTTTATAGCCTAATCAAGTGTAATTTAAATATTAAATAACATTCACCTATCCTCATTGTTTTGGTTATTTTTCTATTGTTGTGACACCATGCATAAAGCAAGTTATAGAGGAAAGTGTTTATTAGGGGCTTAGCGTTTTGGAGGGTTAGAGTGTATGGTACAGTATGGCGGCAGGCAGGCAGGCGTGGCACTGGAGCAGTCACTGAGAGCTTACATCTTGATCCACAAACATAAGGCAGAAAAAGCGAACTGGAATGTTTGTGTTGAGGAACCTTGCTGTTAGGGTGGCAGTCCCCTATGACCTGATAGCTTTCTGAGCTCGTGCAGAATGGGAGATTCTCATTCTTAGCAGATTCTCTGTCTCTCCCTCTGTCTGGAGAGTGTCTTTGTCTGGAGAGTGTCCCTGAACACAGGTGGCTAGCCTTGTCTGAAAAAGTGACCTTGTACAGGGCTCTCTGCAAGGCTGCATAACTCAGCATGTATGTCCCAACCTGGCTTCCCACCTGCAGGATAATTAGGTACTGTACTAAAACCAATCAGCCCTTACTGCCCTCTTGATGCCATGATCAATTAGCCCTTTCCAACCATACCCCTAAAAATGCCCTTTTATATTCTATCTCTAGAACAATAAAGTAGACTTGTCTCCCTGCAGTAGTCTCAGGAGGTCATTCCATCCATGTTCATACTTATAGCCATAAGAACCCTGTTCTCTGCCTCTGTTCCCCTTCTCCCCTCAGGCTGGTGGCCAACAGTCTCCAGGAAGAAAGGGAAGCCCACAGTTTGGGTTTTTGAAGCCTGAAAGCCCAGCCCTCTGTTCCAACAAGGTCACACAGCTCCTAATCCTTCCTAAATATGTCCAATAACGTGAGCCCAAGTATTCAAATGTATGAGCCTGTGGGGACCATTCTCACTAAAATCAACACACTCGTTATGATGGACAAAGTATGTAGGGAAAATGTGTGTTTCTAAACAGCACACACAAGTCTTTCAACCCCTGACACAGTTCAGTATCATTTTTCAGCCATATCATTAAGAGGATATTAAAGATCTTTAAGACTTGAATCCAACATTCTAATATCACATAATACCCCACCTCCTAACAGTATACTCAGAATATAAGGAGCCAGTTTTAGTAACCCTAATACTCAAAGCACTGAAGCAGAAAGATCACCAATTCAAGAATATCCTGGGCTACATAATGAGACCCTCTCTCATGAAAGAAGATATTTTTACTCTTTTCCAAACAGATATATCAATTTCTTATCCCACATTCTTCCATAGCCTACATAACAAAGACTTGATAGAAAGTGAGAAACAAGAACTCTGCTCCTTACTCTTCTGCTCCATTTCATGTGCATTTACTTCTGCCACCCACCAAGCCATATGTAACTGTCACCTCCTACCCAACGCATCTTAATCACCAGTTATGATAATTCAATTTCATTCAAACATTTGGTGCTATGTTAATAGTAAACACATATGATTTAAATTCTAACAACCCTGTATAATTCTCTTACAGTGAGACTACTATCTGTGTATATCTAAGGAGGTGGAATGAATGTCTCATCTCTTTAATCTGGTTATAAATTCCCTGACAACAGAGATTTTTGTTTTCCTCATCATTTAAACCAAAAACATGAACTTTCAGAATTAAAAACCTTATAAATTATTTAATATAGCAACAGATGTTTTATATATGAAAACATCAGAGTCCCAAGAAAGTTAAGGTGATTACTAACAATGTCACAAGTAAGCGATTGATAAAATTCAGTCACATTCACAGCCTTCGGGATAGTGCCTGCCAGTTCATCAGTGTAGTCACAAATACCATTCTTTTTCTTTCTCTATTGATTCACTTTACATCCCACTCACTGTCCCCCTCCCGGTCACCCCCTGCGGTCACCCCTCCCACAATCCTTCACCCCCTTCCCACTCCCCTTCTTCTCTGAGTAAGTGGGAGCCCTCCTGATATCCCCCACCCTGGCATATCAAGTCTCTGCAAGGGTAGGCATATTCTCACCCACTGAGGCAAAACAAGGCAGCCCAGCTAGGTAACAGCTTTTGGGATAGCCCCTGCTCCAATAGTTCAGGACCCACATGAAGACCAAACTGCATATTTGCTACATATTTGTGGGGAGGCCTAGGTCCAGCCCATGTATGTTCTTCAGTTGGTGTTTCAGCCTCTGAGAGCCCCAAGAGTCCAGGTTAGCTGACTGTTGGTCTCCCGGTGGAGTTCCTATCCCCTTCCCACTGCAAAGAGAGAAGGCTACCAATACCATTCTTATTCAGAGTGAAACCCTCTCAGATTACTATGTCAACCCTGAGGATGACACTGAACAGAGGATTGCAACCTCATGTGCCTTGGTACACAAAAGTTGAGAATACTTTTGTGCCAGCTATTTTGACTCTATTTTCTTCTCTAATATTCCATTTTTTACAACTGATCATGAAAATCAAGTTTCTCAGCAAATTTCATTCTGTTAGCTTCATTTTCTACTCTGATTAATACTAAATTTGTCATATTGTCCTCATTGGAGTCCCTTTCCAATTTGTAACATACACAAAAGTTGTAGCCAGAAAGAAGGCTCATGGGCGAAAAAAGCCTGGTGGCCTGAATTTGATCCAAAATATAATCATCATAACCAAATTTTCAGGAAAAAAAGTCACTAGACATTCAAGAAGACAAATCTTAAAGGCAAAAGGAGAAAAAGATGAAGTAAGTTTTGTATATGCAAAGATGTAGTTTTATGACAAGAATATTACATTGTATATTATAGTTTCCGATTTAGTGTTTTTTCAGGGGGGGGTTGTTTGGTTTTATTTTGTTTTGTGTGTGTTTCTTGGGGGACTTTGGGGGGTTGTTTGTTTGCCTGTTTGTTTCTAAAAGAAAAGGCACGGAGTCGGGGGTGGGGAGGTGAAGAGGATCTGGAAGGAATGGGGGGGAGTAATCAGAATATATTGTACAAAAATGTTTTCAGTAAGAAATAGTTATTTTAAATGTTAATTATGAACCTTATATCAATCACTCACAAAATGAAGCTAAAAGAAAACAATAAAAAAGTTAGAACAAGAGGAAGAGGGTGCAGTGGTTTGAATGGAAAGGCCTCCCCAGGCTTATAGGGAATGGCAAGGTTTCAGAGAATTAGGATGGATTTGTGGCCCTATTGGAGGAAGTATTTCACTTGGGGGTGGGGGGCTCTGAGGTATCAAAGCTCAAGTCGGGCCCAGTGGTTCTCTCTCTTCCTGCTGCTTGCAAGATCCAGATATAGAATTCTCAGCTACCTCTCTCCAGGACCGTGTCTGCCTGGGTGCCACTGTGCTTACTACCATGACGATAATGGACTAAACCTCTGAGACTCTTAGCCAGGCCCTATGAAATGCTTCCCTTAATAAGAGTTGCAGTGGTCATGATGTCTCTTCACAGCAATAGAATATTGACTAGGACAGAGGCAATGATGGAAAGAAGCAAAATCCTAAGGCACAGACAACAAATAGCAAAATGACAGTAGTAATTCTTTCCTACAATTACAGTCACCAAAAACTCACTAGGCACACCTATAAAAAGGTGAATGATGAATTAAAAACTATCACCCAGCTTCCTATTGCTGGAGGTAAACAAAGGGAAGCAGCTGGATTAAAAGATGTCAGACTCCAAGATCCTTCCTAGCAATAATTAACTGAAGGTCCTCAGGGAAAATTAACTCTGTTCACTATGAAGCATGGAAGATGTGAGCACCTTGCTTAATTAGAATCCAGATCCAGATCCAGACTTACAGAAACAGCCTCATGAATGAATATGAGCCCAAGACTACAGTAGTTTAAGAACCACAGAGAAAATCCCAGCACTTGGGAGGCAGAGGCAGGCGGATTTCTGAGTTCGAGGTCAGCCTGGTCTACAAAGTGAGTTCCACGCCAGCCAGGGCTATACAGAGAAACCCTGTCTCGAAAAAAACCAAACCAAAAAACAAAAAAGAACCACAGAGAAAAACCAAAGTAAATCCAAGCATATTCAGAAGCTCCACAGCAAATCCTGGGGATAGAGGCAAGACAAACCACCCAGATGCCAGAGCACATACTATACCCGAGTTTCCTCACACCATGTGAAACCTCATCCCTACTCCAGGTATTCCTTCTTTGAAGATCTCTAGAGGGGCTGGAGAGATGCTCTGTAGTGAAGAGCACACACTGGTCCTCTAGTTCAGTTCACTATAGGTGGCTCACATCTACCTCTAACTCCAGCTCCAGGAGATCTCACACACACACACACACACACACACACACACACACACACACACACACACACACAAAAGAGAACAGGTTTGGGGCCAGAAAGTAATTATTTTGGGCTGATGTCAAAATCAAACTATATATGGCCTCCATTCCACTTTGTTAACTCAAGTCTATTTCTTCTGAGTATATGTACAGGACAAAGAGGAAAAGCTAGACACTAAACATCATACCTATTGTAATGATGTATAAAGTCTCTATTCTAGGACATGTTTCAGAAGTAAGGAAGAAATGCCAAATGTGGAACAAGGAAGGATTTCAATAGAACTGTGCCAAGTAAGAAAAACAAGACATAAGGACTACTGCTGGGAACAGGTAATAATACTACAAAAGCATTTTGAACTACAAGATGTATTATGGAGCGTTTTAATCTAAAGAAAATTAAAAGCCCTACAACTTACTTCAGTCTTGGATCCCTTTCTTGACACTTTCCACAGACCTCTCTAATCTACCTGAAATTGAAGCCCACCAAGGAGAAGCATTACCTGTAGTCCCTTCTTGATTTATATCAACTAACCTCATATCATAGCAGGAAAGAGTGAAGACTGACACACACTGGGCAGGTCTTGTTTTACCACTTTTAGTCCAGCCCTGTTATGATTTAAATCTAGGATGTCCCCACATGCTCACACTTTGAGTACTTGGTCCCCAGCTGATGGCAGTACTTTGAGAGGTTATGAAAGTCTGGGGATGTGGGGCCCAGCTGGTGGATGTAGACCACTAGGAGCAAGTCTTTGAAAGTTATAGTCACCAGTGGTTCTGATCTAGCTCACAGGTCCTGGCCTGCCACTATATATGGAATCTACCACATGCTCCCTCAGAAACCATGAACCAAAATGTACCTCACATTGTTTCTCTCAGCCATTTTGGTCACTAAAATATAACAGCAGTATTGATTGCTACTACTAAATCTGACCATGTAGTTTCTAGGCTTTGGGGACAGGTTTGCAAAGGACTGTGGAAGAATTTAGAGGTACAAGTTGAAGCAGCTCTGGAACACCATGAGCAAAGCTTATCAGGCCATTCTAGGAAGAGTTCAGAAGATCAGAACACTGATTGAAAACCCCAGTATTTAATGGTATGGACTATGTAGGTGTATATTTGTAAATATTAAAGATTAAATAGATGCCTCAGGCCACTCGCACTAATAGGAAAGGTGCCTAAGGGTAAGACACTTCACCTTGAAGTTCCAGAGTATAAAACTGAAACCCACTTGAAAGACTTTTTATTTGGAAGGATAACATCTCTGTAAGTGATCTCTGCTCACAACAGTACTGTTAGGACAGATGTTAGTTGTAAGAGGGACAGACCTGCAGCCTACCTGCCCCAGGTAGGACATAAAGAGCAACAGGTAGCAGTGATGGTGTACAACATTACCCTCTAGGCATAGCAGACTTTGTGCTCATCAGAATAGCTATGAATACTTCAAGAGAACCTCAGTATCAGGCTTGCTTACTGTTAAGTTCCTTCATAAAAGGAAGGGGTGGGGTAGGTCACTGGATCTCCGCTAGGATTCTATATGCTCAAACCTACACCTCTTAGCAAACCTCAAGTAATCCTGCTCTAATTGTGTGTGGCTTTGTGGTCTTTGGGAGGTGTTATGGATAGTCCAAGGACTGCTTGTATTTTGATGCTAATTCTGTTCTCCTGGGAAGGGTTTCAAACTAGGAAGGAGTTAGTACTCCTTCCTAGTTTGAATTCTTGTGAACCTTCTCCCCACCTTAATTTGTAAAATAAAGGCTAGAGTCGGTGATTGGGCAGGAGAGGGAAAGGTGGAGCTAAAAGTTGGGAGGAGTAGGAGAAGAGGAAGGGGAAGGAAAGGAGAGGAGGATGACATGATCTGGAGTAACCACAAGTTATAAGAGGTCACTTGGATGGGGAAGAGAGTAGTGTAGTGGCAGATCTGCCCAATCTAGGTGTGCAGCTTGATTCATATATTAATTGAGTTGTGTTTTTATTGCCCAGGCTTATTTGGGTTGGAGATTTACTGCATCAGGGAGGTGCTAGAGTATATATACTGTGGAGAGTTTGCTAAAGGGGGACCAGGTATATTGATTGCTATGGAAACATGTCATCCACAGTGGGGTGAAACTTTCTGGTGGTGAGGCTACTTTGGGGTCACCTACCCAGTAAACTCAATAGTCTCCCAAGGTGGACTACAGTGGAGTCATGTTTTGGTTTTGTCATTGAAGCCTTGTAAGAAACAGAGAAGTGGGGCTGGAGAGATGGTTCAGTGGTTAAGAGTACTGACTGCTCTTCCAGAGGTCCTGAGTTCAATTCCCAGCAACCACATGGTGGCTCACAACCATCTGTAATGGAAACTGATTCCCTCTTCTGGTGTGTCTGAAGACAGTGACAGTGTACTCACATATATAAAATAAATAAATCTTTAAAAAAAAAAAAAGAAACAGAGAGGTGTTTGAGTCTCCCAAGAGAACAGCAACAGGTATCTATTCCATCTTGACCATAAAGATAGCGAGGGTAGGTCACTTGAATCAAGATGTGAAAATAATGTGTGGTGGTCCCTCCAGATGGACAAGCACAGAGCTCCCAAAGCAGAATACAAAGCCCAATAGGTGGTAGTAGTCTCTAGATGAGTCAGCTAAAATCAACTTCATAGTCACCCTCACAGGAAGCATGCACAGAGTGCTATTGCCTTCTCCCTTAGAGAAATTTTTTCCTTTAGGAGTAACTTAAATTCACACTTCCTTTTATTCAAAATAGAGTGGATTCTGGGTAAAATGAGCTGGGGAGGGGGAGGTACACCCATTTCCTGGAAATGCCACCTTTGGGGAAGGTACATTGGAGAGAATAACAAAATAGAAACGTAAGCCCCATGCCTGTTGGGTCAGGACCATTGCTGCTTGTCTAGGCCTTGCTCCTTGTCTAAAAAGCATATTTTTGTATCTTTGCTTACTCTAATTAAACTCTTCTTTGACTATTTGGTCTACTACCATGTCACATTAGAATTATTCTTTTTCAGAAGCATAAGAATGGATAATGCCTCTCAGGTCAAAATCAGAGGAAACTAGAGATCTCCCCCACAACACTGTCACCTAAATAAGGATTTCCTGTGCTGAACACACTGAAGTCAATCACTGCAACCATGTTCCCAAAGGGTGGAGCTATATCTAGAGCTGGCAGCAGTATCTGTTATCATCCACGCTGCACTAGCTTTGTGTCTAGACATTCAGATTGCAAGAATAAGGATGTCATTGGAGGTTTGCGCCAGGTTTTTTTAAAAAGCCTATGAAGTAAGACAATGCATAGCTGGGTTTGATTCCCTGTACAGAGCTCCTGAGCTAGCATGAACATTGGAGGTGAAGTTGAAGACACTAAAGATGCCAGAAACATGGAATAACTGCTGAAGGAAGATACAGACATTGGAGATGATGGCCTAAGAAAGCAGCAGCATGTGTTGTCAATGGTAAGACCATAGAACAAAAGTAACCCAGCCAACAGGGCCATAGATAGTGCTAGCGCATGCCCCAGTGCTGGACATGGAGCCTGGGTTTTAATGTCAGCCCTGCTTGGTTCTAGTCTTCCTTTGATGCCACTGTCTCCTACTATACTACATTTCCTCCTTTGGAAAATGGAAATGTTTTCTTGGTAATTTTATGTATGAGCAATGTGTAACTTGCTTTTGATTTTTAATGGGCTCCTGTTTTTAAAAAAAAAAAAAAAAATTATCTTGCATCCTAGTGAGCTTCAGCTGTCAACTTGATGCAGTCCCGAGTGTCTGAGGGAGTCCCAATTGTGGGACTGACTCCATCTGCCTGGCCTATAAGACTATATTTGTGAAGATTTTCTTGATTGCTTATTGATGGAGAGTGCTTATCCCACTGTGCCTAGACAAGTGGAACAGAGCTATAAAAGAAAGGTAACTGAGCAAGACAGAGATAGCTAGACAGTAAACAGCATTCCTCCATGGTTCCTATCTCCAAGCTTCGGCCCAATTTCCCTCAAAGATGGACTTTGACCTGGAAGTTTAATATTAAACTTTTCCTCTCCAGATTCCTTTTGGTCATATTATCTATGATAGCCACAAAAAGGCAAACTACAATAGAAATGTATACCAGCAGTGAAATTTCAGAGGGAAGTTTGAGAGTTCTTCAAAGATTCTATCAAGGTGATTCAAATAATATATTTGAATTAAGAATCTAGAAGTGAATCCTGAGTGAAACCATAAATACTAGTCACCTGCGGATGAAAAATTAGCTAAATGTCAACATCATTGAGATTGAAATCGGCAAAGTCAGAGGCAGATGTGGAAAGGACTCAAGTCTATGAAACAAGTTGTGTGTTCTGTAAATGGCAGACAGTGATCCAAGAGTGATCCAAGCCTTTTAGTACCCAGCAGATCATGACTGAGTCCCAAACCTCAAGACCTAAACATTGAGCTATTTACACTATGGTTTATTTTTTTATTTATTTATTTTAAACTCCAGATTTTATTCCCCTCCTGGTCTACCCTCCAACTGTTCCACATCCCATACCTCCTCCATGCCCCACTGTCTCCATGAGGATGTCCCCACCCCACCCCACCCCACCCCACCAGACCTCTAAACTCCCTGGGGCCTCCAGTCTCTTAAGAATTAGGTGCATCTTCTATGACTAAATCCAGACCAGGCAGTCCTCTGATGTATATGTGTTGGGGGTCTCATATCAGCTGGTGTATGCTGCCTGGTTGGTGGTCCAATGTCTGAGAGATCTCAGGGGACCAGGTTGAGACTGCTGGTCCTCCTACAGGGTTGCCCTCCTCCTCAGCTTCTTCCAGCTTTCCCCTAATTCAACCACAGGGGTCAGCAGCTTCTGTCCATTGGTTGGGTGCAAATATCTGCATCTGACTCTTTCAGCTGCTTGTTGGGTCTTTAGGAGGGCAGTCATGATAGGTGCCTTTTTGTGAGTGCTCCATAGCCTCAGTAATAGTGTCAGGTCTTGGGACCTCCCCTTGAGCTGGATCCCACTTTGGATCTGTCACTGGTCCTTCTTTTCCTCGGGCTCCTCTCCATTTACATTCCTTCAATTCTTTCAGACAGGAACAATTATAGGTCAGAGTTTTGACTGTGGGATGGCAACCCCATCCCTCACTTGATGTCCTGTCTTTCTGCTGGAGACAGGCTCTATAAGTTCCCTCTCCCTAATGTAGGGCCTTTCATTTAAGGTCCCTCCCTTTGAGTCCTGAGAGTCTCTCACCTCCCAGGTCTCTGGTACATTCTGGAGGGTCCCTCCACCTCCTACCTCCCAAGGTTGCCTATTTCCATTCTTTCTGCTGGCCCTCAGGGTTTCAGTCCTTTTCCCCCACCCAATACCTTACTGCAACTGAAATGGTTCTTCTCTCTTGATCTTTTTGTTTATCTATTTTCTTGCTTCCTTGTTTTTTGTTTTTTTTCTTTTTTCTGTTTTCTTTTCTTTTTCTTATTTTTATTTTAACTTTATAGAATCGCACAGTTAGGATGGGACTCTTAAATCATTGGAATTTTTTTAAGACAATGGGACTTTAAAGTTGTACTGTATTCCATATATATATTAATGTAAGAATTTAGGAAAGACAAAAAAGGAAAAGTTATGGTTTGAGGTGACATACTGGTGTGGCAACTTGACAAAGAATGGAATCTCTTAGTTTCAACTGTCAACTTGACACAGCCCTAAGTTATCTGAGGTAGTCCATTAGAGGACTGCTTCAATCAGATTGGCCTGTGGGAATATCTGTAGAACATTTTCTTGATTTAGAAGGACTGACAACCACAGCACATGTTGTTATCTGAGGCAGATGGGCCTGGACTGTATAAGAAAGGTAGTGGGCAGCAAGCAGCATTCCTCAGTTGTTCCTACCTTCTGGTTCCTGATTTGAGTTCCAACCTCACTTCCTTCAAAGATGGACTTTGATCTGGAAGTGTAAGATGAAATAAACTGTTTCCTCCACTAGTTGCTTTTGAACATTTTTTTTTAATCACAACAACAAAAAAACACACTAGAATACCTTGAGTCTGAACAATGTTAAGGCTATGGTAACACTTAAATTTTGACTGGGCATATTTTTCATTATGAAACTGTATGACCTTTCAGTGGAATGTCATGCTTAGATTTAGACTATCCTCTACAGCTTCCTGTTTTTACCACTTCATTTCCTGTTGAGCACTTGTGATGTTTTGGAAGAGGTTATAGAACCTCAGATATAGGCCTGTGGAGCAAGCCATTGGAGGGGATTGGCACCTCAAGCTCCCGTCTAGCTGCCAGTTTCTGGTCTGCTACAAGGTGAGGAATCTTGTTCCCACCGCCATGCATGCTGTCATGTGTTTCTTGCCCGTCATAATGAAATGAAACTATGAGCCAAAATAAATTTTTTCTTCATTGAGTTGTTCCTGTCAGGTATTTTGGTCACAGCAACACAAAAGTAACTAATGCCAGTACCAAAAAGACTCCTTTACAATCCATCTGTTCTATGAAACAAACAGAATTCTCACAAGGACCTTGTATATTCTCCAAGCCTACTGAATTCCCATAGATTTTTCAAACTGTTTCCCTGAACTTATCTATTCTCTCTTTCCCAATGGTAAAATGGGGCAAATAAATTTCTGAATTATGTTAATCTATAAGTTCTGACACTCCTTTAATACATTCCTCCTTTATATATTAAGAAAGCTGTATGACTTAAAAGGCACTATCTGCATTTAGTCCTACATCTCCTTATATTTAGTCTACCTTGTTCTCACTTCTTGGTTATCCTGTACCCACATGTATAGCTGGTTACATATCTACATATATAATTAGCTATATTCTGATTAGAGGGAACATGTGGTTCATTTGTGTCTGAGATTGTATAAATGTAAGTAAGAGACATAAATTATAGAAGAGATTATAATCCCAATTATTTTTCTAGCTCTAATTCTGCTACAGATATTTTTTTTGGTTTGGGTGGTTAATAACATAAAATATATTTGTTACTAAAACTATGAAATGTAATATGAAATCTCACAGCTTCCATTCTGAAGGCAATTCTAACTGTACATAAGTTCATTATTTGTATAGATTTCAGGAGTAGTGAATTTTGGTGTGTGATATTTTTATTTGCAAGCTTTTTAATGATAAAGTTTATCAAAAACAAAGCTACCACCATCTAGTTATACAAATTATATAAATTTATATAAAAGACGTTTATAATCAAAGACACAATTAGCCATAAAAAGATAGAAAATATATAGTAATCTAGCTATAGCCAAAACAGAGCCATACTGACTACACTAATAAACAAATGCCCAAAGAAACAAAGATTGTTAATAAAGACAAAGAAAGGCAGTTAATTATTATATAACAATCAGGAATATGACACAGAAAGTATAATCAAATGGAACAGAGCACTAAATACATGGAGAATATGCAGATGAACATCTCTCCAAAGGAAATCAGCAAATCTGAAAACATGTTCAACGTTGGTTGAGATCAGGAAAAGGCATACAAACCACAATGTGATTGTCTCCTCCAGTTATTAGGATAGCTAAAATAAAATAGGGACAATAACAAGAAATTGTAACCTTACTAGGCTGCCAATACACATAGACATCGTAAAGCTACTATGAAAGGGTTTGAAAGATTCTCAGAAGAACTAAGGAAGCCAACCATAAAGTCCAGCAATTAGACTCATGGATTCTCATGCCCACTGCAAGCTTAATCCCACATAAAAATGTAGACCATTACAGTGTTTGGAATATACTAACAGTAGATATAATTCAAGCATCGTCAACCAATAAATGTATAAGTAAATGTAGTATCCACACAACAGATTATTATTTGTACCTAAAAGACATGCTGTAGTGCTAAATATTAGGAATTTTTCTTCACCTCATTTTCTACATACCAGAAAGCCCTGCACAAAATATAAGCCTCACTCCTCTAAAAGCTCTCAGGAAACTAAGAAATGAAGGAATTTCCTTACTGATAAAAAATATCTAAGAAGAACCCTAAATCTAACAGCAAACAGCCCCTGTTATTAGCAAAAAGTTGACAATATCCACTCTAAATACCACATGGTTCTTGCTAGGTCCCAGCCAGTGCAATAGAACAAAACCAAAAACAGCAAAACAAACAAAAAAGGCATTTCAAATGAAAGAAAAAAACAAAGTTCAAAAAAATAAAATACTCTATTAAGGAGAACATTAATCATCAATTTGCTCAATTACAAATAAACTTTGAAATAATAAATAAGTTGAATGAAGTCAAAGGATATAAGGCCATTATATTCATATCAATTGTGTTTCTAAGAATCCACACTTAAGAGAGTTTTTAATATCATTTATAATACCATCAAAAACCAAACTACCTGTGATAATCAATCTTATTTGTCAACTTGACTGGATTTAGAGTCAGCTAGAAGGTTTTTGAGGCAACAGCTCAGGTAAATTTCTAGAGAAGACTGATTGTTAAGGATAAGGAGAGAAGACCACACTGACAATGGACAATACCATTCCTCTGTGCTGTAGGCACAGACATAATAAAAGACTGAAAGGTGAAAGCCAGCCTAGGGCCAATGTTATCCTTGGATTCATGGAAGCTATGAAGAAGCACTTCCATGTCATACTTCCACCACTCTGATATTCTACATGACAAGTCTAGAAGCATGATGCCGACTGACCATGGACAATATATCTTTTGAACCTAGGAACCCAAATAAAGACTTCTCCTTTTAAGTTGTTTTCAGTTTCCGTCCAATATTAGGTCACAGTGATGCAAAGCTCACTAATATAGACAAGCATACGGATACAGAGAAGTAGGGCCTCGTTTATAACTAAGTCTGACTTTGTAGACTGTGGTCTGTTCAAGTAATTTGGAAGTCTGGAGAAGTAGGCTTTACATGCTGTAAGCTAAGTTTAATAAGTGATTCTGCTGGGAGTTCAGAAGATGGGAACACGGTACAGGGCAGTAAAGACAGACAGAACTCATGAGGCTTTCAGAGGGAACAAAGACTTGACTGGGAATTGGACTACAAGTCATCTATGTTATATTTGGCTAGAAAAATTGTCAACATTTTGTCCGTGTCTTAAGATTTTTGTGGGGGCGGGGGCGGGGTCAAGTTCAAAGTTAACAGATTAATTTGGCAAAGGAAATCTATAGGCACCAAGTTCTCAAGCTAAGGCATGGCTATTACTGGTTGCCCTATGCTGGGTTTACTATTAGAACTGGGAGCAAAAGTCAAAGCACAGGGCTTTGGGAAGTTTGCAGACTGGCCAGAAAAGAAACACGTTGAAAGTTTTGGACATGTGAGGGGTTTGCCATGGAAGCTTAGGCTCTGCTCCTTGATCAAGGTGTGGAATATGGCGTGTTGCTAGGTGAGAATTCACTGGGCTGAGCAATTATGGTCCACACACCTGGTGAAGCCTGGCCAGTTCCTGAGATGTCCCCCAAACATCTCTCCCATATATTTACGTACATTGCTTCTTTTCAATGCCACCTCCCTTCTTGTCTGAAACGATTTCATTTCTAGGTGGTTTCGAGAAGTATATCAAATGTGCAAGTGCCTTCTCCCTCCAATCCCAGCTCATGGAAGACAGAAGCAGTAAAATCCCTGTGAGCCAGCCTAGTCTACACAGTGAGTTCAGGTCTACAAGAGCTAATCTGTGAGCTCATGGCTAGTCTGATCTACCTAGTGAGTTCAGGTTGCAAGAGCTACATAGTGAAACCCTGTGTCAAAAATTAATACTAGTATGTATGTGTGCACGTAAGTATGCGCATGTGGTTGCATGTATGTGAAAAGAGTAGGAAGGTGTGAATAACACATTCAGACATATAAATTATATGCATCTGGAAATTAAACTTGTAAATAGATCACAAACTATTAGAAAACAAAACAAAAATTATAATCTATTTGAAGCCAAATAATTTAAAAATGGTACTATCAATATTTTTCAGAGGTAGGCAAGTATCACTTGGGAACAAGTCAAGTGTCTTAGGCAGATACTGAGAAAATACTGAGCACTGCAGAGGAGTGGGAAAGACTTAGGTGTTTAGCCCAAATAAGGGAGGCAGATATTTTCTTTGGGAAGTAAATACTGAAAACTGAACTCTTATCTGTAATGTTTATTTCTTAAGCTGGGAGCAGGTAGATAATCTTCACTATGTAAAGATTTGTATGTCTAAACTGTTTCAAACAAAGTGTTTTAAGAATAAAAATAAATATGCATGCAACTGAAAAACCTAAAACTCTCAACTAAAACCACAAATGATACTAAATTTAAAATTGCCCAGTCCAAGCCAGCAAAGAGTAAAAGCAGTACATAGTAAACTAAAAACGATCTATCAAAGGAGAAAGAGTTCAATGTCAAAAAATATGTCCCTAGCTGGAGGGATGGGGTCAGTGGTTAGAGCACCTGTTGCTCTCACAGAGAAACCACACTTCTGTCCTGCGTAAAACTTCAGAGTCATACTGCAAACTCACAAAGTCTAGATAGATATCCCTACCACTACATTTAACACTACAGAGAAGGTTCTAGACAATAACATAAAGACAAGAGAAAAATTAGACAAAGGATCATTCAGGCATAAACACAACTGTCGTTATCTGCAA
Organism: Uromys caudimaculatus; assembly: GCA_028551405.1. Classification (NCBI taxonomy): domain Eukaryota; kingdom Metazoa; phylum Chordata; class Mammalia; order Rodentia; family Muridae; genus Uromys; species Uromys caudimaculatus. Next base: position 104,327,885 of record CM052702.1, read on the forward strand.
ATAAAATGATCTTCTATATAAAAACCAGAGTAGCCATTAGAACCAATGTGAGATATCAGCAGTGCTGCTGAACCTGAAATTAAAATCCTCTAAGTAGCATAAAGAGGCATACGGGGTGTCACAGCAGCATTGCTTGTGGGAGCTCTCAAGTGGAAACAGTAAAAATGTTCCTCGGCCACAGGATGGGTAAATAAAAAGTGGTAGTTCTCATAAGGGAGCCAGAGGCATGACTACCTCACAGGACTACAAAGTGGCCTTTTACACATAAGTTAGACATGAAGAGTTCATAGCGTACAGTCAGCGCACCCACTGTGATGTGATATAAGAGGGAGGGAAGGGGAGCGAGGGAAGGGGAGGGAGGGAAGGGGAGGGAGGGAGGGAAGGTAAACGCCCAGCAGCTGGGGTAGCAACCACAGCATCACTGCTCCTAACTACATGCTGGGGCTTGCACGTGTTCAGAACCTATGCTATAGCTTCAGAAACTGATTTTAAAATCAACACTATGTGATAAATATGTGAAACTCTTATTTGTCCCCTTAAACTTTTAAGTCTACAACACTCTTTACCAGCAAGAAAACAATCTACAAAACAGAAAAACTAGTATTACTAACAGGAAATGAGAAGCAAATAAGCTTTTCCTAAGAGATCATTGAAAAGTGCATTCCCTGTCATCAACAGATGTTTTGTATTCAAAATATGTTAATCAAGGAAAAATAATAAACTTTTATATTCACCCCTTGGAGCAGAAGATGTGAGGAGGGCTAGTCACAGAAAAGTAAACTGCTAGATCAGAGACTCCAGTTACACAGTACAGTCCACAACATTTCTAGAGCACCGGATTGCCATCACATTTACTTTAGGCTGTTGGCCTCCAGAACTATGAGAAAATAAACTCTTTTAAGGTATACTTTTTTCCCAGCCGTCCTGGGAAACGAATATGAATGATAGAACGTAAAGACTTAAAGTTCCTGTTGTAAATCTACTCACTGTGAGTACTTCCAGGCCCTCCCTTCTAAAGGGTCCAAAAGCACTAAGGTAACAGTTCAGTGCAGAGTCCTTCCCTAGCATGCCCACGATGCTCAGTGCAACACAACAACAACAACTAATAATAATAATAATAATCAACAATCACAAATAAGAATAACTACCAATTAAACAAAACTAAACATTCCAAAATGTTCTTCTTAATGCAAGCATTTTACAACTGACCTATACCTGTAAAATAAACCAAGTGTCCTAGCAAAAGAGAAAAAGAAATAAATCAAATAACAAAAATAACTTTTTGTTATTTTTTTCTACATGTATGCTTGGCCAAAGCTAATCTGGAAGGTATGTTTGTACCTGTATTCAGAATCTGTGGGTATTTATTACCTCAGCTCGCAAGCAAAAGGGAGAAAACAGGACCAAAGGAAGCAAGGAGGCCTGAACTGCACGTGTGATGTTTGATTTATGCAAACAAGGCAAACCTAAAGTGCATAAATTGTTAAATGGGGGGGGGGGTCACAGTATCTACTGTTTATGTTTTTTTCTGTTGCTAAATGAGGGGACTTATATTGTCTTCTACTTACATTTTTTTCTGTTAGTCTCAAATATTTTGTAATTAAAAGTTTCTAATGGTAACATGACAGTGTCTGACAGGGTAAGGATTACAAGCATGAAGTGTCTAGATGGGTGGAACCTGGAAAGACCCAGCCCTGTTTGCTGTATGCTGTCATTAGCTTGAGTTAGGGAATGAGGTGAAGTAAATATAGAGATGAAAAGTCAGAATTACATGAAATTTACCAAAACTAGCAGTAAAAAAGTTCTCCACGTTCCTTGATCATCTGGATCTTTAAGCTCTGCATTATTTTCTTCCTTCTTATTAAAAAAAAAAAAAAAGTGAACATTGAATAATAAAAAGCACAAAGTTGAAACTGCAAAAATACCTGTTTCCAATCAAAGATATGTGACCAATAATAAAAATGTAAAAACCTCAGAGGATATAATTCTTTAGGTGGTCTTTTAAAACGTGACTTATCATATCATGTCATTCCTGAAAGAGTCCTTGAGAAAGTCACAATTTTCTCCTAGCAATATATTTTCTCACAAGTCATGTGGCTTTTTTGGACAAAATGCTATGTGATACAGTCTAACCTTTCCTACCTTCTGTGTTTTGCTCTAGTCTTAACCAGAGTATTACATGTCACACCTCCCAGGTCACCCCTAAGACCAGGCTGCAGCAAACAATAGACATGAGCAGAAGAGAGGGGCAAGGGAGTTTGATAAGAATGACTCTTCATAGCATTACCAAAGGCAATCACAAATAGGATACAATAAATAACCAATAAGAGAACAGATAGGACTAACTCAGAATGTTTATGCATATCAAAGGAAGCAATTAAACAAAGTAAGAGACAACTAATGAAATGGAAAAATATGTATAAACCATATATTTAATAAAGGGTTAGTACCAACATACATAAGGAATAAAAGAACTCAACAGCAAAAGAGAAAAAAATCCCTAATTTTAAAATGGGGCAAAGGAAAATGCAAATTATGAAATACTACCTCACATGAGTCAGAAGAGAAAAACATATTTTTTATGAACCAGAATATGGATAAATAGGAGTCCTTCAATGCTGCTGGTGGGAATGTAAAAACATTGACATTATAAAAACAGCATGCAGTGGTGGCACACGCCTTTAATCCCAGCACTTGCGAGGCAGAGACAGGTGGATTTCTGAGTTCGAGGCCAGCCTGGTCTACAGAGTGAGTTCCAGGACAGCCAGGGCTACACAGAGAAACCCTGTCTCGAAAAAAAAAAAAAAAACAAAAAACAAAAAAACAAAACAAAAATAATAATAATTAAAAAAAAATAAAAACAGCATGAAGAATCCTCAAATGAGTAAAAATATAACTACCATACATCCCCCCTCCCAGATATATACCCCAAAGCAATAAAATCTGTATATGGAATACAAATCCGCACACCCATATTCACTGCAGCATTATTCCCAGTCAACAAGTCAGGGAATCTACCTAAGTGTCCATCACTGGATGAACACTGTTTTTAAACTGAACTAAACATTTGAGACACGGTTAAAATGAAGGAAAGCCTAGCATTTGCAAAATATGTATGAATCTGGAGGGGATTATACTAACTGTAATAAACCAGGCACAGAAAGACCAACACTGCGTGATCTCACTTGTAAATAAAATCTTTTAAAAAGTCAACTCACAGAAACACAAAGCACAATGCTGGCTGTCAGGGACCCAGGAGTGATGGAGGGGAATAGAGATATCGGTTACTGCCAGGAATCTGGGGGTGTCGAAAGGGAATACAAAGATATTGGGTAAAAGGAACCAAGTTTCAGATAGGGTAAGTAAGTTCTGGGGATATAGCACATGGCATGGTAATTAATAGTTAATAAATATGCATTGGAAACTTGAAACTTCCTAACAAAAAAACTTAGATATTCTCAATATGTAAGATGATAAACGTGTTAAACTGCTTGATCTAATCACATAGAGTATACATGTATCAAAAAAAATAATTGTTATGGCTTACATAAGAAATTTTCCTTACTTGCTCATGTGTCTGAACACTTGGTTCCCATTTGGCAATGTTGTTTCGGGAGGCTATGGAACCTCTAGGCACAAGCTTTGGCTAGCAGAGGTCATTAGGTGCAGGTTATAGTCTGACCCTGCTTCTGATCCTTTGTCTGCTTCTTGATCTGCCAAGATGTGAACTGCCCTCAAGGAAAGTTCCTGTGTCTTGGGCAAAGCCACCTCTACTTCCATGCCTTACTCACCAGGGTGACTTACATATCCCTAATACTGTGAGCTAAAATAAACCTTTTGGGGTGGTTTGAAAGAAAACCATTCCTTATCATCTCATGTGTTTAAACATTAGGTCTCCAATTGTGGCAATGCCTAGGAGTGGATGGGTGGTGGAGCCTTGAGATGAATGAAGCCTTGCCAGAAGAAGTACATCACTGGGGCAGACATCAAGGTCTTACAGGCTCATCCCATTTCCTCTTCTCTCTCTGTTTCATGTTCATAGATGAAAATATGATCAGCCATTTTCCTGCTACCACCGTGCTACCCTTGACTGTAGCCATGCCTTTGCCACCATGATAGACTCCACCCCTGTCAAGCCCAATGTAAACTCTCTGACCCTTACATTGGTATTGAGCATGGTATTTGATTACAGCATCACAGAAGCACCTAATACACTTCTCTCTCAATTGCTTCTGTCAGCTCATAGCAAAAAGATAAGGAAATACAACCACTTCATACACTGTGAACATATGTGTTTTTATTTGCCATTTTAAAACAAGAGAAGGCTGTCATATACATATACAAGAGAAGATTACTCCATGATTTAGAGAAACAACCCACTAAAACATGCAACATTATTGAACTGCAACATCATGATCAGCAAAACACACCTGACATAAAATATTACAGTATCTCTCCAATATGAAGTTCCAGTGCTGACAAACTAATCCTGAGTTGAGAAATCAGAACATCAGTTTCTTTCCAATGAGGGACATGGAAAGAGTGATTGATATACATTTCTAAATACTGATGTGGGTAATGATGGCATGAATGTGTGAACTTACCAAAATCCACTGGGAGGAAAAAAAATAGAAATGAAGAATTTTCTATAATAAAATGAACTATAAGACTAACAATCAAGTAGTCAATTTTATTATGTAAATTTTGGATCTTGGCTTGAAAAGTTAACTATAAAAATTGTGATAACTCAGAAAAACTAAATATGTACACAATATTAAGATATTACCATTAATTACCCCAACATTAATCATGGAATTGTGGTTATGTACAATACCCTCAGAGAGTATGCATGTTGAAATATTTAGGAGTATCATGGTGTCAGAAATTTACTTTCAAATTTTTAATACAACGTATTCTGCAAATACACATGTACAAATACACAGACAAATCAAATTAATGTATACAGGTCATAAGTAAGAGTTACTCATTAAAGTATTCTTCCAATTACTCTGTATGATTGCAATTTCAAATTTAAACAGCCAGGGAGAAAGCAAGATAGTACTCTTCACAGATACAGAGTGATCCCCAGGATACATTAAATAAAGTGCCTAACGTGCAAGAAAACAAATATATATGTTATGTTTAAGAGTGTATCTGTTTATATAATGGCAATGGTTACTTAGAGCCATGAATAAGTGTGTGTGTGTTTATATCCCAACAATGGCAATGGTTACCTATAGTAATGAGTAAAGGAGAAAAACTGGTTTAACATAGTTTCTCATATTACAGTTTTGACCTTTATATAATGTAAATGTATAAAACATTTAAACATAAAGTTACAACTGAAAAGGTATTTAAAATATCTGTGGTCCTATGACTTCTCTCTTCAATTGAACCAAATCAATTTTGTCCTCTTTCCTCCTCCTGAACATGAGAAGCATTTAAAAGGCTCTTGTTGGTTAGAAAATAAAGCACAAAGAATAGTGAAAGAAATGAAATGGAATGTCTTGGAAGATTTGAGGAACAATAAAATATTATAACTCAAATGTTTATAAAAGTAGGAATATTTGCACGGGGATACTTTGGCGATACAGCTCTCCAATTTCTTCAGTAAACCGTATACTAAGAAAGCAACACCGTGAAATAAATGTCTCTGACTCCCTCGGGCTACAATCACAACAGAGTACTTCCTCTTAGCAAAGGATTGGCAACCAGGGCAGCCAGCCTGTTAGGCAACTGCAGTCTGTCAAGCTGCTAAACCATTGGTTGCGAAGAGAGGAAGCAGCAGCCAATAACAAAGTTACAGACTGAAGTTGGATGTTTTACTAACTGCTCTGAGTTCAGCATATTTAGAAATCATTATGCATTATTTTGGTAAACTAATCTTACTTTGCAAAAAACATTCCCAGAAAGTCAACTTGTGATGCAAACACAGACGGCTAAGGACAGTATAGTTTCTGGTTAAAAATCCCTGTGTCTTGAACAGATATTTGAGTCCCTGAAACTCGCTAGCCCTCCACCCCTGCAGCACTCGGGCCCCACCCAAGCTTCTTCTTAAGATGGAACGAAAGACCTGAATTTTGTGACTTCTATGCTGGTTTAAGTTCAGTGCTGCTGCTGCGGCCTCAAGGGGAGGAAAGGAAGGCCAGAGAGAAGTGAGTGCTGCAAGCCTGGTTAAGTGCAGAGAAAAGCTTAGTTTGGAGGCCAACGGAAAAAATGTCAGGGGCCCCTTGGGGCTGGCCCAGAAAATGACAGGGAATGTGTACTGTTATCCCTACTTATGCTGGGATACCAACAAGTAGGCTGAGTTTCAATTGGGACACTTTCAAGGATAAAGGCGTGAAAAGCAATAGAATAAGAAATTGAGGAAGAGGTTCTCCCAGAATGCCGAGTTCTCCTCTAAGGGGAGAAGAGGGGTCCCTTGAGAATGACACTGAAGGACTTCGAAAATCTCAGGAGGAGACTCTTCAGTTATCACAGGGAGTGGGGGCTTCTCAACACCTGGAAAGACCTCAGCCCTCACTGGAGAGAAGGTGGGGCACCTGCCCCAGCTAGATTTACTGAAGGAGGCTGGACAGGGTCCCCTTCCAAGAATGTTGAAAGTAACTGAGTGGAGTTACAAGCTTGAAGTAGTAGCTGTCCAGAAAAGCTGACCAGGTCTTTCTTGGGAGGACTGAAAGGACGCAGAGTCTGGAGTGTTTGGGTACTGGAGGGAAGAGCTGAAGTGGCTTCTAAGGAGGAGTTGGGTTTGTTCTCAGAGGAGAAACTAAGAAAACTTTGTGCAGTGACGTCACAAGTAAGTTGTTTTTGGAGTTAGGGACTCCATGACTGAAAATGCGTTCCTACTCTAACTGGAAGCTTGGGAAAGAATCTAAAAGCCTGAAGCGCTGTGGCGGAAATGCCACACACACCCAAGCAAGGGTTGAGGAGTCCTTCATCAGAAAAGGAGTAAACCAAGTAAAGAGGAATTCAAAGGAACTACTGCCCCGGGAGCGGAACTTCCAAGTGGTGTGGAAGAGATACAAAAGCACTCCAACTGGAAGTTGGGGTGAGGCCCCCGCGAGGCTGTAGTAGGAAGGCACTGGAGATTTCAAGGGGTCCCCCAGGGTCGGGGGCGGGCAGCGGACTTGGAGGCTGAGGCGGGCCAGGGCCGGTACTCACAGAGCGGATCTCCAGCGCCAGGGCGCATTGCAGCGCCTTCACCTTCGGCATTCGCGCAGGGTGGGTGGGCGGGGAGGGACCCCGGCCTCCGGCCCGACTAACGGCGGGAAGACGCGGGGCCGGACGGGGACGGGGAGGAGATGAGGTGGCGGCGGAGGTGGCAGCTGTGGCCCCCAGGCCGGGGCCCGCGGTCCAGCCTGGGTCCCGCCGGAACAGCAGCTGAGCGCGGGGCGCGGACTCGTTGTCATGGCAGCCTGGAGGGGCGGGGCCGGAAGAGCCACGCGGAGGAGGAACACGCCAGAGCGAGAGATGGAGGGCGGGGCCCGGAGTGTGATGGGCGGGGCGGGGCAGGGCGACTCTTCTGTGATGTCAAGCTGTGAGTGCAAATCAAAGAAAGGGAACAGCTGTGCTATGGGCCTCAGCTCAGAACTGGGAACCCTAGGTTCCAAAGCGGTGATGGCACCATGAGCAAGTGGCATCAGCCTGTGGCTTCAGTTTTCCTAACTATTCTATAGTTAGTAATCTTTCTTGAGTTTGAATTTTATGATACAGTTTACAAAACCAATATAAGAAATGTGGAATTATCGCCCTAGACAAAAATAGGTCTGGAACCCGGGATCTCTCAAGTAAAATTCCAGATGCCTTCTGGAATCACCATTATGGTCCTCTTATTAGTCACTTGTTTTGTGATTCTCTGTCAGTGTGCCCCTATTTCCCTTCACGATTTCCTGTCTAGGTCACCACTACAAGAATCTCAACGCCTGTTGCCCAGACTGAACTCTCAATAACAGACTCACAGCAAAGAAGAGCTTAGTCATAGATCTTCAAAGATAAAAAGAACCTAAAAGACTGTTTAGTTAAAGTCCATGTTAAACTTATTTTAATATATTAACTATAGAGCACATTCTAACAATGGAGGGGAAAGTACCTGTGATTTTATCACCCAGTTGAGAAACAGGATGTTATTGAACCAAAAAACAAAAAACAAAAAAAAGAAAAAAGAAAAAAAAAAAAAAAAAGCAAACCAAAAAAAAAAAGAAGAAAGAAAAAAAAAACACCCTGGGTATTGCCTTACCAACTCTTCCCTGGTACTAAACCCTGCAATGATCTCCATTACTGTAAGTCTTGTATGCATTTCCAAACTACATTACTGATCAATTTGTCTTGTTTTATGTTAAATAGATTTAATACTTATATATTCTTCTGTGATTTGCTTATCTCCTTATGTTATGGGAGCTATTCAATATTGATGTAAAGTATTTGAAGTTTGTCCCATTACTAAACAATATTACAAGACAGAAATGTACATTGACATATGGATTACATTCTTTATCCTATGCACTTTTGGTGAGCACTTAGATTGTTCATATTTTAGCTCTCTTTAAAAATACTGTTATGAATGTTCTGATATATGTTAGCACTTGAGAGGCGGCTCAGCAGTTGAAAGCACTTTCCCTTCCAGTGGACAAGAGTTCAATCTCCACTACCCACTTTGGGCAGCTTACAACTACCTGTAACTCCAGCCACAGGAGATTTGGTGTGACTTCTGGTATCCTGATACACTTATGTGTACATATACATGGACACACAGAGACAAATAATTTTTAAACCTTTAGAATATGTCTATTAATATATGTGTGTTGAGTTGGAAAGAACCCTGTGCAGGCTTTGCGCATGTGGGATCTTTAGAGTAATAAACAACATCTTCTAAAGCTGCACCAATTCCTGCTTCATCAAGAAAACTATGACTACTTTTTCTCACTTTTTCCACCACAAATGTTTGTGTTTTTAATCTTTGTATTTCTGGTATTCATTACGCTTTAGTTTTGCATCTCTGATCACTGCTGAGCTTGAGTACCTTTGTATGGGTTCATTAGAAATCCAATCTGTGGAAACAGCCTAGTAGATACAATAACCATTTTGATTGAATTGTTTCTGTTTGTTTTCCTTTTCATTTTATACGTTCAGATAATTATTTTGTCTATTCTCTGTGTTGCAAATATACATCGTTCTTTGTGCTTGATCTCTAATTTCTCATGTGCATGTAGCAAGAACCTCTTGTGTGTTGTATGGATGCATCACCTCTTAATTTAAAATCCTATGACCTATGCCTTAGGCAGGAAATAGAAGGTGGAACATACAGGAGGCAGAAAGGATTCTGGGATAGAGCAAGGTGCTGGAAGACTTTCCCGAAAAGATGTGATGAAATGGACACATGCACCTGAGTGTAGGTAACCAGCCATGTGGCAGAATGTAGGTTAAAATAATTGGGTTATTTTAGTTATGATCTAGTCAGAAAAGAGTCTAGCCATGTGGCCAATGTGTTAGTAAATATATTTTAAGTCTAAGTCTTATTATTGGGAACATGGAGTTGAGAGGAAGAAGACAGCCTCAATTTTACATGTACAAATATGTGTATGTGTGTGTAATGAGCAAAAAAGTGATTAAGTATTGAAGTGTAAACAAATCAATCCACTGACATCTAAAAGTCACAGCCCCACATGCTGCCCAACATTGCATTATTGAGCACTCTTGGTTGCCCCAACATGGACAATACCATCTTGCTTTTGATCTCATCAGGTTACTAGTGATCAGTCTGAGCATATGGTTCTATGAATACAAGAGTTTCTTCTACCTTTAGTGTAAATTGCTCATGTACTCTATTTTTATTGTTTTTGTTTTTGTTTTTTTCTGTTTTGGTTTGTTTTGTTTTAGTGGCTTTTGCTTAAATTTTTTTCTTTTTTTTTTTTTATTATTTTTGATACTTTATTTACATTTCCAAAATTTCCCCTTTTCTAGGTCTCCTCTTTGGAAAGCCCCTATCCCCTCCACCTCCCCGCCTCTATGAGGGAATTCCACCTCCCACCCACCCACACACCCATTCCCTTATTCCCACCTTAACATTCCCCTTTACTGGGGCCTCTAACACCCTCAGGCCCAGGGCCTCTCCTCTCCCTGATGGCCAACGAGGCCATCCTCTGCCACATATATGGTCCAAACCATGGGTCCCTCCATGTGTATTCTTTGGTTGTTGGTCCAAACTCCAGAACTACGGGGGGGGGGGGGGGTCAGGCCCATTGAAGCTATAGCTCCCTCCATGGGGCTGCAAACT
>CM052702.1:104338657-104490632 GCA_028551405.1 Uromys caudimaculatus
CCCCCCCCCCCCCCCCCGGTCGTCTTGGAGTTTGAACCACCATTCTACACATCTATGGATCCATGGTTCGGACCACATATGTGGCAGAGGATGGCCTTGTTAGCCATCAGGGAGAGAGGAGAAGCCATTGGGCCTGAGGGCGTTAGAGGCTCCAAGAAAGGGGAAAGTCAAGGTGGGAATATGGGAATGGGTGAGCGTGTGGGTGGGAGGTGGAATTCCCTCATAGAGGCGGGTTAGGGGACGGGATAGGGGGTTTCCAAAGAGGAGACCTAGAAAAGGGGAAACATTGGAAATGTAAATAAAGTATCAAAAATAATAAAAAAAGAAAAAAGAAAAAAATAAGTGGATATTAGCCCAAAATTTTGGAACACCCATGATTCAATTCACAGCAACTCTTGGACTGAGCATGGGGTCCAGATGGAGGAGTTGGAGAAGGGATTGAAGGAACTGAGGGAGTTTGCAGCCCTATGGAGGGAGCAACAGTGTCAACTGGTCAGGCCCCCTGGTGCTCCCAGAGAGTGGACTACCAACCAAAGAATACACATGGAGGGACCCATGGTTTGGACCACATATGTGGCAGAGGAGGGCCTTTTTGGTCATTAGGGGGAGGAGAGGCCCTTGGGCCTGAGGGTGTTAGAGGCTCCAGTAAAGGGGAATGTCAAGGTGGGAATATGGGAGTTGATGGGTGGGTGGGTTGGAGGTGGAATTCCCTCATAGAGGTGGAGGAGGGGGGATGGAATAGGGGGTTTTCAAAGGGGAAACCTGGAAAGGGGAAAACATTTGAAATGTAAATAAAGTAGTAAAAAAAAAAAAAAGAAGTGGAATTATGTTTGCGTGGCTATCTTCTTTGGGATTTGTTTTAAGATTACTTTCTTGCTTTTTCTAGGGTGTAGTTTCCCTCATTGTGTTTTCCATCTATTATCCTTTGTTGGGCTGGATTTGTGGAACGATATTGTGTAAATTTGGTTTTGTTATGGAATATCTTGTTTTCTCCATCTATGGTAATTGAGAGTTTTGCTGAGTATAGTAGCCTGGGCTGGCAGTTGTGTTCTCTTAGAGTCTGCATGAGATCTGCCCAGTATCTTCTAGCTTTCATAGTCTCTGGTGAGAAATCTGGTGTAATTCTGATAGGTTTGCCTTCATATGATTTTAATATTCTTTCTTTGTTTAATGCATTTGGTGTTTTGATTATTATGTGGCGGGAGGAATTTCTTTTCTAGTCCATTCTATTTGGAGTTCTGTAGGTTTCTTGTATGATCATGGGCACCTCTTTCTTTAGGTTAGGGAAGTTTTCTTCTTTAATTTTGTTGAAGATAATTACTTTAAGTTGGGAATCTTTGCTTTCTTCTATACCTATTATTCTTAGGGTTCATCTTCTCATTGTGTCCTGGATTTCCTGGATGTTTTGTGTTAGGAGTTTTTTGGTTTTTGCATTTTCTTTTACTGTTGTGTCAATGTTTTCTATGGTATCTTCTGCTCCTGAGATTCTCTCTTCTATCTCTTGTATTCTGTTGGTGATGCTTTCATCTATGACTCCTGATATCTTTCCTAGGTTTTCTATCTCCAGGGTTGTCTCCCTTTGTGATTTCTTTATTGTTTCTCTTTCCATTTTTAGATCCTGGATGGTTTTGTTCATTTCCTTTGCCTGTTTGATTCTGTTTTCCTGTAATTCTTTAAGGGATTTTTGTGTTTCCTCTTCAAGGGCTTCTGCTGGTTTACCTGTGTTCTCCTGTATTTCTTTAAGGGAGTTATGTCCTTAAAATCCTCTATCATCATCATAAGAAATGATTTTAGATCTGAATCTTGCTTTTCCCGTGTGATGGTGTATCCAGGACTTGCTATGGTGGGAGAGTTGGCTTCTGATGATGCCAGGTAACCTTGGTTTCTGTTGCTTATGTTCTTACGTTTGCCTCTCAACCATCTAGTTATCTCTAGTCCTACCTGCCCTCACTATATCTGATTGGAGTCTGTATTTCCTGTTATCCTGGTTGTGTCAGAACTCCTCAGTATCCAGTTATTTCTGTGATCCTGTGATTCTGGGATCCTGTTTCCTGAGATCCTGGATGTGTCAGAGCTCCTGGGAGTCAAGTTGCCTCTGGGACCCTGAGATCCTGGTGTAACCAAGCTCCTGTGATCCTGTGATCCTGTAATCCTGAGCGTTTTAGAGGGCCTGGGAGTGGGAACTTTTGGTGTTGTGGGACTGGCTATGGAGTTCTCACCTAAGGTCTGCTCAGGGCACTGGCTCAGACTGGAAGGAACCCATGCCACTGTCTGGGCAGGGTTTCTGCATCCCTGTGTCCTGGTGGTCCCAGTTACTCCCGGTGTTGGGGCAGATGTTGTGTCCTCACCTCTGATCCTATGATCTGGGCTTGTTAGAGTGCCTGGGAGTTGAGTTTCCTCTGGGTGTTGTATTATTTTCTTTTTACTTATTTTGAGTTGTCATTTGATCTTTCCTAAATAAAGACGTAAGAGAGTAGATTTTTATATCAGACAGTATTTAAAATTATGCTTTAGGCTTATAGATATAGCTTGATATGATTCCTACCATGCATGAGGTCCAGAGTTCAGTTCCCTGTTAAGGTCAAAGAGGATGGAGATAGAGGAAGAGAGGAGATAGGAAGGGGGAGGAGAGAGAAAGAAAAGTTGAGGAGGGAAGGAGAGAAGGCTGGAAGAGGGAGGGAAAGAAGGAAGCAAGTACTATTTTCAAACTTATGGTGTGTGTTTGTCAGCAATTTACTGGATTAGAAACTTTAAGTGTATTGATGTAAATTTCTAGGAGAAAAATAATTTTTAAATTCTTTTACATATTTTGAAACAGAGTTTACTGTTACATAGATATTGACATATTGATGTCTTTTTAGCATGCTGATAAGCACTTTTCCCCTTAAGTTTTGTTGTAAAACAATCTTCGTTAACTCAGTGGTTTAAAGTAGCAAGCAATTCTCAGTCTGGGGGCTACAGAATGATTTCTTCAGTTCGGATTAGCTGGCTAAGCCTGAATGATTTGGGGTGTTTTGCTCACACTTGGAATTTAGCAGAAGTTGTATTTGGAGTGTTCACCTTTGTCATTGAGCTTGACCTCTGCTGGGAGGTGATCATCAGACTCATGGTCTAGCAGGCTAATCATCATGGCTTCTCCACTTGCTGCGGGAGGTATCTTCAAAGAGTTGTCAGCTGTTTTTAATACCTGGCTTTATGACATAGTGACCTATTGATCAAAGGTTTTAGCACTCAAAACTAGGGGCATCAAGGCATGGGCTGTTTGGACACCATGAGTTGATAGTAGATGCCATGATGTTTGTAACTTCATTAAGAAAATATACATAAGTCAAAACATTTACTGAAGAAAGATGGTATCTTGAGATTGGGTATCAGAGATGGGTATGTAAAAAGCAACTGAAGCATGGCTTTAGGAAGTTAGCTGTGCCTGGAAGCCAACAATGTATAAAGACCAAGGAGATAGAAGGCCAGGGACTGATACAACATAGGGTTAATAACAGCACATAGTAGAAGAAATATGTTGAGGAAAAGAGATTTTTGTCAGGAAGACAACAGATGCAGTGGATCTGTACAGAGGAGAAATTTAAGATGTGGTTAACAGATTACAACTGAGGCAAATTCTAGGTGTTTGAAGTGCTGCATGAATGTTTTAGGAAGCCTCAAAGAACCCTTGTGGTTCTAGAATGTCTCACTTATGAGAGTCAGTGTGATGTCATAGAGGTGGATGAAGGGGTGAAGAGGCCTGCCATACCCACTGGAGCCACTGACCAACGTGGCAAAAGGCCCTGGAGCACACCAAGAAGCAGAGAGAAAATGGCCTGATGTACTGGCTGTTCTCATTAGAAACATTTTTTTCTTTGTATTACTGACTTGGAAAAACTGGCTCTTATTTTGATTCACATATATATTTTAGTCACTTTGTCCCCATACATAGGGAAGGGGTTAAGAAAGTGGAGAAGAAACTTGGACTGGTGGTCTTCTAAGGGACTGAAGTCAAGAAGATAAAGATCTTAGCTGTTTATTTTTCCTAACTAAAACCATGACTCTAAAGAGTGTCTGAAGAAATATATGATTTACTTCTAATCTAACTAGGAAGGCATTTGTAGGGCAGAGTGTAGCAGAATGATTACCTGAATAGCATCAAAGTTGGAGCTATCAGATTCGTTTTCATTTTTATCATATTTTATTTTAGACAGGACCTCATTTATTTTGCCCAGCCCGATTTAAAACTCTGAGGCACCGGAAGCTGTCTTGCCTCTGCCTTCCACATAGCTAGATATGTAGTTATATGTTTCTGAGCCTGGCTCAGATTTATTTTAAAATTTAAAAATTTTATACCATATTTATAAGAAAATACAAGTATTAATTATTAAAGTTTATAATCTTTGTTTTATGCATAATTACTTTTATAAAAAATATAGGTCCAGAAGTAAATTGGTGATTTTATCTGTCATTAAATTGCTCTATATTGTATGTAATTCAAGTAAAACACTTCAGTAAAATAGCTATCAAGTACTTTAGATTCTTGTGTTGTACATATATTATACATAATTACAGAAGTGTGAATAAGACTTACTTTTAGTAGTTTTCTTCATGATTTTACAATTAGCCAGACAAGTGTATTTTTAGACAAGGGTCCTTTGTTGCCCACGAGCAAACTGCCTCAGCATCCTAGCCAGGATCAGACATGTGTGACCACACCGTACTAGGCATGGCCTTTTTAAAATTAAATTAGTTCTTTTAAACTTTATAGCCTATTACTTGAATTGTAAATATAAACAATAAACATTATTTGCATCATATTCTTAGCTTACTGAAACATAAGTTTTTGACTTATTTTGAAAATGAGTTTATTTCTTGGAATTTTACAAGTGATTAAGCATTGGCCTTTAATTTGCATTAAGACAGTGTTAGACTTAAGAAAGAAGTTTGATACAATAAACTTTATTAACTAGGAGAATATAGATTTGATTTTTTTCTGGGTCAGCACAGATAATGATAGATCCAGTTGATTTTGACAGCTTTTGTGTACTTTGAGTTACTCTTAAAAGTTTTTATTTTCCATCTGCAGAGTTTTAAAAAGTACCTTCTGCCCACATGAATGTTTATTTTTTATGTTTAGGATAAATTTACTTACCATTCAGCTCCAGTTGAAAAACCTCATGGCAGACTGCAATGCAGAACATCAAGATCACAGAAGAAAAAGTCCAAGTCACCCGATAGGAGTAAATACTGCATAAACACCAAGAACTACGAACAGCCTACAATTTCTTCAAAGTCACATTCTCCTTCTCCCTACACAAAGAGACGAATGTGTGAGCTCTCTGAAGACACCCGGCGGCGGCTGGCCCATTTAAATCTGGGACCCTATGAATTCAAAAAGGAAACAGATAAGCCTCCATTTGTGATTAGACATGTATGTGCTCATAAGCATTTCCATTTGAAACGTATCAAATCTACTCTGCCACTAAAATATTATGCTGAAACAGATTTCAATAAGTAGCTCATATAAATAATTTTCTTTCTTGAACTCTTAGCCAGTAGCTAGAGGTAGAAAACTAACATAAGACCAATGAATATGCTTTTGGTTCCCTCTTTATGCCTTTAATGCTGACAGATCGAGCTCCATTATGAATGCCATATCAGCTCTTCTAAGTACCCATTCCCTCTCACCTTATACAGTGGGCAGTGTTATAACTCTACAGTTGAACTTGGTTGTAATCGACACTGACACTAAAATGCTAAAATAGGATTTTAAAGGAGGAAACAAAGTTTCCTACTAAAAGGAAACCATCCCAGCCTTTTAAAGAATGATAGTGGACGCAGATGACCTCTGGGAGTAAGTCCTTTGGGAAAGCTTTGGATCCGGAATCTTTGAAGCCAGCCCTTGATTGATGGGTATGAGTAGGAAGGACTTTGGAATTATGGGTAAATTAGCTCTAATTTTTCTTTGCACAGCCAAGTTAGAGCTTCGTGACCATGAGAGTCAGACTTGATTAAACTGGAGAGTGTGTTCTGGCTTCTTTAAAGTACTTTTACCTTAAATACCACTCTAGCAAAAGCTTCTTTACTGACAGAAATACTATGTATTTGAATATGCTCATAATAAATCTTTAGGTTTAAATGCCTATAGAAGCAAGTATTTACTTTTCCTAAATTCTAAAATATCTATTTTAGAATTTTGGAATGTACTCCTTTGGAAGTTAGATAACTTTTGAATGTAGAACTTTCAGAGATATATTCTGTCTGAAATTTCTTGAGTTTTCTCTGTGACACCCTTTTAAAAAAATCTAAATTATGCAAGATTTCGTGCCATCTTTATGTTTTGCCTAAGAATCAATCATTTATTCTATCAGACTAAATTAATGATTTTTAAATTAAAACTACTGACTATAAATTTTGTAATTATAAAATTACAGTGCAATATATCTATTAAAGATATATATATATATATATATATATATATATATATATATATATATATTTAATTTATTTTATGTGCGTTAGTGTTTTCCCTGTATGTTTCTCTGTCTGAAATGGTTGGATCCTCTGGACCTAGAGTTACAGACAGAACCTGGTCCTTGGAAGAGCAGCTAGTATTCTTCACTGCTGAGCCATCTATCTCTCCAGCACTAAAGACAGTCTTGTTTCTCTAATTTTGATCACAAGTTTGGTCCTGTCAAATATTATTCAAACATTAGTTTGCTTGTATTTCTGATGGAAATTTAAGAATGCCTTTAACTTTAATACTATCTACAATTACAAATTAAATGGAAAAGAAAGGCTATAGTATCTTCTAATTAGAAGGAACAGCCAATTGCATCTTAATTATAATGCCTGTATATAAAAGCTAAGAAGGATTATGGAGTAGACACATAAATGTTTGGGAAACAACTGCTCTTGAAGTGTTTATTAATGCTTCCCAAGGCAGTATTTGAAAGTATACTTCATAAGTGCTTTTCAACAGAATCTGTTTTCTAAGTTACATTTTAATTTTTCAAAAATTTTGAGTATTTCATACATGAATACAGTAGTTACATCACTTACCACCCCTTTCTCTCTCCAGAGTCTCCACATCTCCCCAGTCCATAACTTCTTACATAATTATTGTTATATATGTATATTTACCCACACATATATGGACACACACACGCACTTGGGAATATAGCCTATCAGGGCTTGTCTCTCAAGAAAACCAATTCTCCCTCTCAGCAGCCATAGGCTGCCAATAGCTCTTCATTTACATCCATGGTCTGAACTTGTGAAATTTTCCTCATCCATGTTGTCATGCTAACTAGTGTTGGAATTATCCAGGTCTTATTTAGGTAACCATGCTGTTGAGATATCCAGGGCTAGATGAGGTGGTCCACCCACTTAATCCCAGTACTCAAGAGGCAGAGGCAAGTGGATCTCTGTGAGTACAAAGCCAGCTTGGTCTACATAGCAAGTTCTAAGATAGCCAGGGATACATAGTAAAACTTTTTATCAAAAACAAACAAATAAAAGCAAACAAAAAATTTAAGTTTTATTTAAGAGGTTTCCCCTTAGCTTTTGTGTGAATAGAAATGTGTACTTCTAAGCATACATGTAAAAACTGCCTGTGAGTGACTTAGGGACTGACAACATTCATGGGTTCAGAATTACTTAGGAAACTGGGAGCAAAAGAGGTTTAATTTTATGCATACATATGTAAACACCTTAATGAAATGAACAGTACATAGCCCAAAAGACAATCCTAAATAAGAAGGGACTTTCAGAATCAGTTA
Organism: Uromys caudimaculatus; assembly: GCA_028551405.1. NCBI lineage: Eukaryota > Metazoa > Chordata > Mammalia > Rodentia > Muridae > Uromys > Uromys caudimaculatus. Next base: position 104,346,424 of record CM052702.1, read on the forward strand.
ACGAGCTTGCCCTGGATGAGTCAGCCATCTTTTTACTTGTGGCTAACATAATCTATTTTCTTTGCTGATGTTATACAAACACACACAATTTACCATTCCAACTATCTTAAAGCGTATAACTCAGTGGTACCAAGGGGATTCTCATGTGGTACCTTAAGACTTTCCCCATTGGGAGCTCATGAAGTGCTCCCATTCTACCTGCCCCCACCACTCTCAAAGCCTCTAATCTTCTTGTCTCTGTAAGGTTGTCTGTTCTGCCTTTTCACCTAAATACAGCCATATGACTTATCTTAGTACAACTCATTGATGTTGCCTGTGTTTGCACCCAATTTTTTATCACTGGATATTACATTGTATAGATATGTCTCTTTTTGCTTATATATTTTTTGTTTATATGTCTGTTAATAGATGCCTGTGTTGCTTACATGCTTAGCTACTATAAACTATGCTTTAATGAGCAATGTGTGTACAAGCATTTGAATAAGTGCTTGTTTTCAGCGCTTTCCGGTGGAGACCCAGGAATAGACCTGTTTAGTCATGTCACAATTGTATATTTAACCTGAAGACTTGCCAAAGTGTTCCTCAGAGTGCCTGTACAATGTGCATCCCACCAGCTGTATAAGGGGGTTGCAGTTCTTACATTCTCACAAGCACCTTCTCTTTTCTGTTTTCTTCCCTTCCTCTCATTTTTCTGTCGTAGTGAGGAAGCAAAGGCCTCTTGGATACAGGCGAGCATTAGCCCAAGCCTGCTTAATTTTCTCTATAGTCCTCTTAGCGTGAGTGTCGTCTTATTGTGGTTTGGTTAGCATTTTTTCTAGAGAATGATGATGTTAATCATCTTTTCATGTATTAGTGAATATCTTTTAGAATCTACGCAAGTCTTTTGCTCATTTTACAATCTTTATTGCTATTGTTGACTTGTAGGAATTCTTCATATGACTTAGGTAATAATTTCTTATAAGATACATGATTGTTGCTGTGCTTTTTGGGCTACTTTATTGGGTTCTATTCTCTACAACCCTTCCAATCCTTATTCCACACCAATCCCTTCCAACCTGCCAACATTAGGTAGGAGAGAGAAGGGAGGGGAAAGGGGGCATAGACCTCTAGGGGCATTGGGTTCCTTGGGCAAGTCCAGTCTCCATCATCAGGATATCTCCAGCAAAACAGCAACCCAGCAATCCAGCCACAGCAAAAGCAGCAGCGGGAAGCAGCAGCAGCAGGAAGCAGCAGCAGAAAGCAGCAGCAGGGAACAGCAGCAGGGAACAGCAGCGGGAAGCAGCAGCAGCAGCAAGCAACAGCAGAGAACAGCAGCGGGAAGCAGCAGCAGGGAATAGCAGCAGGAAGCAGCAGCAGCAGGAAGCAGCAGCAGGGAATAGCAGCAGGAAGCAGCAGCAGGAAGCAGCAGCAGGGAACAGCAGCAGGAAGCAGCAGCAGTGGGAAGCAGCAGCAGCAGGAAGCAGCAGCAGCAAGAAGCAGCAGCAGGAAGCAGCAGCAGGGAACAGCAGGAAGCAGCAGCAGCAGGAAGCAGCAGCAGTAGGAAGCAGCAGCAGGGAACAACAGCAGGAAGCAGCAGCAGGGAACAGCAGCAGGGAACAGCAGCAGGAAGCAGCAACAGCGGGAAGCAGCAGCAGAGAACAGCAGCGGAAAGCAGCAGCAGGACAGCAGAAGGAACAACAGCCATCCCAGGCCCTCTTCAGGCTATCACATTTATATCCTCTCTAGAGTTACCAAAATTCCAGACATAAATTATCTGCAGCTGTCAAAAATTATGCCCCTTGTGAGGAAAAGATAATCATAATTAGCAGTCAGCAGCTGTGGACATCTGAAGCCGCCCCATACCCAACACCTGGGATTGAAACAATACCACGGTCACACAACATGGCTGGGTTCTGAGAGAAGTCAAAATCCCTACTACACATGATCTACATTTTCATTATCCCAAGTTATCTTTTCACTCATTTTACCGTTGTTTGATTCACAAAGGTTTTAGTTTCCGTCAGTAGCCCATCTCTTTGATGTGTTTACCTCACTGTGACATATTGATTGTTAGTTAGAAAATGCAGTTGACAAATAAGGTCAACTACAAAGTGCTCAGCAAAGAAAGGCACTGTTTGAGTCCAGTGTGTTTGCTAAGACAGGTAGGAAATTGGTAGACTCTTTGTAAGGAAGGCAGAAGAGGTCACTATAGAATGTTTTTATTTTTGTGTAACACAGTAAAAAACCAAACAAACTATGAAACAGAGTAGTACATTCTTAACTGCAAATTTGTTATTTTTTTGGTGGCATTTAATTTCAGCGTTGTTAAAAATGCATTGTACGTAAGCGATTGAACTCTGACCTTGGAACCCAGAGGCACTGTGGACTTCGCTGCTGTGTGGCATATGCTTTCTAGTTGCTTAGCAATGCAGCAGCTTGAGAATGGGAAGAGAAGGTTGAAGTGCTCATTCACACCGCAAATCCTCTTTCCTCTAGGTCGATCCCCCAAGTCCCAGGACTGAAAATTTTTTTGGCTCACCTGGCAGAGACTGTGAACGAGATGGATGGGTCAGGATGCACAGTGGTAAGGGCAAGCTCTATTTCTCCTGCTCCAGCTGCTGTGCTAATGTCAAGCCTTACGTGGCGCTGATTAGTGAAACAACATTTTTAGCTGCAATGCTGAATATCATGATAAAAGCTTTTTACAGCTTGTTGGAGACTTGTATGTGTACTTCCTAGAAAGAAGGTTTCTGTGCTGTTAACAGCATTTTGAGATTAAAAGTGAATATTAACTAATTTTATCCTATTGAATACTATACTACTTTTCAGTAAAAATAATTTGATTGTGTTCTACTCAACATTTGCTATACTAATTTGACTATGAAACACATTTCTCACTGTAACATGTGTTAATTCATAGAGTAGATTTTAAGAAATACCATAGCAAAATAACTCAGTTATGAGTTTGAAAGACAGACAGACAGACACACACACACACACACACACACACACACACACACAGAGAGAGAGAGAGAGAGAGAGAGAGAGAGAGAGAGAGAGAGAGAGAGAGAGGGTGCTCCTTCTTTAAAACCAGAAACATGTTTGACAGAATTGCTAATGGCCTGAAGCTAGGGCCTTGGGGAATCTGTGGCTTCATATTCTGAGAACCCAACTCTTCCTACCACAGTTGCTATGGTTATCAGCCCAAAGCCCACTGTGTGCTTAGTCTATAATGTTCTTGAGATATCCTGTGTTCACATTATGCAACATTGATTAGCCTCTCTCTGACTTTGTCCCATTGTATGATAGTTTCTGCGAACTGTCACATTTCTCTCTTGTAATAGTATATAAGATGCTATACTTTTTAATAAGCTTGCTTGGAACAAGACATAGCTTGTGCAAGACCCTGTGATCCCAAACTTGATCTGTCTCCTTATTTTCTAATCCCTTTGTCCTCTCAGAACCCTGCCACTGGGGAAGGAATGGCCTATTAGTCCAGGTCAGAGAGATATATCGAACTCTAGTTTTGTTTCTTAAATCTGTATATCCTAGCTTTGCTTGTGGTTGTAGGGAGTGAGTTATGGCAACCACATTTCCCTTTGTTTGATGAAGACTCCCAGGACAGAAGAGGCCAGACTTAATGTGCTGAGTGGGCATTAGATAAAGGACCATGGGTGGGAGATGGCCAAGGAGGACATAGCAGAGGCTCTTTGAATAGTCAAGCAGATACACAGTCGAGTCAGGGAATTTTTGTAGTAAGTAAACAACTTACAGAGCCAGGTACATTTCTGTGGTATCATGTGACATCATGTGTCCTTTGTAGCTGAGCACTATGGAAGTTGCCCAAATAGAGACTGACACATAGGAAACAGCTAGAATTGTCAGACTGGGGCTTGAGAATTGCTTTGACAAAAAGAATGGGTTGATACAGAAATTCTAAAATTTAGAGGAAAACTCTTTAAATCCTTGCTTGAGGTCACAGTTGGACCCTAGGAAACGAATCGTACGAACCTGTGGGTAAGGTTCAGCTAGGGCAAGAGAAAAGGTGTTGAGGTGGGTTTATTCCAGGAGTCCCACTGTGAATGATTCTGTGAGATTCAGTGGGTCTGCTTTTCTTATAACTGGCATAGAAGGAAATGGTTTCTGATTGTTAGTTACTACTTAGCATTTGCTTCTTTTAATTATTTATCATATCCAGTTGGTTAAGAAATCCATAATTTGGTGTTAGGTTTTTATGTCTAAATATACTTTTATTTTCCATATTTTTTGTTAATAAGAAAATCTTCTGATTATATTCATTATACTAGGCTTCCCCTGATGCTGTACAAAATGTTGTAGAATGCTTCACTTAACAAGTAAATGACTGTGACATATTCTGCATTTACGGAGCTTCAGAAAGCCAAGACCAAGATGCTGGGAAGATAGCTTATCTTCTACCACATCACTGAGTACTCACTTGACTTCCTTTAGGGAGGAGGGAGAGGAAAGACAGAGCAAGAAAGGGAGTGACTAAGAACAAGGCCCCTGGTATTTCTTCTCCAAGAACAATGATTATGTCTTGAGGCCCACTGTCATGACCTCATCTAAATGAGATCACCTCCCAGAAAACCATTACACTGGGAGTGAGGGCTTCATCATAGGAATCTTACAGGAGGAGGTACAGATATTTAGTTTTTAAATATTTCATGCCATTATTGGATAAGAAGCAATAACTAAAATTACAGAATCTTTTCTGCTAGCAGCTATTCTGACTACTTAGATTTCATTATTTAATTATCATAGAAACCTTATGAAAGTTTAGAGACATTATTTCCATTTTATAGATAAAGAAACTTTATGTTTGAAATAGTTCAAGATGACAAATCGTATCTGAGTTAGCTTTTTTCTATTTCTTCAAACTTTTCCTAAATGGAATCTCATTTATTTATGCTGGTTTAAGTTTCTCCAGGTTTACAAACCTTTTTTATTGTCTTCAACCTTGAGGGATTACCCTCTAATACATTTTATATCATTAATTGCCTGTACCTTTCCTATGTCTAGCCTGCTCTTTTATGCTTCTGTTGTTAAACATTGTACAATGTGACTAAAATAGATTCTGAGTTCTTCATGTCCATAGGCTATGATTTTTATCTTCTCTGTTTCCTGCATTTAGAGCTTAGTTGGTTCCTAATTGTTGGTGAGAATGATTAAATGTGAACATTGAGAAACTGAACATCAGAATATTAGCTTAATTTGTAAAAAAATGAAAGAAAATTATAAGTCTATCAAAATATACTGACTTTATAAATGGCTTGTGAAAAGCAGAAGGCATACCAGTGTGTTAATATGGAAACTGTTGGTATGTATTAGTTGCCAGAGAATTGTTACTCAGTCTTTAAACCTACCGTGTATGTGTGTGTGTGTGTGTGTGTGTGTGTGTGTGTGTGTGTGTGCGCGCGCGCAAGCATGTGCGTGTGTATGAATTAAACCGTGACCTTGTTAGACTTTAATGTCTTCTGTTTGTGATCATATGTGTATTTAATTGCAAAGGAGTTAGACTTAGACTTTTTTTTAATTTTGAAGAGTAGTTGAAGTAATTTGATTCCTGTTGATAGTAAATTGAGACATTAACCTTGTGTAAAACACATGAATATTTTCACTGACATCTACCATGGTTCAAGACATCAAGGAAACAAACATCTTGTGTTGTAAAAGAAGACAAAGAACATATTGAATATAAACTATCTTGTGTCTTGATACCTATAGATATACTGGAAAAAGTTGAGAGAATAAAATATAGAAACTTTGACAAGAATATGTAATGAGGAATAATAAATTAAGATTCTTACTTGCTTACTGAAAATCTAACAATCTAACAGATTATAATACTTGCAGCTTAAATCAAGTTGTGAGTTGTTTAAGTAATATCTATGCACTCTATGATGTCATTATTTGAGGAGGGATTTAGGATTCGATTTCAAAGCTACTATTTGGTAGCTACTATACTGACATCTCTCACAGGTTATGTAATGTAAGTTTGAATTTTGATTCTGATATAGATAAGCATTGTTTTCATGCTTTTTAAATGAGGACTGAATCAGAGATGGAGTATGTAACTTGCCTGGAAAAAAAATCTAAAGTGACAGAATTAGAAATTGAGCCTAGGTTTGCTTGAATTAGAATCTGATGTTGGAATTAGATACCTTTTTGCTTTTAATCCTACTTTAATCATTATCAATTTCAGTAATATACAACTTTTAGACAATGTTGTAAGAGGTGGATATAAGACAAATTCGGAATATTGACGTTAAAGTTTAAGGAGAATGATTGGGACCATAGAGTCAGTCTTGGCGTCTGAAGTGTTCAGTGACAGCCGCTCACCACCAAAGTCTGCACGTTCTGTATGCCCTGCTGTAGAGATAAGGGACATAATCATGGCATGGTGATTGAAATCACACTTTCTTTTTTTCAGATTCATTGGTTTACCAAAAAGAATTATTTTTGTGTCTCTGTATAATAACTTTCTACTCTAATGAAGCCGATTTCTTGCCTTTCTGATGCTGATCATTGATTCTTTGTTCTGTACAACCTTTTACAGATCATCCTCATATTGGCTGCTGCAGATCCAAGGACTACAAGGTGTGTTCACCAATTAGGACTACTTCCCTGATTTTCACACAGCATAAGTATATTTTTGCTATACAAATTCTGGCAGAAATGATCATTTTTATTTTATCAAATAATGTGAAAGCAATAATTGTCATAGCATGGAATGTCATGGTTTTGGTATCTGTGCCAAGGGGGTGCAATAGGCCTTCACTGAGTGCCTTCCTACAGATATGCTGTGAGTTTCACTATCTATTTGGACTAATTGTTGAAATTAAGTGTGTTTGTGTGTGTGTGTGTGTGTGTGTGTGTGTGTGTGTGTGTGTGTGTGTATGTATGAGAGAGAGAGAGGAGAAGAGAGATTGGGGAGAGACAGACCTACATATGCACATGTGTGCGTGTGTACACAAACATTGGCTTGTGTAATATGAATATGTGTATTTAACGCATATATATATATAAAATATGTACACACAGAGACACACATGTATTTGCCTGTGTAATATGAGTATGTGTTTAATGCATTTATGCAATAAATTATATATACATACACACATACATGTGTGTGTGTGTGTGTGTGTATATATATATATATATATATATATATAAAATATATGTATGTAACATTTACACATACATACCTGCATACACAGGAGAGATAGCATCATGTCTAATATCCTACTTGGAATAGTGAGGATTTCTAGTTATTCTTAAGGCAGACTTTCTGTGTTCACTTCCTTTAATTAGTGCTACACAGTTTATATATTTATTTTCATCTTTGTTTACAATTTTTCTAATCAATAAGTATTAGAATATTGACCATTTTACTGATTTTGCTTCTTAATAATTGCTATTATCTAGTATATTGATATATAATATGATATGTATAATAAATATGTATATATACACACATACATATGTATGATGCCTATTGTATGAGTAGACTGATTAAACGACCAAATATGGAAAGAACAGGATACAGTTTGCATGACACTACCCTGGCTGTAAGCTGACTAGCTCAGTTAAGGACAGCTGTGCAGACACTTCCCCGTGTTCTCTCCTAGGAACTGCACCTCAAAGCAGCTTTACTCTCCGACCCTCCTCGGGAGTCGGGACATCAAGGGCTTACCTTGGAGGCAGTGGGTGGGGAGGCGCCTCACAGATGATTTCTCTATCCGGAATGGAGGTTGTCATGGAAATGCATCCATCACATTGACTGGGGAAAGAATAGAAGATTATTTTTTATGGACAAATAGTGGTTAGTTGATAAATAGTCAAGTAGTAGAAAAATAAAGGATTTCAACAAGAAAAGAACTAAGAAGCTTGGCGTGTTCTGGAGAGTTTATAGAAAAAGGCACAGTTTTAAGCCCCTGGAGACATAGGAAGAGAGTGTTGTGTAAGTCTTCAGAAGGAAAGCAACATGAGGATGTGTTGGAGGGCAGTGTCCATCGAGAGAAGAGAGATTAGTGATGGGTTTGAGTGACAGTTGTGCTGAGGGATACCGGCATCCTTACCCTGAGGCCGCCACACACCTGGTCCAGCCTCTGCCGCCTCCTTGACAGGTTTTAAATTTTCAGTCTTGATTTGACCTTTTGAAAAAATTTGATTCTCCTTAATGTGGATGCTTAATTACCATCTTTCCCCATAAATACTCATTCTTTTAGTCTCATTTTTGTTGTACTGTTTATTCCATTCTTAACCAGTGTCCTCTTTCTTCTCATGGGCACTTGCACATGTCTTGTATGTGGTAGGTACTTATTTAATGCATTGGTTCTCATTGGGGAAGACATCTTCAGAGGGTATTTTGAGTATTCACAGTGTTGTTATTACAATTACATAGGGAAAGTGGTTTGATAGATGCCGAGCTGAACTGACATGTTCTGCAAAGAGTAGGATGATTTAAAACAATGAAGATTTATTTCACATCACACATGGCTTTCAAAACACTCAGAATATTAAACAGGTAAAAAGCAGATTGGTAGTTATCAGAACCTAGAGCTCTACATCTACACAAAACCCAGTGATTTTTTTTTTACATTATTATATGATACACTGTATCATAGGACTGTATGTGTACAATTGTTTGTTTCTTTAAAACCATATACTGTGATTTTTCTTTTATTTTTTTCTTTAATTTTAAAAATAGTTTATTCACTTTACATCCTGATTACTGTCCCCCTTTCTGGTTCCCCCTCTCACAGTTCCTCCCCCTCCCCTTTTCCTCTGAGTGAGTAGAAGGCCCCCTGGGTATCCCCCTACCCTGGCACATCAAGTCTCTGTGGGACTAGGCACATCCTCTCCCTCTGAGGCTAAACAAGGGAGCCCAGCTAGAAGAACATATTCTGCAGACAGGCAACAGCTTTAGGGATAGGGATAGCCCCCACTCCCGTTGTTCAGGACCCACATGAAGACTGAGCTGCACATCTGCTACATGTAGGGGGAGGGGGCTAGGTTAAGCTCGTGCATGCTCTTTGGTTGGTGGTTCATTCTCTGAGAGCTCCCAAGGGTCCAGGTTAGTTGACTCTGTTGGTCTTCCTGCAGTCCCTATCCCCTTCAGGGCTCTCAACCCCCCCCCCCCCCCCCCGCTCTTCCATAAGAGTCCCCAAACTCCATTCAATGCTATGGTTCTCTGCATCTGGTCCAGTTAGCTGCTGGATGGAGTCTCAGAGGACAGCCATGCTAGGCTTCTGACTGCAAGCATAACACTATCATTAATAGTGTCGGGGATTCGTGCCTCTAGTTGGGCTGGTCATTGCTTGGTCATTCCCTCAGTCTCTGCTCCATCGCCTGCCCCTGCATTTCTTGTAGACAGGATAATTTCTGGGTCAAAAGTTTTGTGGGTAGATTGGTGTCCCTATCACTCTACTGACAGTTCCTGTCTGGCTGCAGGAGGTGACCTCTTCAAGTTCCATATCTTCACTGCTGTGAACCTCAGCTAAGGTCACCCCATTGATTCTTGGGAGTCTTCCCTATCCCAGGTGGTATGTCCTCATGATACCCTCCACCCCAAAGGGAGGGAACGTGGTGGGAGAGGGGATGGGGAGAGGTATGAAGAGGGTTCAGCATCAAGTATGAAGAGAGCCAAATGGCCATAAGGATGAGTGGGTTTTAGTTTTTAAACTAGTGGTAGTGCAATATATTGTTTTCCCCTAAAGGGTGTGTTAAATGTCTTATAATTAAATTGTCTTGGTTGATTTTGCCAAATTTCAACTAACACACACACACACACACGCACACACACACACACACACACACACACACCCCAAACTCTACCATGTCATCTCTATTCCTTTAACTATTAGTTTCAAATGAATGCTGCCTCTCCTCCTTATCATTACTCTACAAGTATTTAGGGGAAATAAATTCTATGAGAATTTCAAAACTAAGGAGTTCTCATGTCTCTTTAAATAAAGTAATAGGAAGCCAACTTACTGAAATTGAGAAACATCCCAATTAAAAAAAAAAAGAATAAAAGAAAAGAAAAATGTCGTGACTCCACATTATAACTCCAAAGATACCATTGAGTTTGTTTTGTGTTGGTCATCTACTGCTTGACATGGACCTACCCTTACGTGTTCTGTTTCCCAGTGAGACTCCCTTGGAGAAAACTAATCTTCCATTTGTAAGTGGCTATCAATTAGAAATAGCCTTAGGGTTGGGGATGGGGTCATGTATCCACTTCTTTTCATTCAAAAATCTCATCTGGTGCAGACTTGTGCAGGCCCGTGAATGCTGCCTCAGGCTCTGTGACTTCATGTGTATACCAGCTTTGTTGAATCTAGACAACCTTGATTCCTTGGGATCCTCTATCACTTCTTGTGCCTACACTACTTATCCTCCCATTCTGCAGAGTTCCCTGAGCCATGAGGGGAGGGGCTTGATGGAGAGATTCCACTTAGTGCTGAAATAATGTCTGGCTGTGTATCTGTTCCCTATCTGCTGCAAGAGGAAGCTTTTCTGATGAGGATTGAGCAAGGCACTGATCTAAGAGTATAGCAGAATATCATTAGGAATTATCTTATTGCTAAGTTCCTTTGGTAGAACAGTAGTATTTGGTTTCGCCCTAATCCTTGACCTACCTGCTCTCAGGTTCTTGGCCACTCAAACAGTGTTGGATATGAGATCCATCTCATGGAATGTGTCTTGAGTCATATTAGATATTGGTTGGGAACTCTCACAAGCTTTGTGCCACCATTGCACCAGCTTATCTTGAATACAGGTCACCATTGTTGACTGAAGGGTTTGTGGCTAACTAGGTCTTTACCATTCTTCTCTGATAGCATAATGAATACCTTCTAGTGCCATGAACATAGGTCCATTGGATGAAGGCTCTAGGTAGGCAACAACTCGACTTCTCTGTGGTTTTAGGTGTTGTTTTCAGGAATACAGCTTTACTCTCAGTTTCTGGAGAACAACCAATAACCTTGGCAATGACTTGGATTGTTTGAGGGTTCTTACAGGACCCCTTTGGCCAAGAACTCATTTAGCTATAACCCATTCCCAGTACTGGAAGCTTCATTTGGTTATGAAAGATGCATCGTTGGGGCTCTCTCTCCCCTGTTATTTGGTAATTTCATTTAGATCACCTTCATGTATGTATATATTTTACTTCTGCATTGTTTCCATATGACGCCTCAAATGGCTCTTAGTTTTAGTGGTCCTTGCCCATACTCCCTTCCTCATGCCTCACTTCCTTCCTGTTACTCACTTGATCCTCCATTTCCAGGCCCCCAGCCCTGGCCATCTATAATTATCTGTTCCAGTGGTTTTCAGTCTGTGGGTCATGACCACTTTATAGGTCACATATCAGATATCCTGCATATCAGATAGTTACATTATAATTCTTAAGAGTAGCAAAATTACAGTTATGATATAGCAACAAAATAATTTTATAGTTGGGGGTCACCACAATATGAAGAATCCTATTAAAGAGTCACAGGATTAGGAAGGTTGAGAACCACTGACCTGACCTCTTTCTTTCTTAAGATCCATTTTCCTCCTATATCTAGTCCTTTACCTCTATATATACTCTATAGTTATATAGGTTGTAGTTTGCTTGTTAAAGCAAACACAACGCTAACATCCACCACATACAAGTGAATACATGCCATAATTTTATTTCTGTGTTACCTCATCTGGGGTGATTTTTCCAAGTTCCACCCATTTACCTGCAAATATGATTTTTCTATGTTTTAATGGCTGAGTAATATTTCATTGTGAAAATGTTTTCTTTATGCATTCATTTATTGACAGACACGTAAATTGTTTACAATTTCTGGCCATTATAAATAGATCAGCAATTAATATGGTTGGGCAAGTGTCTCTGTGCTAGGATGAAGTGTCCTTTGGGTGCATGCCCAGGAGAGGACTAGGTGGATCTTGAGGTAGATCAATTCTCATCCTCCTGAGGAACCATCACACTGATCTTCACAGTGGCTGCACAGGTTTGTACTCCCACCATCCGTGGATGAGTGTTGCCCTCATCCTACATCCTCTCCAGTCTGAGCTGTCACTGTTTTGTTGATCTTGGCCATTCTGGCTGGTATAAGGTGAAATCTCAAAGTAGGCTTGATTTGCATTTCCAATGACTAAGGATGTTGAGACTTTCTTTAAGTTCAGCTTAGCTATTTGTGTTACCTCTTTTGAGAATTCTCTGTTTAGATATGTTCCCCATTTTTAAATTAGTGTTTTTGATGTCCAGTTTTTCTTTTTCATTCTTTATATATTTCCAGAGTTAGCCCTCTATCAGATGTGCGGTTGCTTTCCATTTTCATTCGTTCGCATCCGTTAACTCTTCTTGGTGCCGGTGTTAATAGCACCCTGTCCAGAAAGTATTTTCCTGTAGAGTAACCACTCAGCCAGACCTTTCTTTTAGTCTCTCTATTTAATGGAAAAGCCTTAATGTTTTGTTTTTGATTTAATGCTCAAATCATTTTTGCATCTTAACCTTAGACCATTTGTTTGTTTCTCTTAACTTTTTCTGACTCGGTATCTCTTAATTTCTGTTCTCAAAACAGTTCTTTCTTAAGAACATCCCTTTCTGCCTATAACTCCTCAGTTTTTAAAGTGTAAATGGCAAAATTTTATATTTTCTGTATAGAATTTATGTTTTACATATACACATTTATGTTAGAGCATGTGTGTATATCTATGTACACATGTGATTAGATCTACCTAACATCTATTATCTAACATACTTTCTTCACGAGAACATTTAAAATCTTGGCAGTTTTCACATATTAGGTGCATACATTTAACTGTAGTCACCATGTGTACAATAGATCTCTGCGTTCCTTTATCTTTTCTCCTTGAAACTCTGTCCTTTTGACCAAAGGCCTCCCCACTGTGCCCTTAATGGTCTCTGCTTTACACTCCCCTTCTATAAAGAGTTTTTCACATTCTACAGGGAAGTGAGCTCATAGTCATTTGCCTTTCTGTGTCTGGCTTATCAAAATGACTTCTGGGATCATGCATTTTATTGCAAATAGCAGGACTTCCTTACTTTTTAAGGTCACATAATATTCCATTATATTTATCACATTTTCCCAATTTTCATCTGTTGATGGACACAAATTGATTTCATATGAGCTCATTACTTCTTGAGAGCTGTTGCTAAATGCAGATAAGAACCAGTGCAACTCATGTTTCTTCCCTGCTGTTTCCTTAGAGACATAAGCTTGAAAGTTATGTGGTCTATTTTCCAACCTATTTTAGGCAAGAGTTTTTATTAAAAATTTTTGCTGCCGTTTTATATGAATCTTAACTTTTCTATTCCCAAATATCTGTTCCCATGCTGCCTGCTCCCAAGGAATGCATAAATGAATATTTAGCTTTATGTTAGGGTAGTATATTAAAATATCAACTTCTGAATTGCTCAGGGTAATGCTATTTGTTATACAAATAAGACTCTTAACTTTAGAAGCTAAATATAGTAGAGATTTAAATTTTAATCATTTAACAAATAGAAGGTGCTTCTGAACTTCTGTTTCACCCTATGCATTAACTCATTTGTGGCTCTTCTTAATCTTTGACTTCATTATGCGCCTTTGTAGACATGGAGAAGGCTCTGTTTCTTAAGAGCCTGGACTTGGAATGGGCACTTGTCTATGTTTGGTTGCCAAGAACTGACCACAGTTCCTCCCCTGAGGAAAAGGTTGTGTTTTTAGCAGTATCTTTACTCTGGAGGAGGATGAGATGAATTGTGGTGATGTCTAGTGATTTCTATGGTATTCTAGATTTGAACTTCTTTCCTGCCCCTTGACAAGGATTTTGTGACTGAAACTGTCATGCTGGAAATAAAAATGTAACACAACTAGAAGCGATCTCCATTCTTGTTGGTATCCCATAGGAATGTGGCTGTTCCTAGCCTCCGGTGCATGTGGGCTGTCAGACACGCCAGGGTGACACACATAATGCTTTGACACCATGCCCATCACCTTCCCGTTAGGTTAAAGGTTTTAGGACTTATTTTATTTGGTATATATTTTGCCTGCATGTGTACCATTTGCATGCTTTATGCTCATGAAGGTCAGAAGAGGGCATCAGATACTATAGAACTGGAGGTAAGGGTACTTGTAAACCACCATGTGGGTGCTGGGAACCAAAGTTGAGTCCTACCCGAGAGCAAATGCTGGAACCCCTCGAACCATCCCTCTAGCGCCAGCTTTGATTATCATAACAGATACTTGAGATAATTTCTTATAAAAAACATTCTGACTCACAGAGTTTCAGGCTCTAGATTACAGTTCACTGGCTACATTGCTTTGGAGAGGTGCCATATCATGGTGGAAGCATGTGGCAGAGCAAACCCACTTCCATCGGGAGCCAGAATGCATGAGAGAGGCACACTGGATCCTACCATCTTCTAAGACCTTCTAGCAGGCTCCACACTTAATGCTTCTACCAACTTCTGATGTGTCCTTTCTGAGAATTCAGCGTTTATCACATGGGCCTTTGCACACCATGTAAGAATCAGACTACACCAACTAAAATCCAAAGGATTTAACATGATAGAGAACTGGAAGGCATCCTGAGGGCCTTAGTCTGTGGTTCTAATGAATCGCTGAATGAAATTATGTCTATTCAAAATGAGCAGATAATTGATTATTATTAATGCTAAATAAGTAGTCTACAGCATAAAAGCCTTATTACCTATGAAAACTTTAAGCCTAGATTGGAAGGAGCATGTAACAAGCTGAAAAAAGCCCAGGAAAGTCTGTCAGTGCCGGCCATGTTGGGGATTCAACCAGACTGTTTCAAATTTAGGACTTGAATCTATGATTCTAAAAGTCAGAGGTGAGCTCTCCAGGAGGCAGTTCACCTGTAAAGAAAGTAAGCAGGCAAACAACAGCAAATGCCAAAGTGCGAAATCAAAACACAACAATCAGAGAAGTAGCCTAGGGTGCTGCTGCAGTGAGAGCATCCAAAGCTCTCATTCCCTGGGCAGCTCAAAGATGAATTTAGCAATTTACAGTTGTTCATGTACATGAAACTTCCTCCAATAAACTCATGCAAAATACCAGACAGTTAAATTGCAGGACCATTAGTAATGCATTACCAGTTTTCAAGTCTAATGAACACATAAAAATATCATTAAGAGGGCTCTGCAGTCCTGGAAGACTGTGAACTTAGCTTTGGACTTGGTTTAACAAGCCTACTACAAGAGTTATTTTACCATGACAGCTAGAGAGACCCTTGAGAAGGGAAGCTGAAGGCATCTTAGAGGACCCTAGAGGAAGGCGCTATTTACCATTGAGGGTTTATCGGTGTCTACAATCTTTGCATCGCTATACTTTAGTGGGCCCAGAGCTGTCAACAGATAATTCACTAGCTGTCGCCACCAATCTGTATGCTCTGTTGATCTTTAGGGAATAATGCAGAAAGGAGGGCACCACCTTGACAGTAGTGTCTCTGAAAGTGAAAGGTTAAGAGGTGATATTTATAGAGTTTGGAATCATAAACATTTTAATGGGGGGGCTTTCAATATGAGAATCTAATTAACAAAGTTTGTATATAAAAGCTCAAGGTTAATAAACACAGAAGTTAGAGGCTTAGCACATCATAATAGTGGAGCAGTGAAGAAAGTATTCATCCGTTCTGAGAAGGGAATTGCTTGTTGACACAAAGAGAAGAATCAGTATTTTTGAGAAGTATTTTTGCTCTTCTCAGGAGAAGTCATGTGAAATGAAGGTGGGCCTTAGTTCTTCATGTATTTAAGCCATATGGATGCAAGTCTTCTGGGTTTTCCTACTTCACTAAGTTAGATGATTTTAATGCCTTACACATCATTAGATTTGTTGACCTCAACATGATAAACTTTAGTTGCATCCTTTACTTCAAATAATATAATTTTGTGTTCTTATGTATGAATGAAACTCTTACTGTTTATATATAGCACATTATCTCTACTCATCTGTCTGTTAGTGGACACTGAGGCTGATTCCCTAACGTGGCCATTGCATCTTCAGGTCCGTAGTATGATGCTCTCCTTACTGTGAGGCGCCTGCTTATTGCACTTTTTAAAATCATTCCTTTTCATCGGCTTCCATTCCACTCTAGTATTTCTCATCTCCTTCCTTGTTTTACTTTCTTTGGTGGAACTTAATACTCCTTGGAATGGTTCCTATTTTATGTATGCATCATGTTCTATGTTTATGTCTTAAAGCTACTTCTCCTTAATAGAATTCCATCAGAGTACAAGTACCACAATAGCTAACTAAGCCATCGGTGGGTCATTCAGTGTGTCCTTATTTCATATACACTAGTCTAGATACTTGTCCCACCCTACTCAAAAATGTTTTGAGTTAATAAAATTTTATCATGTTATGACTATCTAAACCTAACCTGAACAATGAGAACAATAGATATGCTTCAGTGGATGGAGGAAAGCCCAGGTGGCCTCAGCCATACACAAAGACTACAGGCAACTAAATAATGCTCAGAGTAGGAGAGATAGTCCTACTCAGGGAAGAGCACACTAGTTGATTAGCCAATGCTCAACAGACTGAACAAGTTGTTTTATGTATTTAGAAATATACATGTAACAACAAGTAATGAAAATGACGTCATAAATTTGAAAGAGCAAGGCAGGGGGTATATAAGAACATTTGGAGGCAGGCAAGTGTTGGAAGGTTGATATAATCACCATTTCCAAAAATAAAAGAAATAATTAAAAATTATATAAGTAAATAATAAATATATATGCATGTATGATACACATTTTTTTTAAAACAGGTTATCAGGTCACCACATGGGAGAGACTTCGAGGATCCCTTTGAAAGGTGTGAGGAGTATTTGAGCCCAAGGACATGTAGCAAGCCCCAGCATTCTGCAAGGACCTTACTAGTCCATTCAGCACCTTCAACAACACCAAAGCATTGTGCAAGCCCTGTGCTAAACAGAGCCTCTCTCAGGGAAAGGTAAGTGTAGTTTCTCTCTTTCCTCATCTTTTCATTTTGAGTAGAAAGATCATGAGTTCAAACACAGCCTGGGCTATACCTGTCATTTTTTGAATATTCAGCACTAGAAACAGAAGACAGCATATTCATATGAAGCAATTATTTATAAAATTAAATTTTGATTTTGAAACTTAAGTTTTTATTTCAAATATATTATATATTGTGTTAATATTTCTCCCTAGCACAATCGACTTGAAGTGAACTTGTTAGCCAGATCCGGCTCTTTACTTGTAATTGGTTAATGTAATTTATTAAAGGTGAAAATCTGAATGTGTGATAGGTTGTTGTGGTGGACCCCTGGAGATTCATTATAACTGGCTGGCCTTTAAGTATACAAATAATCTACACGGAATTCTCCGATTAATCTCAATGGTAAAACACACATTGTTGTGTGGTATCTGGCCTTTCATTTACCTCCTGCCTGCAACCAAGGAGAATTTAAATCATGGGAAGAGTCAAGCTCTTTAAGAATGCCTGTGTTCCCAATCAGAAGGATTGTTACACGTGGGCATGGGAAACATTCTCATCGTTTTCCATAATACTATTCTTTTCCCATTTAAAAATATCTAGCTATATTTTTTTAACAGAAATATTGAAACTCAAGAGATACAATTTTAACACCTTGACGCTCATATCCCATGATAATATATGGCATAAAAAGTTAGCCACTCAATTCTTAAAACGTATTAAGTTCATTCATTAACAAATATTTAATGAGCTGTAGAAACTCTATCAATAGTCCAGCTAGAAACAGCTGCTTTGAACACGAAATGGCTGCTGTTTTGAAATGTCCTGCTCTGGGCAGTTAAATTTGTCTGTTTCCTCATTAGCTTTGTAAGCATTTGGACTGTGGGACGGGAAAGGGAGAGCGAGCTAATGTGAGGATGTGTGTGATACTGGCCACTTGATACTGACATACAGAATACTTTTAGTTTAATTTAAATTTGTTTTTTGAGACTTTCATGCTTGAGTGCTATATTTACATCATTCCCCTATCCTCCCTCCCTACAAGTTCCCGTTTTAGTAAATATTTCATCTTAAATTGGGGTTTCTACCCCACCTTTGATCATTCAGTTCCCAGATAAAAGACACACAACTTTTGTATTTATAACAAGCCTTAATCAACAATAAAGCTAGACAGATATATACCCTCTAAGCTATTTCTATTTCCCCATCAATAACCCTGAGTTATAACTAGGCATATTCCATCTGGGCTGCTCTTAACTCCAATTGGCCAGCCCTCATGGCTGTGTTTTCATGACTCCCCCAACCCATAGGATCTCCCCCCCCCCCCCTGCATCTTTCTCCTCCTCTACCTTCTCCTCCTTCCCCCATCGTGGTCCCTTCCTTAGACCTCAAGCCCGGGAACTCAAACCCTGCCCCTCTTCTGCTGCTCAGCTATAGGCTGTGGGCATCTTTATTCACCAGTCAGGGATCACTTGGGGGGCAAGGTTACATAGCATCACTTGGTCTATTTGTGGATTCTCTCATCACTGGGGGCAACCAGTCCTTGGGGCCAGTATTTACCATCGCAATACATAGTAAAAGACTAAACATCAACAACTACCCCCATGGCCCTCTTAAATTCATGACCTCTTCTGTAATCATTGTTATACACACATGTATGTACATATGCCTACTAAATGCATTTAGTGTTGCTCATATGTACATGTGCTTGGGTTAACCTCTTAAGATTATATAACCTATAGGGGTCTCTTCCCTGGAGAAGTATGATTCTTCTTCCGGTCAGTGGCCACTGACTTCCTGTAGCTCTTCATGTAGGGTTGAGGCCTTGGGAAATTTTTCTACACTTGATCTTAGCCAAAAAAACCTCAGTATGTCACCTGGTACTGTCATTATATAGATCTTGTTTATGCAACCATATTATTGAGAGTCCATGAGTGCATCCTCCCTTTCATGTCCACAAGACACTATCTTGCAGGAAACAATCTGGTCCTCTGACTCATAAGATCTTCCCACTCCCTCTTCTGTCCTATTCCCTGAGCCTGAAGTGTAAGGTTATGTTGTGCATATGCCAATTAGAGCTGGACACCTTGCCATCACTTTTCTGCATGTTGACCAGTTGTGGAGTGAGATAGAGAATTTTGATTAATGACATTTCTAGTTCATCAGAGTCATGCCAAGGGATTGGCTCTGGGATAAAGGAGTGCTCTCACATGGTGTGCTCACACACGTGCATGCACACGAACACACTCCCTCACTTTAGAAGTTTATTAGAAACTCTTGATGGGGGAGGGGTTCTGAAGAAGTCTGATGACTTGAGTCTCACTATTGTTTCGGGAAATATTAAAAAATGGATCGGCATGTTCCCACGCTAGTGCCGGCATTGGTGGGCCACATGGCTCCAGCCAGGTGATCTCAATTCGACAGTCTCTCTGGACGGGAGCTCCCTACTTCCCTGGGAGGATCGCTGCCACGCCAGTCGCACACAGTGACCTTCCACCGCGGTCAGCCGCCACAACACCCAGCAACAACACCCGGTAGAAACAAAACTCTTGGAACTTATAATTAAACAGACATTTATATATCAATAAATTCTCAATACACAAGATGCCCACGCAATAATTTCTATGCCAAATGATAAAGATAAAAGCTGCCCACCTAGATTAGACAAGTTACACCAATAATTTTATCCCTATATAATAACAACATATCTACCTGTGGCTCTTTGAAGCCACGCTGGTTCTGAATCATCCTGTCTGTCTGCCTCCGTCTTGGCTCTTTTCCTTCCCTCTTCTCTCTCTCTCTCTCTCTCTCTCTCTCTCTCTCTCTCTCTCTCTCTCTCTCTCCAATTCTTAGCTCTGCCTCCCTTTTCCCTTTCCAATCACAGGCCTTCTGCTGCACTAATATTAAATAGATTGGACAAGGAAAATCCTGCCATGATTTCTGCATTTGCTTAGATGTTCACATACAGTGAAAATATCTGTTAAGCCTTTCATAAGACTTATATGTTACTGTGGTTGTGTTCTAATACTTGGCACATGTATAGGTTTTCAAGAATGCTTTTACTTACATTATAAATATTTATAAATACTGTTTTGTGGCCTTTCATCTTCTTAAATGTAGTTTGTACAATTCTCCAAATTCTACATATACTATAATAGCACAGGATCTTGAGAAGTTATTCTATCTGTATATACAATTTTGAATGTCTGTGAATTCTTTATGGACTATAGTTAGAATTAACTTTTCAGTTATACTTCACTAGGAGAAATAATTTCAGAGTAAATATTACTATTTACATTCTTTCTCTTTCACCTTGCCTCAAGTTTTATGAGACCTGATTTCACTCAGTAACCCCAGCTGGCCTGAAAATTGTGGACCAACTTGTGCTGGTCCTCCTGTGTCTACCTCAGGAGGGTTAGGACACTTATTTCCTGATGAATAAATGTGCTTAAACTTTTTGCTAAAACAACGTGAGTGTCTTTAATATTCAACATTGACTGTTTTACGTTTGATCGGATGATTGGATGAAAGTAAGACACATTGAAAATAAATGGTGAATGAATTTGAAATCATCAAGATGATTTAAAATTTTATTAATGTATTGTTTGTGGCAAGCATAATAGTCTTTTCCCAACGACGTGTAACAGCTCTATTTCAATGCATTTAACAAAGAAGGGCATTCTTCTAGTGTTCAACTCATATTATTAGGGGCGAAAATGTTTTATTCTTTTCAGGACTCAGTAGCCCTCTTTAAGTAGATGGCGGTCTTGGGTTTGGTGTTTCTAGGACACTAGAAATATATTTGCAGATGTT
Organism: Uromys caudimaculatus; assembly: GCA_028551405.1. Lineage (NCBI taxonomy): Eukaryota > Metazoa > Chordata > Mammalia > Rodentia > Muridae > Uromys > Uromys caudimaculatus. The sequence continues at coordinate 104,367,225 of CM052702.1, forward strand.
TACAGGATCCATTGAAGTCATAAAACATTATAATTGATGTAAATGCATATTGTATATCCCAGGAAAAATTGGAATTTTTTTCTAGCAGTTGTATGTCAGAGACACAGCTGCAGAAGTTTTTATGTATAGTATTCATTAAAATTATATTTTCTCTAAGATTGAAATAACATGGTAACCCTTTGATCATGTTTTTAAATAAACAGATTAAAAAATCTTTATCAGTTTTAGCCAATGAATTCTTACTTTAGTGAAGGTACTGTTTTCTTTTCACCTACTTTAAAAAAAATACATCCAGAAATTCCATGCCATAAAATGGTTTCAATTTTGAGTATAAGTATTTCAGAAGCATATTTTAAGTATAAATATTAATGTTATAACTCCAGATTTGTTTTACACGTTACATTGTTACTAAAATAAGGCTTGAATATTAGCATACCTAATTAAAAAAGAATTGGTGCCCTTTTAAATTATGCTTAAGTTGTTTTCTTTTGTGAATCATATTAAAGCTTCTGAGGCAAGCATTTCTTATACCATAGCACAGACTAGTGGGCCTATTCATAGTGTCTTTAAGGAGGCCCTGGAGTTGCATAGTTGCATCTCAGATTTCCACAATGGGCTTCATGTACTGAAATAATTGTTCTGCCAATCTACTTGCATAGGTGTACCTAATCTTCCTTTTCTCTGTGTGACAGATTAAGTTTGGGATTATTTATTAAATTAATTGTCTATTCCTTTAAAGTATATTCTTTAAACTATTCACTTAATGATCTGTACTGTGTATTGTGTAATAATGTAATATTCTAATTGTGTTAGAACAAACTGAGAATGAAAAAGGGTGAAATTTAAGTAACATATTAACATACTTCCCATTTTTTTAGAGGGGAATTATCAATATGACTTCAAATATATGCTATAATTAAAGAGTCTGGAAATTTTAATGATGACCTGAATAAAATAAAATAGCTTAATTATATCAGTGTCAATTTTGAATTAAAGAAGAGCAGAATAAAAAGAAATAGAAGCTTTATTTCTTCTCTGACATTTTAAATCCCAATATGCAGACTCTAATTATAAAGTCATACTTTTCTCATCTATATTTTAATATTTCACTTTTAAAAATACGATTATCATAGTGGATAGAGAGGTGGCACTACCTTTGTTAAGAAGGGACCATTTTATTCGTATTCCAAAGGAATGGAAATGTGAGTAGATTCTAAGTAGTATGGTCATCTCATATATATAAGATATTGCTTAGATTATAAGGCTTATGTGTTGAATGTAGCTTCCTGTTTCTTCTACAGTTTCAAAGTATGTTAAATTGTTAAAGAATAAATGCTAATTTTAAAGACATTGTACATGAAATTATTGTTCTGATGTGAAAGTTTACATGTTTATTTAGATATAAGTGCTAAAGAGTGATGTGGCAAAATTCTTAAAGTGATCAGATATATAGGAATAGGCCCCCAGATACATGTCAAAATTAATTATTAAGACTATTTTTAGACATTGTAAAAAATTAATAGTGTAGCTGAGAATAAGTGTCTGAATTTGTTCTTTCTCCTCATATTTGGCCATAGAAAAATTTACATTATTTTAAGCTCATAAAGTTGGGGGAAAATTTTGTTTCTTTCCTGTCTTTAACAGTTATTCTTCTTTTCGTGTGCCCACAGATTCCACTCTGATTGGTGTTCACCTCCAAACTGCGATGAGATCCATGACCGGGTAAAAGATGTCTTGAAAACACATCAAGCTCATGCAAGACATTTATGTGTTAGTTCCTAAAATTTTCTCTTTATTGAAGACATTTTAATAGGCTCCCCAAGCCAGCTAAGGTGCTTACAGGTTATAATTCTTAGTTACGGAGAAGGAAAATGCATTCTCTGAAGGAGCCCCCAGGTTTCCTATGAGCAACATAGGTAACTTCTTCCTGCTTGGCCAGAATCATAAAATGCCTTTTTTTTTTATTTTATGTATTTTATTACATTTATTTATATATTGTGTGTATATGTGTACATGATTACGTGTGCTATGATACATATAGACTTCAGTGAACAGCATTGCTGGAATCAGTTTATCAGTTCTCTCCTTGTACCAAGCGTTTCCTTGGGATTAAAATCAGGTATCAAGTTTGGAAGCAAGTGCCTTCACTGGCTGAGCAGTCTTGGAGTCCTAGGGTTTTGTTGTTATTCTTTCATGTTTCAACATTAGATATTTGTCATTGATCAAAAACTATAAACATTTTAAATCATAATCTCACAAAATGTCACTAAACAGATACTTCATAATAATCGTTCTGAGGCTTTCGTAATATGGGAACTGTTTGTTTAATGCACTTGGTGAAGGTGCATTTGAGCCTGTAGGCAGGAGTGAGGTGGGGGATGTGTGGAGGGCCTCTTCTGACGTCAGTTGTCAGGCTGATTTATGTGTCAGTAAATGCACAAAAGAAAGAAGAGCAGGTCAGATTTAGTTTATGTAAGAATAGTACATAACATTTTCTGAGATAAAGTAAATGCAGTTATGTTCACGGTAACTTGGAGTCATAACAGTATAATATTTTTGTATTAGGTTTTTAAATTTCACTCATTAATTTAAAACAATTACTTGTCATAATTTGTACCTTTCAAGTCTTATCAGTTTTCTTTTACACAAATAAAAATTTAGCATTTTAATGGTTTGCTTAAATTAAAATTTATAACTTGTTTTCCTTTTTACTATTTATAATTATTCTATTTTAAAAACTCTTGTTATTACTTGGCCCATTGCTCCAATATATATACATTGCAAATTATTTCTTTGATGACCTTTCTAATAGAATTGAGGCAGGAAAACATGGAACTTTTTGTATGTTTACTATCACATATTTTATTTCCCTATATATAAAGTTGTTGTTCCTAAAATAACAATTCTCAGCTTTAGGCTCATATATCCTCATTATATATCAGCAGTGAGAAATTGTGATTTTTACATTGAAATCCGTACTAGTTCCAGCAGTATCAAACTGAAGTGCTTAGGTATAATCTTAGCAAAATATATGTGGGCTGTGCATAGTGTGAAGGGGTAAACACGAATGACAGAAGAAGAGCAAAGGGACAGTGTGTCAGGCGAATGGATGGAGGATTTGGCATTGGAAACTTCGGTGACCTCTAGATCCCATGATGTCATGATTTGACTTCTTTTCAGTGCTGAGAATGAAAACCAGAGTCTTGTACATGTTAGTCAGATACTCCACCAGTGAGCTATATACCCAGATCATTTGATGTTATCTTTTTTAAAAAAATATTTTAATTTTACAATGTAAGAATATTTCACTTGAATGCATGAATGTCATGTGTATGCCTGGTGCCCGCTGATAGCAGATACAGACACTGAATACCCTGGAACTAGAGCTACAGATGGTTGTAAGCCACAGATGGGTGCTGGAAACTGAACTAGCATCCCTGTGAGAGAAGCAAGTGCTTTTTAACTGTTGAGCCGTGTCTCCAGCTACTTTTTGATGTTGTCTTAATCAAAACTCCAGCTTTCTTTTATAAGCCAAATATTGGCAAGCAGATTCTAAAAGACACAGAAAAGCAAAGGAACTTGTAAAATGAGAAGAAGGATTAATGAGATGGCTCAGCAAGTAAAGGTGCTTGCTGCCAAAACTGACAACTAGAACTCACATAGCTGGGGCGAAGAAACTACTAAGAGTGTTCTTTTGACTTCCATCACATGTGTACTCATGCACACATGTACACACAGATGCATAGGCACATACATGCAATAAATAAATAATATAATGAAAAAATAAAAACATTTTTAAAGAATCTCCTATATATATATACAATGAAATATGATCATATCTATCTCTTATTTCCCCTCTAACTCCTCCCACGTCTCCAATACAACTCTTTCCACCCTCATTTCTACTCCATAAAACCAAAACAAGAAACCCCACTAAGTCTACATATGTGTGTACTGTGCACTGGAGCATAGGAAACCTACCCGTGGCTATGTCTTCAGAAAACAATGATTCTCCCTTCCTCAACCACTATCCACTGCCTCTGGATAGTATCCACTGTACTCTGAAAGGACAAAGCTGGAAAGCTCTTCAACCAGCCAGAACAGTCGAGGACAGTTTAGCATTCTCTAAGCTGTCAAATGAGTAGAATGGACTCCACAGAGACTCCACAGACTGACCTACATAAATACTATAGCTGATAGGTGAGATAGGTGCAAAGTCAATTAAACAGAGTCCCTGGGAGCTTTTGTCTCTTCTCCCCAGTGTTGTGATTACAAGTGTACTATCTCTCCTGGCATTACTAACCTTGATGCTAGGGGGTTAAACTTGGGTCCTCTGACCTTCAAGGATACTTCATTGACTCAACTGTCTACACAGTTAACACTTTGTATTATTGTCTTTGTATCAAATGGTTCTGTATGAAAGCAAATAAAAACCCCAGCAACAACAGTGACAAAAATAATTCACAACAGATCAAGAGACCTTATGTATTACAAAACCTTTAAAGGAAACCACAAAAGAAAACGTGGACAACTTAAATTTGGTGAGGAATTTTTTTGACATGCCATAACTCATACTAAACAAGAACAGTTAAATTGGCTCTTATAAAATGTGTATGTTTTCCTCATGAAAGTCACAGGTAGAAGAATGGAAAGCCTTAGTCTGGATGAAAATATTTTCAATGTGGGTTGAGAGGAAGAGTAGGGACAAGCCAAAGTTCCCATCACAAGTGATTATTATGTTCTCTTTGGTGTCATGTGATGTGAAGGGTTCTTCTCTGTGATGTTGTCCCTTAGTCTAACTTGAGAAAACATAAGACAAATCTGAGCTGAAAGGCTGTCTTCAAAACATGCAAATACTGGGTTAGAGAGATGGCTCAGCAGTTAAAGGCTAGGCTCATAAGCAAAACTATAAAATATACACTTATCCAAATTACCAAGTAATTGGTCACAGAGTAGAGAAGACTGAGGAGAACTGATGACTGATCCTACATGGTATTCTGTTCTGAGCCCACTAAAAGCAGAAGGGTATTGCTGAGAAGACCAAAGGTCCAAATACAGCTGGCAGCTAATGGAAAGATATTGTACTGATGAAAGTTAGACGTTAAGAGACCCTCAATGAAAGGGGGTATTTCTGTGTGTCGTTCTGTACCATCTTTGCAACTTTTAAAATTAAAATTGTCTTCCAAAATTTAAAAGGTGCTGGGCAGTGGTGGCGCACACCTTTAATTCCAGCATTTGGGAGGCAGAGGCAGGTGGATTTCTGAGTTCGAGGCCAGCCTGGTCTACAGAGTGAGTTCCAGGACAGCCAGGGCTACACAGAGAAGCCCTGTCTCGTAAAACAAAAACAAAAAACAAAACAAAAACAAAAACAAAATTTAAAAGGTAAAACATTATTGAGTTTCATTTCAGCCCTCTCAGTTTTAAAAAAAGTTGCTGTGATTCCAGATTTCCTTCCCCTTACAGACCGTGTGTGCTTTTGTTGGCTCAGAATGGAACATACTTCCTTCTACTTGGGCAGGATTTCTGCTTTAGTGCCTTCTCTCACTCTGCAGTTTCCAGTGCTCATCATGGAGGGGGCAGGAAGCGTAGCTTTGCTCCTATGGAGTCTCACTGGAACTTGATTCTTAGGTCTTTAATTTTTGTCAGTCTAGCATAGAGAATTACCAAAACCCTGCTGATTTCACTGTCCTCCAGCAGTGGACCTATCAAACATAGCAGAGAGCCTTAGCATTTCTTCTGTGCTCAAAATCCACAAATGATCTAAGGGGAAAGCCAGGTGGTCCATTAGCTCATCTCTTTGGGGTTATCTTTTCTGGAGAGTCTTGTCACCACAATGACAATTATTTGATGCTTTTAAATAGCAGAAGAATTAATGTAATCATTGTTCTCTATCCTATTCAGAAGTAGGAGACTTTTATTCTACTTTTAAAAATTAACTTAGTCTTGTATTTGCTTCTGGTTTGATTTTCTGGGATATAAGATAATGGTGCTCATGCTAGGCACTAATTTCAATACAGTCCGGCAGCAAACGGAGCATAAACTTATAATTACCCAACATTTCTTACCTGTGTTCATTCATATAGCATCCCCTCCCTGAGTAGCTGTGTGCTCTTCACAGCACTGCGCAAGCTTAGAGGCTCTTATAAAATCAAAATTTCTCCTCGTAAGGAACATAAACAGTGTTTATAATAAACCACTGAATGAATATGAAACAGTAAAAAAACAGGGTGCTACAGCAGGCAATTAAGTATATGAATACAAAGCATAAGTATGACTTATTGTCTCAGAGAAAATTTGAATTTGGCATATAGAAATAGTAACATTTATTAGAGGTTAGGCCAGTGTACACATTATAGTTTATTTTTTCCTTACAATAATCTTGTAACTTAAGTATTATTATGTAACAAGTCATATTTCAAAGACAAGGAAGCTGACAATGAGAAAAGTTAAGTGACATAAGGTTTCACAGCCACTGCAGATGCTTTTAACCAGGATTTGAGTTCAGGTAACATCCGTGACCTTAACCACTCCACTCTACAGTGATGAATACTAAGTACATCCTGATACACACAAGCCCAGAGATGTGGTCAGGCTTCAGCATGTAAGAGCCATAGTTGAGTACATATTCAAAAGTAAGTCAGTGTAAACACAGCAGACGTAGTTGCTGACATGCGTGGTGTATCAGCACTGTTTTTTGTAAGGAAATTACCTTTGTAATAGTGAGTGGGAAGTTGGTTTAGAACAAGGATAAAAGTTTGGAATGAGACTTACCAAAGTAGTGCGATGGAGGAGGGGAATCAGTCCTAAAGGTATGTGATTTGCCAGGAAATATTGTAGTTTAGACTTGATAGTTTGAAAGTGGAATCTATGTTCAGTTAGAATTTTTTGAATTGCCACTTTATGCCAGACACAAAAGTGACATTTTATGCAGGGTTTGGAACAGACTTTTGTCAGATATATTTGTATAATTTTCTTGTAGGTGTTGCAAATGTTTATATATTTAGTATATGCAGCCAGCTTAGGAGGATAGCTATATAATAAGCATGTAATAAACCTTGTTTTTAAAAATCATGTACATCCTAGCTGGTCTGGGCTTCCAGTGCTCCAGAAACTCCCAGGTCCTCTAGAGTCCAAGCGCTGTGAAGTGCGATGATCCTGAGGCAGACCAAACCCTGCCATTACCTCTGCATTGTCATCCAGTGCCCTTGCCCTCTCCCTGACATACCCAGAGACAGCCTAAAGTAGATGCTAGACGACATAACCCTAGGGCTAGCCAGTTGGCTCAGTGGCTAAGAGTACCTGTTGCTCTTAAAGGTGACCTGGATTCAGTTGCCAGGACCCACATCATGCCTCACAACCATTTGTAACTCTGGAGGAATCCAACACCCTCATTCGACCTCCAACGGCATCAGGCACTTATAGCATACATACATACTCTTACACTCAAGATAAAATAAATTTTTAAATGAGAGAGACAGAAAATCAAAGTAAAGGGCAAACTAGCAGAAGATCCACAAGGTTTTCGGCAAAACCTGAGCCTTCAAAGCTAATGCCTAAAAAGGCCCTACAGAGGAGGAAGAAACAGTCCCTGAAAAAAAACCTTCCAAACACAGATATGCCAAAATAGAGAAGGCACAGAAAGCTAGGAGCTGCAGACACCAAGGGGAGGGGACAGGTTTCATAACTGAACTCAGCACAGTGCAGACTGAAGTCCCATTTTACAAAGTTATCTAAAGATGTAGAATTTGGGTTTTTAAAGCTTTTAGCACACAGAATACTTCATTGTTTGGGGATGGATGGCACATGTGTCACTAAGAGTGTCATCTGAGCCTGTCCAATGTAGACTCCAAGAAGGGACTTCATGGCCACCGATGTACAGAATGCCTTGTTTGTGGGAAAGCCCAAATTCATTTTCATTTTCGTTTCTTCTTTTACCATCAGCATAGATTTAAGTCTCTTAAAAACAGGGCACTCTTTGGACCTGACCCCCAAAAGCACTCTGGAGTTTTCAGTGGCATCATATGTGTTTGCTGAGGTACTTTATTTTTTTTCCACTGGCACTTTATTTGGCTTTCTAGTTATCACAGTGTTAGATCCTGGGCTTATCCCTTTAAGATGGGGATCACTAGCTGTCCAGACCACACAGTGTGAAGACAATGCATGAATAATTGTTCTAAAGCCCCACTCCTACCTCTCTGAGTTAGAAACCTAAGAAACTCTAGCAGACTTTAGTTCTTACACCTGCTTACCCAGTCATACCTAGTCCCTGGCTCCTCTGTTGTCCTCCTTATGGGCTACCCTAGACTAAATCACATGATTAGAATACCCTAATCACTCTGGGAAAGGATATAAATGACATTTTCCTTTGTTTTTTTTTTTTTTGGGGGGGGGTTGGGGGCTCACTAAAGGCACTTCTCTGGGACAACACCTGTCATTTTGTCCATAGCATCTATCTTTCTTTTATTTTAAACCATTCCTCTTAATGAAGCTATTTCCAGGTTTTTGGTCTTGTTTTGTTTTGTTTGGGTTCATTGATATTTGCCTGGATGTAAGTCTGTGCACATGCCTGGTGCCCTTGGATGCCAGGAGTGGGCATTGGATCCACTGGAACTGGAGTTAAGGACAGTTATGAGCCACTGTGTATGTGGTGGGGATCAAACCTGAGTTCTCTAGAAGAGCAGCAGGTGTTCTTTAACTGCCAGGTCTTCTCTTCCCCTTTAGAGACATCATATTGTCTCTACAATAATGTGCTGGCTCTTTTAATGCCCTCTCACCTCAAGGACTGATCATGGTGTCCAGGGTTGTCTCTGTCTTAATGCAGCTTATTCCTGAAAAGTAATTTTGTGTGAGCTACTTCTTACAACCAACCAACCTCTGTCTTCTCTCACACTTCTAACAGACCAGATCTTGCCTATTAACACTTTCAGACGACTAATGAGTTTTCTTTCTTCGTGTGTGACTTGTTGATATGGACTTATTTGGTGAGATACTGTTTGTTTTCCAACTATTGATTCTATGAATGCTCAAATGAGCTCAACTCTGGCCAAGGTAGGAACCTCTTCAGGTTGTCTCTCAAGTCTTTTATCATTGACCTAAAAAGCTCATCTGGACCATTTCCTTACTCATTTCTCAAGGGCCCAACAGATGGTTGGAATTGTCGTATGACACCTAAGTCCTCACTAATTTTGTTATTAAAATATTCTCAGGACTAAATACCAAGCTATCACCAACCATGAAATTGTTGAGAATTATTTGTTTTCTTAGACATGCTTTCCACAGTTTTTCATTCTCCACTTTCCTACAATTTTGATTGTCTATTTTTGCAGAGTATGTTCTATAAGATCTTTACTCTCCTTTATAATCCTTTAGGGTGCTGAGGGTAAATATTCGGTTCACAAGTGATTTTTATTTTGGTGTGTTCTCCAGTCATTTCAGTGTTTTAACAGATTGCTATAGATGGACTCATTGGGCCAGTGTTGTGAGCTTTTATGCCATTAGTTTAGGTGCGTATACTTTTAAAATACATGATTGTCTCCACAGAGAATTTCTATTAAATTCACTGAAGATATTTTAACTTCTTTGTAATTTTTTTATTGAAGGTGTTGGGAAGAGAGAGAGAGAGAGAGAGAGAGAGAGAGAGAGAGAGGGAGAGAGAGAGAGAGTGAGTGTGTGTGTGTGAGTGTTTGAGGCTTATTAATCATACTCAGAGACATTGTGCTGTTTCTTATTGAGGATTGTTATATGGTTTTATTATATATTTTACATTTTGTGAACATTTATAATTCTTTGTATTTTTTTTCTGCTTCCTGCCCTTTGAATTCTTTTTCAGGGACTTCTGTGACATATATTCTGGGTCTAATTTTCACATATGTTGCACAGTTTTTGCCAACTTAACACAAAATAATAGAGTTCTCTGGGAAGGGGAAATCTCATCAGAGGCATTGCCCCTGTCAGATTACGTCTGTGAGGCATTTTCTTGATGGCCGATGTAGGAAGGCCCAGCCTAGTGTGGGCATGTGAGCTCCTCTGTTGGCTTCCATCAATGATAGACTATAACATGGACACCAAATAAACACTTTCTTCCCCACGTTGTTTTAGTTAGTGTTTTATCACAGCAAAAGAGAAGCAAACTGGGCACACACTGATACCAGAGAATGGGATTTGGCTGTAATGGATGTGATCATGTGGTGCTTTGCCTTGGGATGTTTTGTGGGAGGAAGGTAGAGGATTTTGAAGAGTTGGACTCAAAAATCCAGTCAGTGCACCAAGCATAGTGAGTTGTTAGGTTACTTGGAAGATAATGCAGAGGGAAATGGAGGCCTGGTTTGTGATCCTTAAGTGAGAATCTTTTGGGCTGTTCATCTGATATTTTTGACCATGACTCTAAACAACTAAAAATCTTTGTTCCACCGGAACAATTGATACTACTTAGCTTGAGCTAAGAAATAATTAGCTGTGGCTAATAAGGGAACAGCATCACTGAGGTGAAATTTCTAGGATGTTTCCTCCAGACTTCAGCACACAGAACTTGTGGTCCAGACGGGCTTTAGGCTGCATCTCAAGCTGACAGCTGGACTTGGCACATAATTTGTAAGTCTCCCACCTACTACTGGTTTTGAAGCCATGAAGGGATCTGGGAGAGCAGCTGAGCCTTGACACCCTTGGCAGGCTCAGTGTCCCTGCTGAGAGGCCAGCAGGCCAGCGGTGAAGATGCAGCAGCAGCAGCAGCAGCTGCAGTGCAGACCTGGAGACTGGAAGGATGTTATCTAGCTTTTTGTTTGCTGTCTTTTCCTCTCTTACCAACTCATGGTCTTTCTTTATGAAATATATTTTCCTAAGCTTTTGAAACGCATTCATACTGGGTAAGCACTCTACCACTTAGATTTTTATCAATACTTTTTCTGAAGTTTCAGAGATAAAATATATATAAGATGTGTAGCCTGTAATTTTTTTAATCATTGTTTTCCTCCCAAAATACACAGCATAATTTTGGGGATAGCTTGGCTTTCTTTCTCTTCCCACTTACATAGAATTTTTCACTTTATTCCCTCCTATTTCTCTGTTTAATTTGGATTCTGTTCCCAGGTGTTATTTTACTGTGTGGCTTTATGAAGAAAGGAAACTTTGCCTCTTAGTTTTGAGAGTTAATAGATCCCAGGTGGCTCTAGCTCCTGTGGAATTTCCTGTGACTCTCTGTGCTCACCGCTGGAGGAGTTGGAAACATCTGCTTTTGGTGGCTCCCCACAAGCTGATGCACTGAGCTTCTGAGATGTTTGAAGTCATCGGGTGGATGGCTCCTGGTTTTCCCTGCATCCTTCACACTAGTCTGCACCAGCCTCCTTTGTTAATTAAGGTGCTAGGCTAACAGGCTGTCTAGTCACGTCATTCCACTGTATGTGTTTTCTGTGGGCTTTGGTACTGCTATTTGGGTAGTTTAAATGTTTACCTCCTTAGTATGTATTTTACTCCTTTGTGCAGTAGAATGAATAATAACAAAGTGTACTATGGGTAAACCAGCATCCAGGTCAGTTGCAACATTATTGGTCCCCCGAAGTGACCCTGGGTAGTGCCTTAGGCCCTTTTCACCAGACACCAACGTATTCTAATGTACAACCGTATCTAGATTAGTTTGATATGGCTTTGAACCTTCGAAATTACATAATATTATGATTTCATGTCTGATTCCTTTAGCTGATCGTTGTATGCATAATATGCATGTCTTCACTTTTTCTGTGTTCACAAATTCTCAAATTATGCTCCCCAAGCAAATCTTGGGATCTAGATATGGTCATTCATTTACATGTTATCTGTGGGAACATTAGCAGAATTAAGAACTGACCTTTTACAAAGGATGCCTCAGTCAGTCTATTGTATTTCTAATTTGAGGCTAATGCTTATGTACTGCTACCCGCAGTGTTGGATGTGCACACACTAGATTGAAATGTAATTAAGGAATTGTTGAAGGAAAAAGAATTTGGATAATCATGTGCTTAATGCAGTATTATGTATGTGTATATATATATATATATATTTATGTGTAATGTACATTCATACACACACACAATTTTATATATGGAGAAATGAGAAAGAGTAGAGGAGAGTAGAGGGGACAGGAGGGATCTTGGGGATGAGATGAACTTTACATGAAGCTTATATATGTTTCACATATACCTAAATACCTAACACCTAAAGATTATTGTATAAAAGAATTTAAGTACTTTAAAAGTCTTGACCCTTAATTTGATTTGACCCATTTTATGAGGACAGTGTGGTATTTTTTGTTTGCGAAGTGTTTGCTGACAGTCAAATAATTTGAATCTTGAAACATTTTGAATTTTGGATTAGGAATATGCCTTTTGATTCTGAATTCTTGATTTCCTTATCTGTGTTGTAGAAGCTGAGATTACCCAGGAGGGCTTATTTAGGATTCTAGCCTATTATTTCTTCAAGCATGGCTTATAAGAAACCATTATTTCTTACTTTTTGAATGTTGAACTATATTTTTAGATCTTTTGATTCTGTCTCATAGGTTTCTTAAACTTTTTTCAAGCTTTGGTGTTATTTTAGTATTTTGCCTTCATAGCTGTCTGTGTACCACTGTGTGCCTGGTACCTGCTGAGGCCAGAATGGGGTGTTGGACTCCCAGCAACTGGAGTTTCAGACACGTGTGAGCCACCTGTGCATCCTGGGAACTGAACCTTGGTCCTCTGGAAGAGCAGCCAGTGCTCTTTACTGCTGAGCCATCTCAAGCTCTGGACTTTTTGTATTTATCATTCTGCTTGCTTTTATTATAGGTATTTATTTCGAAACTTAATTAATTCTGATTTTTACAGTGCTGTTACCCTTCCCTGCTAAGTTGATTATTTCAGTAACTGTTTTTAATTCTAAATCTTTTATTCATCTTCCTGGACTCATATCTGAAATTCATAAAAATGCATGTTATTTTTCAGCATCCCATCAATTTTCTTGATTATATTAATCACAAATAATAATTTAAAGTGTCTGTCTTTTATAATTCAGTATTTAGAATGTGTTTGTATTGCATCTTTGTCTTTTTTTTTTTTTTTTTAGGAGTGATGGTATCCTGGCCCTACATGCCCTGTTTATTTTTAGATATAGTTCTGGATATGTTTAAAATGCTTTTGATTTTCTTTATGAAGAAAGGGTTTTGTTTTCTCTTTTAGGCAGATAGCATTAAGAGCTAATAATTCTGATCCAAAAGGGAGCTGGGTTCAGGCTATATTGAATTTTGATAAATTCCAGTTTATCCTTAGGGTCCTGACCAGTCCCAGCTCATCTCTCATGTATGGCATTAGCCCTCACTTTAAATTACAGTCATTAGGCCTTTACCAATACAGTGAGGTATTTCTTTCCTGTTTGTGAGAGTGAATTGACATTTGACCATTTGAGAGAACTATGGACTCTGGAGAACAACAGAAGGCTTAGTTCTTTATGTCTCATGCTAAGAAGTTATTTCCATGGCGATGTTTCAGTCAGTGTTGTCCTACATATGTCATGGTGGGCTATATATGAGAGTACATCACCTGATAATGTCCTAGCTACCTTATTTTAAATATATGCGGTAAAATAAATTTATACTGTATTTTCTCAAGATAATGCTGAGAGACACATGACATATTTGAGTCTTCTCTGTTTATTGTGACACCTTTTGCATGGCTAGTTCAGTGTTTTCTATTTTCTCTATTCAGCAGCTGCTACTATGACTGAAACCAGCCTCTGACTGCTCTCAGAAGGCAGGTGTCCTTAGGTGCATGCTCCTTGAAAATAGTCAGGGGGCTGGAGAGATGGCTCAGTGGTTAAGAGCACTGACTGCTCTTCCGAAGGTCCTGAGTTCAAATCTCAGCAACCACATGGTGGCTCACAACCATGTGTAATGAGATCTGATGCCCTCTTCTGGTGTGTCTGAAGACAGCTACAGTGTACTTACATATAATAAATAAATAAATCTTTAAAAAAAAAAAAAGAAAATAGTCAGGTATCAGTTCAACATCCTTTTGAGGACTTTAGTGCTCATCTGCTTTCTATCAATATTTCTGCTAAATGTTTCTTTTAGGTACCATAATTATAGGGCATGTTTTCTTTGATTCTTCAGACATTTTGGGAAGGGGATTAGTGTATTTGTCTCCAGTCTGCTCAACTTCAGAAGCCAACAAATATCTTGACAGTTTTTGTATGTTTCAGGACTTTCTAGGCTTCAGTTTTAATCTCCTCTATTTGTGGGTTTCTTAAAACATTATGCTTATTTCTCCATCTGTAGAAATTAGTTTTTTTTTTTTTTTTTTTTTTTATGGCCAGGGCTGGACTTTTAGCCTGGTTAGTCAGTGTCTGTAGTTCATTAACAGTTTCAATGGGGATACTGAAGTGTTGGCAGTACTGAGAGGGTTTGTTTCTTGTGTCTATAGTGCTTCTCAGCCTTGTGAACGCCATCTCTACACAATGCAAGACTGTAGGAGACTGCACTCTGCATTCCACATGGTTTTATTTAGCTTTATTCCCTGATGTCTTGGGAAGCTTTGAGAGTCAATACATGACATGTTTTGGAAACTGGTTGCATTTATAAGATGCTATAGAATTTAAATGTTGTCTTCTACCTTGTACAATCATAAGAAAGCTGTTGCAATTTTTCTATTCCTAACACTAAACTTTTTTCAAATGTTAGCCGTTCAAACTCAGCCTCTAGTCCATACACAGATCTTCAAATGCTTCAGGAAAAAGAGAGTTGTGCACTGTGGGTCTGTTTTTGAAAGGATTGCTTCTTAATTAGCTTAACATCTGTAGTTTTCATTGGTTTTGCTTCTAATATCCTAAGTTTTTAAAATTTTTTTCAGCTTTCCTAGTAGGAGTCTACTATAAATGATCCCATTTAATCCCTAAACAATTTCTATATAATTTTTACTAAGTGGTTTGTGTCTCTTTGTGTTTTTTTTCTATTGCTATCATACATTATCATAACCTTGCTGCCTCAAGTTGATCATTTTATCTTTCTGTAGATAGAGGTCTAACAAGGGCCATACCTGGCTAAATTCTGAGTAACTGTTTTATGCCTGTCTCCATCCCCCATTTCAGTTATAGGTGCTATATATCCAAGGGGTCTTTCTGAGCACACTTTCTAGTCAGATGCTCTGGCTGAGTATATATACACACGAAATGATCATTCCTATTTGTATTCTGATCAGTAATAGAGTCTGTTTTGTTTCTTGGGCCAGAATTCCCCATTATGCCGTCCTTGATCTAGATGGGCAGTGTTCTGCGTGAGTGGTGGTAGTGAAGTGTGCTTACTCCCCTTAGGACAGCCCTCCTGCTTATCTCTTCACTTGTCTGTCTTTCTAACATGGCTGGATGGCAGTTAAGAAAAAGATCCAATGGAAAGTTTGAAAATAAATGATTAAATATTTATCATTTAGGCACTAACTAAAAGAAAACTAATTTAATTATTTTAATAGTAGACAAAAATGTTAAAGGGAAAAGAAAGTGCCAATAGAAAAATAGAATTATTCATAATGGCAAGACCTAAAGCTCTTGACAACCAAAATTATGTGTACATTTCCCAAAATGTTTTAACACTCTTGTTTATTATTCACTGGTAATTTGACAACGTGTTTTCTTACCTGAAGTGGATGGGCCATTCCTCTGTCAGTGCTGCTCCTTATGGGTTTCTGTTGACTGCTTTCTTTACTGTTGTTCATGTTGACCAAGGAGTGAGAGGTAATGGCTAAGGTTAGATCAGTACTTACTAAGAAAGTATAAGAAACAGGGATGTGAGTTTCCTGCAACAGTGCAGCTTGCAAAACTAGCTCAGAGGACCTTGTTTCCAATACTTTGACGTTAAGAATGTGAACTTTGAAGCCGGGCAGTGGTGGCGCACACCTTTAATCCCAGCACTTGGGAGGCAGAGGCAGGTGGATTTCTGAGTTCGAGGCCAGCCTGGTCTACAGAGTGAGTTCCAGGACAGCCAGGGCTATACAGAGAAACCCTGTCTCAAAAAACCAAAAAAAAAAAAAAAAAAAGAATGTGAACTTTGGCTATGTACGTTTATACCAATTAAGTCATATTTCAGTTTTTTCTTTTCTGGTTTATTATTTTGGCTTATTATCAGTAAATCATTTCTTTTGCAAGTCATGGATGCATGCTTGCATCTGTGTAATTTTCTCAAGTATTAGTAGTTATGTTTCAGAAGGTAAAAGTTTATATAAAATATGTATAGCTTTATTAACTTACATATCTTGTTACACCCACTACTATTTACTCCATGTTCATAAAGTATTTCCTGAATGCCTAGTCTTTGCTAACTACTACTAACCAAATTATAATGTGCTCTTTTGAACATGCATATGAGTAACATACAGACTGAGCAGGCTTTATTTATGAGTATGTGTGCATACACATACATGCATGTAGCAGTTATTAATCACAGAAGGATACGTTTTTGAAAGAGAACGAGGATGAGTTTGTGGGGAGGATGTGAAGGAAGGAAAAAGGAGGAGAGATGTTATAATTATAATCTCAAAATGTTACTGAGAGATAATGCATTCTCAAGAGTTTGTTTCTTTCCTCGGATGTCCAAGCACTTGATTCAGTCTCTTATAATGAATCAGGAGAGACACATTTACCACAGGTTCATTACTACTATGTTGGAAGCAATGAGAAAATTCATGGAAATATTTTAATTTTTCAGGAAGAGAGAGACCCAGAGAAAGAAGACGAACTGGAACTGAAAAGAAGTCTTTTATATAGAGACTCTGCCTATGACAGTGACCCTGAATATAGGTATGGACTTTCTTCTGTGTGTGGAGATCTTTTTCATAGCTAGTATAAAAATTTCTCCTTTTTTCTAGATTTAAATTTTATTTTCTGAATTAAAAGTATGTATGTCTGTATGTGGATATGTGTGTGTGAGGGCAGATGCCTTTGGAGTTTAGAGACACGTGCTCTCCCCGGCCCTGTAGAGCAGCAGACACTCTTAACTGGTGAGCCATCTCTTCAGCACAGATGAATCTTTTCATTGCTGAAGCTTTGCAATAAAAATACATTTAAAGGTTAGGGAGATGGCCTGGCAGAGTGCTTGCAGTGCAGGCCTGAGGACCTGCAATTTCACTCCTTGGTACCTGTGCTGGGGCAGAAAACAGAAGCAGCTGTGCACTGTGTTTGCTATCCCAGCACTGTGGAAGCAGAAGCAGAAGGATCTCTAGCCCTTTGACTAGGTAGTATGGCTGAACTGGAGAACTCTAGATTCAAGGACAGAACTTGTCTCCAAAAATAAGGTGGAAAATAATTGAGAAAGGCACCACACATTGAATTATGCCTCTGTACACACATGTTCATCCATTTGCACGCGCACACACACACACACACACACACACACACACACTCAAACAGCCAACTTGTGATGATTCATTTCCTCCTGATTAGGATTTACTTGATTGGCCAGCAAATCCATGTCTTTCACGATACATTTATCATAAACTAAAAAAAGAGGTTTTTTTTTTATAATTTTAGACAAGTAAATCTTTTCAAAATGATGTGAGAAAAAAACTGTTCTTTTAAAATGTTGGAAATATTAGAAATAAAATATTATACTAGCAAATTTTATTGTGAAAGTTCTGTACCAATGGCTATAAGATCCAGAATTAAAAACCTTGAATCCTGGGTAGTTGCAGTCATCCTTGCTGCTAGACCATGGAGCAGTCAGTTTTTCATTATGAAGTTCCTTAGATTCTCTTATATATTTCTCTATATTTCCTCCATAAAATATAATTAATTTCTTTCTAGCTGGAGTTTGC
The DNA here is from genome assembly GCA_028551405.1 of Uromys caudimaculatus. Taxonomy (NCBI): domain Eukaryota; kingdom Metazoa; phylum Chordata; class Mammalia; order Rodentia; family Muridae; genus Uromys; species Uromys caudimaculatus. The sequence continues at coordinate 104,385,026 of CM052702.1, forward strand.
ACCAAAATCTCTGCTCTTTTCCATGGCAAGTTTGTCTAGAACCTCTATGAAAGTATGAGGGTGTGGCATATGAGTGTGCTCTCCTTTCTCAAAGTCATTGCCTCCACATCAAGGCTAGCCTGGGCCACTGTTGAGAGTGTATTGTTTATTATAGATGGATGTGAAACAGAAACAGTCAAAAGAGGAAAATAAGGGTTCAGAAAACACACAATTTAAGCAGTTCCAGGCATCAAAGGGTTGACAATAATCCTATCTAGTCTATGTATACCAATCCATTCTAAATTGCCTAAAATATTCCTTTTTTATATATATGCTATGTGCTTCAATAAAACATGTAGGTAAAATTATACTTTATACCTTATTAACAGAATTTGAAACTGATTGGTTCTTTTATCTCTGCCTCTTTTTTTCTGCATAACAATGTCACAGTTCAATAAAGAGTTGTCTATTCAAGTAACTTGTCATAAGTTGCAACTGGAAATACATGATTCATTTACAACAACATCATCCCTGCTTTGAAGCTAGTTGATACAGTATTTTAGATGGAATTTATTAAATGATTAGAAACAATTAATGAACAAGTGTTGGCTATATTATTGTTAAAATAAGTGAAGTTGTTTTAAAAGCCCATATCTATTACATGATTTTTAGTGGCATAGACACATTTTAAACTTGGTAATACACGGCAATTTTAAAAAGGAATTAATTCAGTTGTTCACAATTTATTAGAGATTCCAGAATGTCTCAAAGTAAATAATGCTGCGTGTAGGACTGTGGTGTTTGTGATTGCCCCTCTTCATAGACTTCATATTAAGACTCACTGTATTTCACAATTAGGACTTTTACTTGTTTTAAATTTTTGAGAATTTCATTCATATATGTAATGTGTTTGGAACAAATCTGCCCTCATTCCCTTCCTTCCCATTCCCTATCCCCCACTTCCACGAAAAATTACATGATAGATATGGGCCTTTATGTTAGATAATCATAGTTGCTTAGAGGTGACGTCACAGTCATATCCTGTCCCCAAATCAGCATTTCACAGCTCTCCTCCCTGGGTTCCAGCTCTTACATTCTTTCTGCTTTGACACCTGTGGTATTCACTGAGCCTTGCATGGCAGGGTTGGGAGGGGTTGTTTGATACCATGCACAGCTAAGTACTCAGTTACTTATATGCAGTACTTTGGCCATTTATCACTCTGCACTAACCAGTACCCACTGCAAAAAGAAGTTCTTATGACCAACGCTGATAACAACAGAAATCTGTAAGCATAAATATTTGGAAGGCAGTTTGACAATGCAACTAGATAGCAAGACAGTAACAGTAGGTTTCCCCTAGGGCCTGTGGCCTTCGTGGTTAAGAACTTGTACTAGGTTTGCAGTACCAGGTCCCGTGGAAGGGGACCTCATATCTAATAAGAAAGCTGTTAGTTGCATCTATAACCGTCATGCCCCTTTGTACCAGTGGGTACACTTAGCTTGCAGGTTGGTATTGTAGCATACGGTGTGCAGTGCCGGGCGAGGCCTTGGTGTCTCCTCCCCAGCATCCTGCACAGTACCTTATGTATTCATGCCAGCCATTGGGGAGTTTCCTAGTCAGCTGAGATGGGTTTACTGATATCCTGAGTCTTCCTACCTTGTTATGGTGTAATGAGATTGCTGGGCGTATAGAAAGTATTTGACTCAAGGCATCACAATCACTTCTTTGTTCCAAGTCAATACTGTACCATGCACTTCATATGTATTCTCTTGAGATGTAGAACTATGTGAGAACGTAATTAAGGAGGACGAAACTAAAGAGCTAGTACCTGAAGGTTCCTGAGCGTACGGAGAATTCTGGCCTTAGAAGTCCTGTTCTTACCCTGACCATGCCACTTTATCTGTGCTGTTTTCGTTTCGTTTTCATTTTCATTTCTGTTTTTACTACAAGGTCTCCCCATATAGAGCAGGCTGGCCTTGAATTTACAGAGACCTACCTGCCTCGGCCTCCCAAGTTCTGGGATTAAAAGTGTGTGCCACTGTGCTTGGGTTCTGTGTTGTTTTTACCTTGCTTTTAACTCTTCACAGGTTTTTTTTTTCTATTTTATTCTACATAGTTTCACATTAACAGTTTAGCTTTCCCTTATAGAAAGTCAGTCTTGAAAAGCAAAGTCTCAATGTGTTTTGTTTCTCACAGCCCCAACAGAGTATCACTTATCCATAAATACTCATTAAATGTTTGAACTCATGGTAGTGCCTCTAACTTCATTTCACCATTTTAACCTTTTTTCAAAAACCAATCTTTTCTCAGCTCCTTTCAGCGGCCGCGTGGCTCTTTCCATTTGGATGATGGTGAATGCTGGTCCAACAGAGCAGCCTCTTATAAAGGGAAATCCCACCGACCCGTCTTTGAGAACAGCATGGACAAGATGTACAGGAACTTATACAAAAAAGCCTGTAGTTCTGTTTCTCATACACAGGAAAGCTTCTGAGACCATCTACCATAAACTGTATAAGCGTCCATGTCAACCTCTCAATGAAAGCGTTTGATGTGATCTTTATTTGTATGCCTTTCTTTAAAACAGATGTTCACTGGGTAACAGACTCAAACCCAGCATATTTTTCAAGTGGTAAATTATCACAATCAAGCCTTTATTACAGAAGAATGTGCTGTTTCCAATGTCAAAACTCTACAATATAGTCACGACTTCCACTTTGTGTCAAGGCTATCCTGCCACATGTGCTCCTATCACCATTGAAACTGAAGAATAGGTTCTTTCTAGAATATTCTTCCATTATTATTCCCTTTCAACTTCCCACCTGCTTGGCTGGTTATCTTATCTGGGTAATATTTAATTAATAGCAGCTTCCTGTTCTCAGTAATGAGCAAAAATATGTTCTCCGCAGAAACAAATTTTAAGAATTTAAACCTGTTTTAACAAATATTATCTACTTTTTCCCCTTAGAAGAGGCTATTGTATTTCTTAGGTCCTAAAAACTAGCTTTCTTTGTAAAGCTCACATAAGCACTCATTCCTTCTCTAGAAGACCAGCTGAGTTACCTGAATGACTAGTGGCTAAATTCGTTCACTAGGAGAGACCAGGACTCCAAATGTAGCTAATATTTTAGTGTTAAATTATTTGCAATATTTTCTTCTAGGGAAATACATTTTGATGCAAACAGAATAAATGAAGCACCCTGTGTTAGTAAGCATGTAGAAACTAAAAATAAATACTTGAAAATAAAAGAATTATATTGTAATTTTACCTCTGGTACTTTCATAGGTATCACATGACCCAGGAAACTAGCATCCACACTTTAAAGGGAATGTGGAGGGGTGAAAATAACTCAGCAGGTGCCTTTTAGTAAACACTCATAAACCTAGTGGTGGATTGATAAAATGTCTCATCCCCCTACCTGTCCCCATGGAAGTGCAAAGGAAGTGATTAGCGTTGAACCAGAGCGAAGGGAGGTAAAGTGGAACTGAGAGAAGTGGGACTCTGCTGGAAGCTTGAGGAGCTGACCACAAGGCAGTGTTTTCTCCTTGACTCTACCACTTGTTAATTCAACTTTTTTGATTTAAAAAGAAAATAAAAACTTGGTCTCACATTCTTGTTTAAATCTGAGATTAAAGTATGGCATACCTTTATGTTATGTTATGTTATGTTATAATAGAACTCTTAAATTGTTAAGGTATCTCAGTTTGGCAATCTGTACTATATCAAAAATAGCGTCATGGGCAAGTACACACATCTAGGCTTCCATCTCACCTTTGCTCTTTCCTAGCTGAGTCTCTTGAATTCTGTTCTTAGTTTCCTTAGCTGCTGTAGGAAGAATGTGGAGTAACTCCCAAGCCATGTCCTGTGGGTGAGAACCAAAATTCTATGAAATGGGTATAGGAGCATAGATCTAATTATTTTATTGCTACACACACACACACACACACACACACACACACACACACACTTAGAGAGCCATTGGGAATAGATGATGATGCAGATGTGGGAACAGCGATTGTAAACTCACACTTGGAATAGATTCCCCCATTTACAGGGAGTCTTATAGGTTAGAAGCTTTAGCCCATGGTGTGCTCTAGCAGAAATTCGGATGCTTAATTGATGTTCCTTAGTCATTTAGTGACTTAATTCAGCTTTTTCTAACCAAAGAACATTGTTATTGTAGCCACCTCTCCTTACTCCGCTGTTCTGTACCACATTTCCAGATGCCATTCTCAGATGTGTTTGCACATAGGCTAACAAATGTTGCAGTGTGTGAGCACTGCGTTCCCTGAGATAGGTTATTTTATGATTTGCACAATGTGTTTCTAAAGGTTAACATGCATAACGATCTTTTTAAAATCCGTGTTGGGAGCCTGGAGAGATCAGTTGGTAGAGTGCTTGCCATGTGAGCAGGGCAGGGTTCAGCTCCCAGGCATGGTAGAAAAGCAGGGTGTAGCACTGTTCCTCTGTGACCCCAGTGCTGGGGAGGGGAGAGCCTTCAAGCTCACTGGCCAGGGAATGCAGCTGAATCAGTGAGCTGTAGGTTCAGTGAAACAGTGGCTCAAAAGACAGGTTGGATAGTAAGTAACAACAGAAGATACTTAATGAATGGTGACCTCTGACCTCGACACACATGACAAACACAAACATGCACATATACAATCCACAATCCGAGTGGAAATTGATGTATTTTACTTTAATGGGGAAAAAGCTAAAATTTAATCCATTTAAAATTACTCTGGCCAAGCATGGTGACACACACCTATAATCCCAGTACTTAGTAGACAGAGGCAGGGGGATGGCTGTAAGTTCAAGGACAGCCTGGTCTGTATTGTGTCAGGCCATCCAGGGCTACACAGTGATACTTAGTCTTAAAAAGGAAAAAAAAAAGGGAGGGGTTGATGAAAAGGAAAAAAAAAATCATTTAAAATTTTTTTCTATTTTATAGAACTATCCAAATAACTAAGCCCTTGCTGCCCTTATGATGACTATTAGATATGAGGAGAACAAGCAAAGGTAGCATTCCAAAGGAAGCTTCAGAAACTGGTATTCTGGAAGGTGTTTGCTGTGGGGTGAAATTGGCATCTCTGAAGGATGAGAGAAGATTCCTAGATATGTAGCATCTGATTGTCCATCTGCCTGTCCCTGTTCCCGGGGGAGGATAATTCACTATTCCATGGCTGTGGGTTCTCATGCTTATCATGTTTATAGAGGAATGCCTTTAGGGACTGACAGTATTTTATCATTTATAGAACTTTACTGTATTTTATAAAAATCTAAAATCATTAGGCTTAATTTGAAGAAAAATAGACTTTTTGTGATATAATCTTTTTTTATTGTTGCATTTATTTACATTCCAAATGCTGCCCCCTTCCCAGTCCTTTCTCTTTAATGTATTTTTTTTTCCCATTTAAAGTTAAAAGGGGAGGGAGCAGAGATAGGAGGATCACTGAGTTTGAGGCCAGTCTGGGCAACAGAGTGAGACCCTGTCTCAAAAAAACCAAAACCCCAGGAAATTTGGAAAAGAAAATGTTAAAGTCAATGAAAAAATAAAATCCCTGGTTCTACAAGTTATAATTTCAAGTTATACATTCCTACTCAAGTTTGATTTTTCAGACATGTATGGTGATAAAAGGATTAATTTAAAATAGTCTTCAGCTCTCTGTAATTATTTAATGGATTAATGTGAATGATCTGGAAGTCCCGGGCAGGAGAGTTGCATTCTGACTTCAGAGATTAAAAATCAAAAGTAAATACAGAAGTCTGGTGATGTACTTAATTATTAATAATAGATTTATTGAGATACAGCCTTTTGAAATATAAAGTTCAGTAGTTTTACCCTGTTCCCTGAGCTGTACAGCCTTAACCACTAAATTCAGATATTTTATCAGCCCAGAACATTTCCTGTATGTGAATAGTAACCACTTCCCGCTTCCCTTTGCCCCCAGCTCTTGGAAAGCACCAAATCTACTCTCTTTCTCTGCTTCTTCTAATGGAATTATACTATGTGTGATTTACCTTGTCTGGGTTCTTTCAAATAGCAAGATGTTTTCAAGGTCTGTCCATGTGCGTAACTTGTTTCAGTATACATTTCTTTTTACTTCTAAGTAATCCAACCAGGGCCATTTTTTTGTTTACCCCTTCTGTTGATTGACAGCTAAGTTTTCCCACTTTTGATGTATTTTTAGTATGTATGTTTTTGTAGGTATGTGGTGTCACACATTTTGTTAGTTATAGACTTAGGATTTGAATTGCTGTCATATGGACACCAGTGCCACCATGTTGTACAATCACCTACCTCTTAAGAGGACCCATTAGTCTTTTCCACAGAAAGCCTTAAGATTTCTCGGAGTTGCTGAGTTCCTATAGTTTTGGTGTTAACCTTTATGGACCCCAGCTGCCTTGGCCCTTGTATCCCTCACTGGAATTACTCTAGTAATGTCCTTTTTCTTTTCTTTTTTTTAAAGATATATTGAGTTTTTATGTCTACCACCTTTCCAACTTTTTTTCTGCCCTAATCCTGTCCAATCACCCAACACCAGGTAGGAGAGAAAGGTTAGAGGTAAAATGAGGCATAGACCTGTTTAGATTACGCCCTGCTGATTAGGGGTGTTGCGTTCCTTGGGGCAAGTCCAATCTTAATCACCATGCTATCTAATTTCTTGCCTCTTTGCTCATGAGCACTTGGGAAACTGGAACATCAATCAACAGCGGTGAGAGCAACAGCCACCCCAGGCTCCGTTGGATCTCCCGTTTATATTCTCTCCAGAGTCCCCAGAAACTATCTGCAGCTGGCAAAAATCATGCTTCTCTTAGAGCACAAGACAGTCATATATATATAACAGCTGTGGACAAACTGAAGCAGCCCCATATCCCATTCATGGAATTAAAACATATTCGTATAACATAACTGGGTTTTTAAAGAAATCAACTCTCACTATCTGCATGCCTGCCTGCAACTGGAGAATATCCCACCACTATCCCAATTTTCTAACCTTGTTATGCCTGTGGCAAACTCTCATGGCTTTGTGCATGGGGACATTGCAAGAAGCATACATTGCAACCAGGTGATTATATGTGTGTGTGTGTGTGTGTGTGTGTGTGTGTGTGTGTGTGTGTGTGTGTGTGTGTGTGTGCATATATATATTCATTCTTTGGATACAATGATAGTTCAGTATGGAAAAAAATCACGCACTATTATGGACCACAGAATCAGAATGGAATGCAAAAGCAAGTGATCACTCAATAGATGCAAAGTATTTGTCAAACTTCAGTGGCTTTTTATAATAAAATAGAGATGCAAGGGACTTGTGTGCATGAAAAACCTTGTCTCCAATTTCTCTAACCAAGTATATAGGCAATGACTTTAAAACAGCAAAGATTCATTTTTAGAGGTTCCAGCCTTTAAAGCTTCCTTGTTTCTGGGCCTGTGATGAGACAGTATACTGTGTGAGGCAGCGTGTGACAGAGCAAAGATGATTAACCTTCTGCCCATGTGAGAAAAACCGAAGAAGAGATAAGTGTCCCACAGTTCCTTAAGGAGTTCACACATCACATTAGATCCAAATTTTTGTTCCCACTACTTCCCAAGAGTTGAGCTCTGGGAAACAATATGTTAAAATGCTTAGCCCTTTTGGAGGCATTTTGGATGTAAAGTGTAACAATGACGTAACCAGAGGAGAAAGCTGAAAACATTTTCTGTAAGATCTGGAATGAGGCAAAATGGCTGCTCTCCTCTGTTAGGATCAGCACACTCCTGAAAGTCCTAGTAAAAAAGTAAAGGTGCTCAATGTTAGAGTGAAATGTAAAATTACGTTGAGGTGATGTGGTCCTCAATGTAAGGATCCTCAACATAAGATAGGAAATCAGAAAGATCTATTCAGAAAGGTTAGATGGAATTATTAAGTTTAAGGAAGTTGCAAAAGCAGTGTACAAAAATCTGTCATTTTAGATACCTAGATAGGAAATTTTAAAGAAGTAATACCACTTACATTTGTAATAAGAATAAATATGCAGGTATTTATTAAAGATATGAAAAACAACATGAAAATTATGAAACTGATAAATTTAAAGATGGGGATCCAAAGACATAAATTCAGGGGTTGGGAGAGTTTACCTTGTTACATGATTGTACCACCCTAAGCAACCTCCACAGTCAAAACAGGTTTCCTCAGAACTCTAATAGCAGTGTCTAAATACAGTTTTCATATGGAACCATTAATATCTTCAAATAGCCAAAGCAATTGAGCAAGAAGAAAGCTGGAAGTACTTACACTTTCAGATTCGAATTACATTTGAAAGCTATAATGTAACACCATGCATTGGCACAAAATCAAACACTGACAAAAGGAACAGAGTGGAGAGCTCAGAAGTAAACCACACAGAATTGGTTAGCCTTCAGCAAAGATGTCAAGAATTGAAAATGGAGAATCAGCTCTTTGAAAATTAGAATTTGGCAAGCTGTATTAAATTCAGATAAAAATAAAATTAGATCCTATTCTATTTACAGAAATCAACTCAAAACTAAGACTTACAGAAGAAAATATAAAGTTCCTTGAAATTGAGCTGCTTTGCAACAGATTGATACACTCAACACAAGCAATAAGAGCAAAAATAAATATGAAGAGTCAGCACAATGAAAAATATGAATCATCTAAAAGCACAAAACATCCGGGTTATATATATGCAGAAAAATCAGGATCACAGAGTTCTGCTTTCCTGTATCTCTCACTATATTATGATAGCAAAGGGTTGAGGTCACCACCATATGTGTCTGTCAATAGATGAAATATATGCATATTTTTCAATACATGTTATTTCAATATATTCTACACAATATATATGTAATATATGTTTTATACCTATTAATATGTAGAGTAATATAGTCTACATCTATTTAAATTATAATTCTGAATATTATTGCAATATATTATATATTCAAAATATATATATTGTATAAAACATATATACAAATATATTTATTTGTATACAACTGGTTGTATTATATAGTATTTAACCTTTAACAAGAAGCCTTGCCATTTATGACCTAATAATGGTGAGAAATAAGACAGAAAAATACTGTATGATCTCACATATGGGCATACAAAATAGTTAAACTCAAAAAAAGAAAGGAGAGTGATTGACATAGGCTAGAAAAGATGGTTAATAGAGATCAAAGGATACAAAGTTTCAGCCATACAAATGAGTAAATTTTGGACATTAATGCACAGCCTGATGATGATAATCTGTTATCTAATATTTGCTAAGAAATTGTAATGCTCGCACTCGGGAGGCAGAGGCAGGTGGATTTCTGAGTTCGAGGCCAGCCTGGTCTACAGAGTGAGTTCCAGGACAGCCAGGGCTACACAGAGAAACCCTGTCTCGAAAAACCAAAAAAAAAAAAAAAAAGAAATTGTAATGCTCAACATAAATATGTTAACAATGTAGAGATAGTTCATTTTTTAACTTGATTTATATGATCATTTATGGTATATGCCTATACATTTAAAATACACACAATTTTATGTTAACTGATCTCATTTGTTTGACAAGAATAAGAAAGTACATGTTGCTAGATTACTTCAATGAAAGTGCTAAACATGAGCCTCAATGTAGTAGGTTAGAGTCTATGAAATTAAGAAACTTATTCTACATATTAATGTGGGACAGAAAACTTAAAATGGTATTATAATATCTAAGAATAGACCTATGATTTACATATTCTGCGGGGACTCTTCTCTCATGGGCAATTTTCTTCATCTCTGTGTTCCCAATTACACAAACTGGTCATATCTTAATATAACTGAATTATGAATCCATCTCTTTCTAACTGGTCAGTTTTGTCAGGTCTTTTACCCCTCTATTCCATGGCTCTGTAAAATGACTACATAAAAGACAAAACTGTATGAAGGGCCAGTAATAGCCATGCAAAGCCTAATTCCATCTGGACTTAAGATGAGAAATCCTGACAAAAGCTATCATCCAGTCCATCTGTATGTTTCCATTCCAGGAGAGAAATGTAAAAGATAAAGGGAAAATCTTGGTTGAAGACCCTATTACAAGAAAGCAATAGTCCCTCTTTCAGAGAGCTGTTCCTACAGTTTTTTGTCTTCTTTTTCAGAAGGATAAGCTTCCATTGTTTTATAGAGGTTTTATAGTATGCCTTGTTTTGTTTTGACTTTTCTGCTTATTGCTTGGCAAGCTAAGATTCTCAGAGCTCACTTAAGGAAGGCCAGCTGCTAAACCTTTGTTGCAAGAGGTGGTAAAGTAAGTCCAGTGGAAGGCAACAGACCCAGGAACAAGGGCTTGGGATTGTTTGAAGAACTTTATATCCCAATGGAATTTAACTCCCTTCCAAAACCGAAATATTTTTAGTTCCTGGAATGAAACTGAAAAAGACTTCCTTCCCCAGTGTGGTAGTTTATCTTTGTTCACTTACAATACAGTGCATTTTCCCCCTTTTATTGAAAATAGATATTTTTGATTCCCTGGGAATTCAGGCCACTCTAACCAGGGAAGTGAGTAGTCTAAAAGATGATCTTTATTTCTTCTTTCCTCAAATCCACTCCCCCAGTTTCATCTTGACCCCCATCTTTAGTGGATCACACAGATCTTTATCTCAAAACTTTCCCCCAACTCTTCCTATTATCCCAGTCCCCAATGCCAGCAGACATTCTATGGGAACCTACTGGCCACTCAGGTCAGGGAAGTAGGTAAACTGTATCTTCCCTTTTCCCTCTACTCCTCCAAATCCAATCCCCCAGTCTCAACTACTTTATAGCAGATCACCTTCTGCAACCTCCTCTTCTCTCTGCCCCATTCTCTAGCCTATCAGGTATATCTTCTCCTCTACCTTCCTTACCCCCAATTCCAACCACCAATGATAGGTTTTCTCCGACAAAGAAATGAGCCAATTCAGTCAAATTAAAAGTTTTTAAAAGGCAGGTTTATTTGAGAATGGGCTCCTGGCTGAGTTCATCAATCTCAGGAGATGAAAATAAAAAAAATCAAAGGCAGATTATGGTGTGGGAGCCTTTTATAGACTGTGTGTGTGGTAGGACACTTGAGTGACTTGTGACTTCAGTTGAGGGGATTGGGACACCTGTTAGGAATGTCAGGAATGCAGGACTTGGCTTTTTGGCACCTTTTCTGCTCAGAGGCTTTCTGAGTAGGGATTGGAGGGAGAGGGAGGAAATAGAATTTGCTGGATCATATGAGGTAGGGGGCAAGCCAGGGACTCAAACTGAAGACCCAACTCTAGCAGACATTCCCTGGAAATCCAGCAGTCAAGCCTGCAAAAGAAGGAAGGAGGCCAGTAGGCATGTAGGCAAGCTTCAAATTTTCATTTTCCTCCTCTCTTCCAAATCCAGTCCCTCAGTCTCAACCCCAGCTCCATAGCAGACTGCCTGCTGTGTGGTTCCCTCCCCACTCTTTGCCCCATTGGGAAGCTAAGCAGATCCTGGTTGAGCATCCTGCTTTGAATACTGTGAACACCCTCAGCTCCCTCCCCACCCTTTTTCTTAAGGACCAGCTCCCAATGCCTAGAAACACATTTTACCTGGACTCTCCAGTGGTCACACCTTTCTGAATCCCAAAATAATTCCCTAGCAGGCAATGCACAGCCACCATGTTCTCCTAAGAATGAGAGAGGGCAACAGAAACAAAGGAACAAAATAACCACTTAAAGATAAGACCAGATAGCAGAATCTAGAACTATAACTTTCCTAAACCCAAATGCTTGGCTCTAGCATAAAAACAAAACAGGGCAGTGTCTCCACTAGAGCCCAGGAACCCTACTACAGTAGGCTATGGGAGTTCCAACATAGCTGAAGCATAAACAACCTTAAAATATCCTTTATAAATATGCTAAAGGTCCTTAAAGAGGAAATGAATAAATCACTTCAAGAAATCTATGAAACACAAACAGTGGAAGGAAATGCATAAACAGTTCAAGACTTGAAAGTAGAAATAGAATCAATAAAGAAAATCCAAACTGAGGGAAATCTGGAATAAAAATTCGGAAACTCCAACAGGGATCTCAGAGGACTGCCTCACCAACAAAACACAAGAGATGAAAGAATTTTAGGCATTGAAAACACAATAGAAGAAATGGACACCTTTGTCAAAGAAAATGTTAAATCTAAAAATATTCTGACACAAAACATTCAGGAAATCTGGGGCACCATGAAAAGACCAAATCTAAGAATAATAGAAATAGAGGAAGGAAAAGAATGCCCAAGGGCACAGATAATATTTTCTTCTATGACTGTTCCAGAAAATAAAGTACTATTGGCACATAATAGTCAAACACTAAACACACAGAACAAAGATTATTAAAAACTGCAAGGGGTAAAGACCAGAACTGTTAGAATAATATTTGACTTCTCAATGGAGACTCTAAAATATAGAAAGGCCAGGTAGATCTTACTTATACAGACTCACAGAGACCACAGATGCCACCCCAGCAAAACTATTAATCACAATAAATTGAAAAAATGAGGTAGTCTATGATAAAAACAAAATTTAAATAACATTTACCTACAAATCTAGCCTCACAGAAGGTGCTAGAAGGAAAACTCCAACCTAGAGAGGTTAACCACACCCAAGAAAACAAAATGAATAATCCCAGACCAGCAACAATAAAATAGTAATCAACACATACTGCATATTGATGATCTCTCAACATCAAAGGTCTCAATTCCTCTATTAAATAATGTAGAATAACAGAATAAATGTGAACTCATGATCCATTTTTCTACTGCATCTAAGTGACACACCACAACATTAAGGGTAGACATCACCTCAGGGTAAAAGGATGGAAAAGATATTCCAATGAAATGGACCTAAGAAGCAAACGTGCAGCCATTTTAATATGTGATAGACTTCAAAACAAAACTTATCAGGGTAGGGAAGAATATTACATACTAATTAAAGAAAAAATATACCAAAAGGGTATTGTAATTCTTAACATTTGTACACTAAACAGAAAGGTACTCAAGCTCGTAAAAGAAACTATTAAAGTAAAAATTCCTATATTGATCTTCACACATTGATAATAGGAGACTTCAATGCCTCACTCTTACCAATAGGCCATTCAGATAAAACTAAGCAGAAAAATGCTGATGTCAGTAGACATTATAACTCAAATGGACCTAGCATATTTTTAAAACATTTCACCAGAACACAAAAGAACATGCCTTCTTCTCAGCAGATGATGGAACTTTCTACAAAATTGACCACACACTCAGACACAAAAGCAAGGCTCAACAGATACAAGAAACTTGAGATAACACCTTGCATCCTTTCTGACTACCACAAATTAAAGCTGGATATCAACAACAACAGAAACTGAAACCTTACATGCCATTCATGCAGACTGAACAGATCACTATTGAATGAAAAATGGATCAAGAAGGAAATTAAAGACTTTTGAGAATTCAATGAAAATGAATACACAGGATAACCAAGCTTATGGGACACAGTGAAGGTAGTTATTAAATGCAAGTTCATAGCACTAAGTGCTACATTGAAAAAAAAGGAGAGATCTCATATTAGCAACTTAACAGCACAACTGAAATTTGTGAAATCACATCTAAAAGGAGTAGACAGCAAGAAATAAACAGAAATAAACAGGACTGAAATTAATAAAATACAATCAATGAAACAGTTGGTTCTTTGAGAAAATTAAGAAGATTGATATACCCTATTCCAAATTAACTAAAAGGCAGAGAGAAGATTCAAATCAATAAAATCAGAGGTTAAGTGTGTGTGGGGGGGGGGCACAACTGACAATGAAAAAAATTCAGAGAATCATAAGGATATACTTTAAAAATATACACTCCACCAAATTGGAAAACATAAACATAATTTTCTCAATACATATGACTTATCACAAGATTATAATATAAACAATTTAAATAGAACTATAACTCCTGGTAAAATAGAAGCAGCAACTAAAAGTCTAGCAATAAAAAATAATGGTTCCATCAAACTTTCAAAGAAGAGTTAATGGTAATACTTCTCAAATTATTTTATAAATAGAAGCAAAATAAACATTGTCTACTTCATTTTATGAAACCATAATTACCCTGACACTCAAACGAAATACTCAACAGAGAATTACAAACCAATTTTCCTTATAAGTATAGATGTAAACATTCTCAATAAATTACTTGCAAACTAAATCCAAAGATATTACTCACCATGATCAAATAGGCTTCATCCCAGAGATACAGGGATGGTTCAACTTATGTAAATTAATATGTGTAATCTATCACATAAACAAACTGAAAAACATGGTCATCTATTTAGATGGAGAAATGGTCTTACAAAAATATCCAACATCCCTTTATGATAAAAGTCTTGGAGAAATTAAGTTTACAAGGGACATACCTAAACATAACAAAGACAGTTTGCAGCAAGCACATAGCCAATATAAAAGGCAAACTCAAAGCAATAAGAAACAAGACAAGGTTGTCTACTCTTTCCATACTAGTAGTACTTGAAGTATTCAACTGAAAGATAAGTAGAAGAGATCAAGGTAACACAAATTGGAAAGGAAGAAGTCAAAGTATCTTTTTGCAAATAATATGATTGTATACATAAGTGACCTGAAAATTCTACCAGTAAACTCCTATGACTGATATTTCAAAATTAACTCACAAAAATCAGTATCTCTTTGCATAAAAATGACAAGCAGACTGAAAAATCAAAACTTGTAGAAATAAGATCATTCACAATAGCCTTAAATAATATAAAATATCTTGATGTAACTATAACCAAGCAAGTGAAAGGCTTGTATGATTAAAAACTTTTAAGACATAGAAGATATCAGAAGAAGGTGCAGACCTGTGAAGGCCCGTGAGTTTATATTTGCACCAGCACTGTTATATCTAGATGTCTTATTTATTTCATGTTCTCCATACCCTCTTGATCTTACATGCTGGCTCTTCTTCTGCAGAGATTAATGAGCCCAGTAATTTCCAGTAGATGGAAATTTGCCCATTTAGGACTCGGTGTTCCAAGCTCTCTCACTTTCTGCATAATGTCTGACTGTGGATCTCTATAGTGGTTCCTGTCTACTAGAGAAGGAAGCTTCTCTGATGTTGGTTGAACAAGGTACTGATGATCTATGAGTATATCAAACTGCCATTAAAAGTCATTTATTGCTATGTTTATTTAGTGGAACAGTAGTATTTCATTTCCCCCTAGGTCCCTGGCTTATCTAATCTCAAGTTCTTGGCCACCAAAGCAGCAACACTGTGGGTTCCATCTCATGGTGTAAGCCTTAAGTCAAATCAGATATTGGTTGGTTACTTCCACAAGCTTTGTGCCACTATTGCATTAGATATAGTCACCATTACATATAGAAAGGTTTGTAGCTGGGTTAGTATTTACATTTCTCCTCTGGTAGCATACAAAATCCCTTTTACTACTCTGAATACTAGTCTGTAGGGGGAAAGGCTCTAGACAGGCAACAGCTCAACCTCTGTGTTCAGTGAGTTGTGTAGGTATTGTCTTCACCAGTAGGGCCTTATTGTCAGTTTATGGAAAGAAACCAGTATCCTTGGCAATAACCTAGATTGTTTGGATGTCCTCTAGAAACCACTTTGGCCAAAATGCCTCAATTAGATGTAGCCCCAATCTCAGTACTGGAAGCTTCATTTGTGACAAGAGAAGTCTAGTTGGGGCAATATCTTCTCCACTACTTTGGCAATTTCATTTAGACTGTCTTCATATATGTATATATTTCTGGAAGTTTCTACTGTTTTAAGTTTCCATAATTGTTCTCAAGTTGTTCTTAGTTTTAAATGCTCCTTCCTATTTTTCCCCCTTCACCCCTCTTCCTTCCCCATTCCCATTTGATCCATTTGAAGCTGTCTGGCGAAGGAAGAAGTGTGTGCTTATTTCTTTTATTCCTTTATATACTTCTTATACATCATGGAATATAACTTAAAGTTCTGAAACCTTGACTTGTTCTCCTTCCTATGCTTCAATAGTAGAGCCACTATCTCTTCAGGAAGAACTTCAGTGGATTAAAGTAGAAGTGACTTCATGGGGATATGCTAAAATCTATGGCAAATTTCTAACGTCTAAATGTTCAGAAGGGATCATGCCATCAACTGAGGAAGAAGAAATGCCTGTAAGGAATGTCACCAGAGACGTATTTTAACTGACCTGAGAGTTCACAGAGAACATCACTGATAAAGGACACGGGTATTTCCTGGGACACTCAGTCATCCTCTTTAGCTGAGTAACCACACTGTTGAGCATTCCTACATTTCTCTTGGTATATGAAT
This sequence comes from Uromys caudimaculatus, assembly GCA_028551405.1. NCBI lineage: Eukaryota > Metazoa > Chordata > Mammalia > Rodentia > Muridae > Uromys > Uromys caudimaculatus. The sequence continues at coordinate 104,401,302 of CM052702.1, forward strand.
TTATAAAAGTTTGGTTTTCATGGCTTTGATATTGTTCAGAGGAAAAAAAAGCCTTTTATGAAACACAATATCATAGAACACAGGTTAAAAGAATTGAAAATAGATACATCTGTAACTTTAATTTTTTCAAAACTTAGTTTTAATGATGGAATGATGGTTCCTAAATGCTTTAACCTCCCTTTTAGGCCACCACCCACTACATATAGTGGGAAAGGAAGCATATGGGGGTAGAGGTGGGGAGGTGGACTTGTTTAGAAAGGTTCTTTTGGGCAACTCCCATCTGTGTTGTTTGGAAATTGGCAGTTCAGTTCATGGATTAGCTTAATTCACTTGCAAACACTTCAGGGATACACTAGCAATCCAGTTTGGTAGAGTAGGGATAGCAATATGAATCAGCAGTGGTGGCACTACCTAGCAGAGAGAGCCAGGCCTCAGCCTTCGCTCAACTCAGCAGGAGGGACCAGGAGGAACTCCAGGAGAAGCGCCTCTCTCAGGAAAGTGAAGATCAGTGAAGACTCAAGGCCCACAAGCATTGCACAGCTGGCTCTATAACCAAGCCTAGCTCAGCTTCCTGTACTGTCTGCTAAGTCGTTTTTATATCCTCCAAACATCACGGGTCTTCCACGGTTCTTGCCTCAGCTGACATCACTCTGCCAATCAGCCTAAGTCTGAGGAAACAGCAAGAAACTGCCACACACCACCAGAAGTTTTTTTGATTTTTTTTTCCTATGGAGTCCCAACAAATGCAGCTCAACTACACAATGTAAGATGGATCGATACATGCATGTTGCTAACAAAGAATCCTTCATCATGTGCCCTTTCACATACTTGCTTTCTACAGTGTCTGCTTCAGCTAAACATTCCTTCAAGAGTCTGTCTTAGTCTTTCACTTGTGTCAATTTCAGCTAAACATTCCTTTATGTGTTTGCCCCAACAGAACACCATCCAAATGACTTTCCAAAGAACCCTTAAGTTTCTACTTCATACACCATTTGAGGCTTACAAATTCATCAAGGAAAAAGATTCCTCAGTAATAGTAGAGAAACCACTTACAACTTTGCTGAACCTGATTTTCATCTTCTTACGAATAAATATCACCTTCAGTTTTTCATAGGAGTATCAGTAAATAGTAAAATAGTAAATAATAATCAGTAAATAGTAAAAAGTAAAACATTTGTGGGCTTATTCTAACACATTAGGGACTTATACTTTACTTGTATAGATGCTTTGGGAAAGGGAGACTACAGTCTGAATAAATTCCACCTTTCATAATAGCAGTACTATGGCCTCTAGGGATGAGCAGGCTCAGCACTTCCCCTGAATTTGTCACTGTTGTGCTTGTGAGCCCAAATGTATTCATGTTCCAACTTGTAAGAGGGAAGACATATATGTATGTATATGTGTATATACATATATATATATTAGATAATAATATATAAATATATATTAGAGTGGCTTACAGGCTGTGGTCTGAGTAGTCCAGCAATGGCTATCTCCTAATGGAAAGTCTAAGAATCCAATAGTCGTCTATCTTCCAAAGAAGTCTAATAGCAATGAAGGAATGAACTTGCCAGTGATATTGAAAGTCAGTTATGTCAAATGATGTTTTGCTGAAGCAGACACATGAAGGAACATTTTGCTGAACCAGATACAAGTGAAAGGATGTTTTGCTAAAGTAAGCATGTAAAAGGAAAAATGTGAAGGATTCTAAGAACACACGTGTATTGGTTTGCCTTACGTTGCCTTACTGAGTTCTGCTTATGGTAAATGCATAGAGAGAAATTCGCCAAAGAAATTCTTGTGAGGTTCCTGCCGCTTCTTGCCCCTTCCAAGGACTTGGGCCAATTGGCAGAATGATATCAGCTGATACAGACTCATGTGGAGTTTTGTTAAGCAGACTCATGTGGTGAGGCAAGACAGGCGGGAGGTCACGTGATGTTTGGGGGAATATAAGTAGGACTCAACAAACAGTAGCTGAGTCTTGCACAGCCCTCTTTGCAGTACTTCCTTGGTCTTGCACCTTCTCTGAGAAAGGCACAGCAGAGAACTTCTTCTGGCATCCCTCCTGATCTTGGTTGCTCCTGCTGACTCATGCCGATTCAGTGGAGGCCTAACTGTTTCTGCTAGGTCATGCTACCACTGCTGATTCTTGTTTGCTATCCCAGCACTACTGGACTGCTGGTGTATTCATGAAGTGTTTGTTAGTGCATCGAGCTGCTGCTGCTGATTCCTGTGAACTGAACTGCTGATTTCCTAACAATGCTCCAAAGAACAATTTCCAAACAGGTCCACTTCCCCCATATCCTAATAACCTTTCTTTTCTACTACTTCTGGTAAGTGGTGGGCTGGAAAAGAGGTTAAAGCATTTAAGAACCCACATTAAAATAGTATTTGAAAATACAAAGCTTATAATCACCAGGAGATGTAGGTCAGATTTAGTGTGTGTCTTCCCACCTCAAATGATCCAATTCAGAAAAATCCTTCACAGGTGTACTCAGCAGCTTGGATTTTAGTGAATTCCAGAGATAGCCAAGTTGACAACCAAGAATAGACATTTCAGGGGTTTAGCACAATTATGTTTTATATGAATAACTATAGTTCTGACGTGGAGGATGCTTGAGATAGCAGTGGGATACAATCATTCACTGAACTGACACTGAAATTTGTGGTCCAGGAGAATGTTTCTAGGTCACTTTAGTGATTTTGACTTATCAGTCCTCATTATTGGAAGGTTACAGTGTGTGTATGCATGCGTGTATGTATGTGAGGGTATGTACATGTTAGCTGTCACATTTTATTCCATATGAATTACCAGAAAAGCAGCACAGTAGTTATGTATGTGGCTTCTGAAGTCATATGATGAATTCAAACCTTCATTCAACCACTTAGCTGCATGTTCTCAGAGAAATGTGTTTGAGTCTCAGTTTCATGTGTAAAATGAAGATGCGGGATCACTCCTTTAAGAAATAGTCACCAAAGCCTGACATTATTGTGGATGCCAAGAAATGCTTGCTGAAAAGGAGCCTGATATAGCTGTCTCCTGAGAGGCTCTGCCAGAGCCCTACAAATACAGAGGCGGATACTTGCAGCCAACCATTGGACTGAGCATGGGGTCCCCAATGGAGGAGTTAGAGAAAGGCCTGAAGGAGCTGAAGGGGCTTGCAACCCCATAGGAAGAACAACAATACCAACCAACCAGATCCCCAGAGCTCCCAGGGACTAAGCCACCAACCAAGGAGTACACATGGCTCCAGCTGCATATATAGCAGAGGATGGCCTTGTCAGGCATCAATGGGAGGAGAGGTCCTTGGTCCTATGAAGGCTCCATAGATGCCCCAGTGTAGGAGAATCAAAGGTGGGGAGGTGGGGGAGCACCCTCATAGAAGCAGGAGGAGGGGGAATGGGATAGGGAGTTTCCGGGAGGGGGGAAACCAGGAAGGGGGATAACATTTGAAATGTAAATAAAGAAAATATCGAATAAAAATAATTATAGACACTTTCAAAAAAAAAGATTGAGCATCAGTTACTAAGTACTTAAAACAATGCTGGGCACCTGCTAACGCTCTACAAAGGACATTTATCACCATAACCACCAGCATCGTCATCATCATCATCACTATCACCACCTTGCACTGTCATCATCAAACTGGCAATTTATTAGATTCATTAAAAGTGCTTATTTTTAAAACAATATATTACAATATCTCCTTCCAACATTCATGAATAAATTATTATTAAATAGAAAGTTATTTTATAAGAGAATCCACCATTTCACATAACATGGACATGTTAAAAATATTTTAAAATTTCCCAAAAAAATAGAAAAACCAAAGCCAAAACCAAAAACAACAACTATGCTTTCCATGCTCTCGTCTGTGCCCTGACTCACGTGATCCATCCCTACAGTTGTCCTGCATAAGGAACGCATGTTGGCATGGAGGCGCCATAGTTTGGAGAGGTTTTCTTGATAATCTTAAACAAAACCAGTCAAAATCATCTTGGTTCTATTGGAAACTCAGAGAACTGTGTTTTGTTTTGTTGTTGGGTTTTTGTTGTTGTTCTTGTTGTTTCTTTGTTTGTTTGATGTTTGTTCCAAAAAAGAGGAAAGATGCCAATGTTTGAGCTACAAAAATTTTCAAGTGTTTATGTTGGGAGCATGGAACAAAGAGAACATTTGACTCTAGTGGATTCTTACCTCTCAAACACTGAGTGCCTTGCAAGGCCTATTTCTACTTCAGGTTTATAGTTTATAACAGATTAGGCTTTATATAGTCTGTATATTCATTACTCATAATTGTGACAGAGTACCTGAGAAGAAGGGACTTAAGGGGAAGCAGTTGAAACTGGGTAACACTACTAGGGGGACACAGTTCATCATGGCAGAGAAACATGGTGGCAAAAACTAGACATTGCTGGCCACATTTCACAAATGTTGATGCCTATAACGTTTGAACTTTTAATTTTTTTTTTTCAAAAAACATCTTTGGACATTTAGACAATTGCATCCTTAGGGAGTAGAGGGAGCACAGGAAGTAGGACTAGGCCAAGACATTCTGAGGTTCAACCCCAGGGACCCACTTCTCTGTCTCCAGATCAAGGCCCACTGCCATCTGAGGGATAAGTAGCCAAAAATTCAAGCATATGGGAGACATTTCACATTTAGACCACAACCTTCTGTGCCTGGCACCATAAACTCATGACCATCTTATAATGCAAAATGCATTTATTCCTCTTTCAAAACTCCCCACAGCTTCAATAGTTTCAGTACTATTTAAAACTTTCTCTTGAGGCTCAAGGCAATCTTTGACAATGAGTGCCGGCAAAATAAGACAAAAACCAAGTTATATGCATCCAGCACACAATGGCATAGCAGACATTCTTATTGCAAAAGAAAGGAATAAGAGCATGAACAGGAAAGACTGGACAGCTTGTAGATGGACAAGCTACGCTGACCAGCTTGTCTGCCTCCACCTAAGCTCACCTGAGTGAGAGACAAAGCCTCCATTACTCTGAAAGACCCCACTTTCCCCACATCCCCAGCATGTAGCTCCCTGTAAGTTGTAAATGCTCTAGTGGATAGCTCCACACCTATGCCAGCAAAGGAGGCCCTGGTGGATCACAAAGCAAAAGAGAAAATAGTGGGAAGGGGATTTGTTGGGAGAGGTAGGGCGTTGGTGCGTTAAGGAGGGGACTATGGAATGGGCCCCTAAATATGACAAGAATGTATTATGCAACTCTGTGCAATTGTCAAAGAATTATTTTATAAAGGTTAAAAACCATGGGTATATATAACATAAGCAATACATGTTGAAGATGTTTAGGTGAATACTTTAGGCAAGAACCATAGATGGTACCATTTCCTTAATGAGTGAAGGAATAAGATAATCAGCCATTAATCTTAAAGGACGATTTTTATCAGAGAGGAGAGGCAGGATTTTAGTGTGCTTGGAGTCACAAAGAATCACAGTGTATTCAGAAACTGAGAACGTAGAGAATGGTTAGAAGAGAAAGGCAAAGGGTGATACTAGGTCCGAGGCAGGGTCGAAACGTATGCTGGATTCCATCCGAATCTTTTATCTTGATGCTTATAACATTTGAACTTTGAACTTTTTTAAAGAAACATCTTTGGACATCTAAACGATGCTATTTGATTCTGATAGTGTTATTCAGGTGTACGTGAATCCCAAAGAACAAAGTAAAGTCAAGGTTAAAAATGTTGTGGTGTGTGAACTAATGTGGCAAGCTGATCCCCTGTCTGAAGTTTCATATGAAGAAAAGTATCAAAGAGTATTCACAATTAATGTAGTTTCTGAATGAAGGGAACTTCTAAAAGCCCTTCAAGGTGTACTTCAGGAATTGACTTTTAATCTACCTTTTAAAAAAATCTAAAGAAAAAAATAAAGTTAAAATCTAAGTTTAATTTAAAAAAATCTAAAGAAGTAAAAAGTCTCAAACTTCATGTGCACTTTTGAGAATAAATATTGGTAATATAAAAAGTATTTTCTGGCAATAAACCCTGAAAGTATTGCCAGGGATTTTTCAGCTTAAACCCTTGCTGTTTGATTGCACAGGAAAGGCTTTTAATGTTTGGTGTAAACTTTTTTTTCTTTCAAGAAGAAAAAGAATGGCATACCTAATTCTTGTCACAGTATAAGGTGCCTGTACTTTTAGTGAACAGAACATATTGTTCACTGTGTATAGCCTGATACCTTTAGGTTTGCAGTCTTCTTGCTTTGGACCCAAGACTGAAATCATATAAATAATAGGCACCATTTTTTAGACCCCAAACATTAATAAATTCTTTTTCTAATAAACGTGTGTTAGTATTTTCTAAATAAAATATTTAGTCTTCAGTTGTACTTTTGAGGAACTTCATGGTACAGCTTCCATGAGGCCATTATCCATGATGCATATTCTGGTGATGCCCTGTTTGGGTGTCAACCATGGAGCTGAAGATGTGGGTGATGCTCTGAAGATGGAGAAGACAGGCCTTTAGAAATGACTGAAATGGGTCTATAGCAAGTGTTTTCAATGACCAAAAGGTCTACTTGTAAAGAATTTACTAAGTGAGCTTCCAAGGAAGATGGGAGATTAGAACTCTCACTGATGTACCCAGCCTCTGTCCCTACAAAGCTTGATAGCTATGAATGAATTTATCAAGCCAGGTGAGATCTGTGTAAGTAAGCAATCGGGGGCAACTGGGAACTGGTGTGTGGAACCCAGCACAATGGTTGAAACCATCTAGAAGTGCCTCTCTTCACATGTCTCCACAGCAGAGCTGCAAAACAGTCAGCTGGACCACCAAAGATGGATACCCAGGTGGTGGGACTACCTGCGAGCCGAAACTTTGAAGCAGGGCATGGATCTGGCTGATGTCCCTAGGAAGCACCTGACAATGGCTTATACCCTCTCCTCCTCAATACACTAGGACCACAGAATAGGCTGAGGAAGAACTATAAGCTCTGAGCTGTGAAACCAAGGGAACCATACACCTCTATGGGCATAAAGCAAGGGGCCTTGAGTGTGACACTAGGAAGTTAGGGCAGGCTTCCTCTTAAGGCTATTGCAGAGATCAACAAGAACCCTCTACAAGGGCTTTCTCCCTCTCATACAGTGGAGCTGAACTAGACTAAGTTGGGAATTGAGAGCTATACTGTTGATTCAGTGCAGCCTTGACACAAACAACCCAAAGGGTAACCAGTCTAAGCTCCACTGGGGCAAAATGTACCCCAAATCTAGTATAGATGATTTGAGGTGAATGTAAAATTATATGCATACTTCTAGCAGCACAGTTCACTACTTAAAACATCCCGTGGAGAGAAGAAAACACCACAGGGAGAGAAGGTAAAACCTGTCTCACCATGAAAGAAATGTTGATTGATACAAGTTTTAAAATCTAATATACTTGCCCTTATTTTTTAATTTTTAAAAATTATATAACATATAATTTATAATATATTTTATAATGTAATATATAATATATAATATAAATATGTAATATATAATAACACATATATAATTATATATACATATATGTTTCATTTTAGAATCTTCCCTCTTGCAGAAGTATCTCTCAGTAGTCTTGAGTTAGTGTATATGTTGCCCCCTTAGGGTGTATGATGATGATGGTTCTGTCTAGTTTCCCCATTCTTCTACTGAGTACTGTTGTGAGAGACATGTGTCCTAGAAAGATGTGACATACACACATCTATTTACCCTACAAAGGAAACCGAGGACAGGCCAAAGTCCAGTTTGATGAAGTAATGACTTGTATTAGGGTTACTTATAGGACTATGGACAGCAGGTTATTTAAAAGAGCAGAAATGACTCAAATAAAGCTGCGTCTAGTGGCAGACACCATGCAAGAGGAGCCGCAATGGTCAGGTAAGCTTCCTGGAGATGGCGCTCTGTTGGGCAATTTTCATGCAGATCAATTGAAGATGACTACCATAAAATAATATTGTTTAGATGAATTAATGATTTTACAGAATTTCTGATTTGATTTAAATACTTTTAGGAAGTTAGGGGAACTGATAGGAAGTTTAAAAACATTTAAGTTATAAAAAAGTTAGAATTAAAAATAGAATGTGCCCCCTCCTTTGTAGTGGGAATAAGTTAGAAAAAGAGTACAGTGAGCTTTCATGTGTTACAAGCATGTGATTGTACTAGGAAGAGAAAATTAGGCTTGGGACAAGTGAATAATCAAAGAAAACATTCATTCTAGGTTGGATCTGAGTTCCTGGATCTTGGGATCTAGGGATGTGGCCATAGGTTTCAGTGTGCATCATGAAAAGGCCGGGATATGAATATAGAGTAAATAATTCTATTATGAGTATAAGAGTAGAAAAATAGATGATTAGCTAGTTTAGCTGAACAAGACTTCAAAAATAAGATGTAAGATAGACGATGACATGTTTTTAAATAAATACTAATTGTCATCAGCTTAGCATAGAAAAAGTTTAAGCATAGACTGGCTTGCTTAAACTTTGTTAATTAATGACAAAAGAATTATTACTTTGGGGTTATGATGAACTTGTGGAGAGAAAAGTAGACAAGAAATGTTTAGCTAGGTATGTGTTTCACAAGTAGAATACACAATAATTTTGTTGTAATTTCCTTTTGTACAATGATTTTAATCTGTTTTTGAAAGATATGTTTTCATGGTGATTGTTTTTAGAGAGTATGTAACTTGCAGCTATGAAGTAATCTTTTACATAGAGAATGTTGTTGTAGATGGTATAAAAAGGCTAAGAGAAAAATAAAGTTGTTGGAGCTAGCTACCTCCACCAAATATGTGTGTGTGTGTGTATGTATGTATGTCTGTCTGTGTGTGTGTGTGTGTGTGTGTGTGTGTGAAAATTATCAAGCCTGTTCATTGAAGCTTTATTCCATCCACCCAATGTGTATATATGTATATGTGTGTATCTGTGTATGTGTATATAGGTATATGTGTATATATATAAAGTTGGTTGGAGCCTTTCTTCATCTACTCAATGAGTGAATATGTATGTGTGTGTGTATGAGTGTATATATGTATGTATGTATGTATGTGGATGTATGTTTGAAGTTGTTGGATCTTGTCTTGCTTCATCAGTGTGTGTGTGTGTGTGTGTGTGTGTGTGTGTGTGTGTGTGATTTTCTTTCCCTTTTTTACTTTTCTCTAGTCACGAGCTGCTAGCAGTACTGTCCCAAGTCACCAACTCTGTTTCCTGCCTCAGCTTGTCTGTGGTATTGAAGCTGGCTTTTAATACTCTTGCATGAGTGACAGCTCACTAGAGCTGGAAACTGGAAGCAGTTCAACAGGTTGAAGAGTGTCCTCTCCCAGGCAGCTCAGCTGGGTTTTGTTTCTTCTAAGCAGTTTGGCTTGTCTCTGTCTCTTTGGAGCTATTTGGCTGGTCCAGGAGTCTTCTTTGCAGCTTATCTTACCTGAGAGTGACTCAGCAGCCTTTCTGTTTATATTCCTTTGGGGAATGGAGAAGCCCAGTGAATCTGCTCAGATTCAGGTATTTCCTGAAGCTATTTTGTGTTGTTTACTTTGTTTTAATGGAACTTCCCTGCAGGATGAAGTGCATCACCTTACTAATCTCAACATTCCTAATGCTGTGACTCTTTAATACTCATGTTATGATGACCCTCAACCATAAAATTATTTTCATTGCTGCTTTCCAACTTTGATACTGTTATGAATCATAATGTAAATATCTCATATGCAGGACATCTGATATGTGACCCCAATGAAAGGGCTTGACCCCAAATGTATCAGAAACTACAGATTGAGAACCACTGCCTTCGAACATCCTCTTGCTTCACCTCCTTATAAACATTACGTCCTAAGATACCCTCTTGGTCCACTTTCCCTTTATATCCTATGTCTTAGGATATTTCCCTTCAAGAGGGAAGGTGTAGTGGCTATTCCTGATTGTCAACTTGACTATTTCTGGTGTGAACTACAATCCAGAATTAGAAGGCTCACTTATAATCTAAATCTTGAGGCTGGAAGACACAAGTTTCTGACCTGGATCTTGGCATGGGGATCTTGAGGCATCGTGGCCATGATAAGTTCGGCCCCAGGCAAAGTAGTACATGCCCTTAATCCCAGGAGACTGAGGCAAAGAGATCTCTGAGTTCAAAGTCAGCCTGGGAGGTGGTACCACCTTCTGACCACACCTTCTGCTGGAAACCTACATAAGGACATTGGAAGAAGGAAGATTTGCTCTTCTTTGCCTGCGTGCCTTATGGGACTGAGCAACTGCTAGATCCTTGGGCTTTCATTCACAGCTGCTGCTGACCATTGTTGGGGAGTTGGACTACAGACATCAACAAATTCCCTTCCTATATAGAGGCTACCCATAAGTTCTGTGACTCTAGAGAGTCCTGACTAATACAGAAGGCTTAACCTTTTAGTTGCTATACAGCTGTATTATTTCTATTCTTCCTATTCACAGCCTTTATTAGTGAGGGTTCTCTTGAAAAGTAGAATTGAAAGATGGATGAAGTACAAAGGTATTTATTAGATTGCTTTACATAATACAAGTTGAGTAAGTGTCTGCATTTCAGGAGACTGAGAATCCAGGAACTGCACAGTCTACAAGGCTAGGTGCATCGCCAGTGTCCATCTGGTTCTGAAGGACTTCTGGGTTGTTGATGACCTTCAGACCATGATGGAAGGCCAAAGAAACTAGATTCTGATGTCAACAAAGGATGGCAGCAGCAATGGTAACAACAAAGCAGGTACACTCACCAACAAGAACAAAATCAGGCAGGCCACAGCAGCCCTGCTCTTGCTCAGATTTCTTTCTATCTGGGCTACTGTCAGAAGGTGCTGTGAGAGGTAACTCAGTCACAAAAGAAGGAACATGGTATGTACTCACTGATAAGCGGATATTAGCCCAAAAGTTGAGAATGTCCAAGTTTCACTTAACAGTAACCGCTGGACTGAGAGTGAGGTCCCAGATGGAGTGGTTGGAGAAAGGTCTGAAGGAGTTGAGGGTATTTGTAGCCCCATGGAAGGAGCAAGAACATCAATGGGCCCAACCCCCCCCCCCCGGTCGTCCTGGAGTTCGGACCACCAACCAAAGAATACACATCTATTGACCCATTATTCAGACTACATATGTGGCAGAGGATGACCTCGATGGCCATCAGGGAGAAAGGAGAGGCCCTTGGGCCTGAGGGTGCTAGAGGCCCCAGTAAAAGGGAATGTCAAGGTGGGAATATGGGGATGGGTGGGCGGGTAGGTGGGAGGAGGAATTCCCTCACAGAGGTGGGGCGGGGGAGGGGATAGGGGGGTTTCCAAAGAGGAGACCCAGAAAAGGGGAAACATTGGAAATGTAAATAAAGTATCAAAAATAAATAAATAAATTAAAAAAAAAAAGAAGGTGCTGTGAACTCTGGGTAGAGTCTCTTGCACTAATTAATCCTTTCAGGCATTACACTCATATACCCTCACAGTGAAAATAATACTAAGAGGGAAAATCATAGCAATAACTACTCATATTTTTTACAAATTGTTTTATTTACATTCCAAATGTTGGGGCCCTCTCCCAGTCCCCCCTCCAAGAATTCTTCACCCCATCACCCTCTCCTTTGTCTCTGAGAGGGTGCTCCCTGATGGACCCTATCCACCCCTGTCACCCAATCTACCACCCCACCCTCCCCACTCACCCTCCTTCCCTGGATTAGACACATCCTCTCCCACTGAGGTAGACAAGTTCATCTTCTGCTACATATGTGCTGGGGGCCATGGACCAGCCCATATATATGCTCTTTGGTTGGTGGCTTAGTCTCTATGAGATTTCAGGAGTTTGGGTTAGTTGATACTGTTGGTCTTCCTGTGGGATTGCCATCCCTTTAAGCTCCTTCAATCCTTTCCCTAACTCTTTCATAGGAGTCCCTGACCTCAGTCCAATTGTTGGCTGTAAGTGTCTGTCTATCTCAGTCAGATGCTGGTAGAGCCTCTCAGGGGACAGCCATGCTAGGCTCCTGTCATGCAGGAACCTTTTGGGTCTGGGTTACCTCACTCAGGATGATATTTTTCTAGTTCCATCCATATGCCTGCAAAATTCATGATCTCCTCATTCTTAGTAGCTGAATAGTATTCCTTTGTGTAAAAGAACCACATTTTCTCTATTCTTCAGTTGAGGGACATCTGGGTTATTTCTAGCTTCTGATTATTATGTATAAGACTTCAGTGAACATAGTGGAGCATGTGTCCTTGTGGTATGGTAGAACATCTTTTGCATATATACCCAGAAGCGGTATAGCTCGGTCTTCAGGTAGAACTATTTACAATTTTCCGAGGAAATGCCAGATTGATTCCAGAGTGCTTGTACCATTTTGCAACCTCACCAGCAATGGAGGAAAAAAACATAAACCTTAGGAGATCCCAAATAAACAACTTAATGGTTTATCTTATCACCTCAGAAAACCAAGCCAAACCAAACCTCAAGATGAGAAAAATAAAAGATCAATCAGTACAGAAGCTAGTAAACGTGAAAACAAACACAAAAAACAGTGGAGACAATTAGGAGATATTTTTAAATATTTTACTGAAAAATTCTACATATTGTTACAAAATTCAGTTTTCTTTTTGTAGATATTGCATCCTACCATTTTAATGTAATATTCACTTTCATATATTCTTTATTTTTCTAAAATAATATGAGAATTTTGTCTTGGCTCTCTGCTATTGCCTTGATATATCACAACATAATTTAACAATTAATCATTGTTGGCTACTAGGTTGTTTCCTGGTTCCTTTAGTATATGTTTAAACTTGTAAAAAAGCATGTTTGCACCAAATGTGGGTGGGTCACATGACCAGCTTATGCAGTGTGCATGCGGTAAGTGGCTGACAGAAGGGTGGCTCTTCCTTCCTTGTTTGTTTGTTCCAGAACTTTCTACTGTTTACATACATTTCAGCCTTAATGCCATCTTCAGAAGCTTTATTTGCTTCACGTTTCTTTTCTGGTTTGGATAAGGCTTAGATATAAAAAAAAAATCCCATCTGTGAAGCATATTGCATATGCACATTGAAGGCTAGAAACTCATTTTTAATTAAAACTTTATTCGGCACTCACAATTCACTTTGTCCTGCTTTCATTATGAAACGCTTCAGTCTTCTCCCCAAAACACATATGTCTGGAGTATTTCAAGATGTTTCTTGTTGTTCCAGTGGGACTGGTTTTGGTACTCTGTCAGTTCACTGCCATATGTCCCGGCTGTTCATTTCGTTTCCTTCCTAGCTTTTATGGAGGCAGCATCTTGTAGGCAATGCAAGTCCATCTCGTTCCCAGCCTCATTTGTGAAGCTTGTCAGGTGGTGGGGAAGCAGACTGGAGACTGCAGGACACATGTGTGTTAGGTGACCAGGGATCGGGGGAGGCTGTGGACTTTCCGAAGCTCCACTGTGTGTGGGGAGTGTGCCCAGTGACACCTCCATTGCTCCATGCGGATGGTTTGATGAGGACGCTATTTGGTGGTGTTTAGTCACAACACAGGTGGTAGAAATTGCAGTTCTTTAATATAACCATTAAAGTCCAGGGTGGGGCTTGGGAGGGTGCAAAAATTGATCACCCCTGTATTCTCGGCAATGACACATCTCTCATGCTCTCTGAAAGTCTCTACATGATTGCCCACATCATCACACATGTTTTTGAGAAGAACTGTTATGCCTCAGCCAGGGAGAATTAAGAGAAGTTGAGCTAGATGAAAAGCAGTGATGTTTCTGTTGAATCTGGATTGGAAAAGGCAGTTGTAGCTGCATTAGAAGGCTTTCTTGCCTTTGAAGAAAAATATTAGTCAGAATAGGCTTTGTACTCTGTGTAATATAAATTCATAGAACACCAAACTGTCTGTTATGTGACCTCTAATGAGTGAAGTCTTAATATCTGAAATTCTCAAATGATTAGTTATAATCTGTTCTAGCAATTAATTCAACTTAGTCTGCTGAAATATACTGACCATATTTTATGTTTTCAGATTTATTAAAATATTATTGAAAATTCCATATATCTAAGGCATGTCATGAGATTCTTTGCAGTCACTGAACAATTCTGGCTTGCCAGTGTGAACAGCAGTTGTTGGACTAGAGAAGAGCCCTTTGTATCTGTGGCGTGGCCTCCTCTAAGCTTGCTCGTGAAGTGAAAACTTAAGGGCTCTTTGGAAAGTGTTGGATGGTGTTTTGCTGGGGAAAACACATGAAGGAACATTTCACTGGAGCAGACACAGGCGAAAGAAAGGACATTCTGCTAAGGCAAGCATGTGGAGGGACACAGGAGGAATGGTTTTTCGCTAATGACATGCATATATTGGTCAGTCATACTTTGCGTAGTTGAGCTGCTCAGGACTTGCAAGAGAGAAATGTGCCAAAAAACTTCTGGTGGTGTACTGGTGGCTTCTTGCCACTTCTGCAGACTCAAGCTGATGGGCAGAGTGATGTCAGCTGAGACAGACACACATGCCGGGCACGACACATACAGGACCATTGATGTTTGGAGGGAGTATATATAGGGCTCCACAGACAGTGAAGGAGCTGAGGTTGGCTTGTTTGCATAGCTAACTGCTTCTTGTTCTTGAATCTCTGCTTTGCTGAGAGAGACGCAGCTGAGAACTTTGCTTGGCATTCCTGTTGGCCCTGGTCTCTCCTGCTGACTCGTGCCAATTTGGCTGAGGCCTGGCTATCTCTGCTAGGATGTACAGCTGCTGCTAACCTGACACTACTGAATTGGATTGCTGGTATATCTGTGAAGTGTTTGCCAGTAGATGGAGCTGCTGCTGACATGTAAACTGAACTGCTGATTTCCGGACAACGAAGATAGGATCTGCTCCAAAGAACCATTTCTAAACAGGTCCACTTCCCCCATATCCTTTCTTTTCTACGGCCTCTGGTGGGTGGTGGGCAAGAAGGGGGGTTAAAGCCTTTAAGAACCATCATTAAAAGTAGAGTTTTGAAAAATTAAAGTTACAAGTGTGTCTTAATTTGATTCTCTCATCTTTTTTCTGGTGTTTTGGTGTTCATCTTTCCGTTTCAGAACTTGAGTGTCCTCTCCAGATTATCTGGGTATGTTATAGAGGATCCTCAGAGTCAGGATATTATTCCGACCCTGTCTATCTGGTCATGAATATTGAATTCTTCTTTCTTAGAGCTGTGTAGGAGGAGTAGCGATGGGCCTCATCAGAACCTTCAAATTGCTACAGACAGTATGCATCTCTTCCTCCCTTCCCTGATCTGAAAAAGAGGAAATCATGTTAAATTCTAGGGCTACCTTAGTCGCCACTGTGGGAGCCCCACTCCTCCTGTGCAGCAAGGCCTTCATACCATGGAGTGGAGAAAACATGGCTGCCATACAGTGAGTGCCTGGTGGATATTGGCCTCTGTTAATCATACAGCTCCAACTATAACCTATTAATCCATTTGAAATGTCTTTTATTTATAAGAGTGTGCGCATTTTTACCTTTCTTAAGAGACCTGATATGAGATTAATTTAAAAGATGTTTAGTGCTTAGCTTGCTGTGATTCGAAGACAGAAACAAGCCATAGAAAACTAAATCAATGAAGATTAACCCCCTAAAACGTTCTGAATGGGAACTTCCCCTTCACCAATCTTGGCTCATTCTATCCATGCATGTCCTTGCACTGAAGTCCCAAATATATTTAGTTTTGATCAGTGTCTCTTCTCTTCTGTGACCATGCAGTGTTTTCACTGGG
This sequence comes from Uromys caudimaculatus, assembly GCA_028551405.1. Taxonomy (NCBI): domain Eukaryota; kingdom Metazoa; phylum Chordata; class Mammalia; order Rodentia; family Muridae; genus Uromys; species Uromys caudimaculatus. The sequence goes on from CM052702.1 coordinate 104,417,010, forward strand.
CACATTTTCCTAACAGTTTCATGGCCTTGAAGTTTAAAGAGATGTTTTTTTCCTTCCTCTTTTATGTCTAGAAGCAAGACTATTTAGAACTGGCTAGTTGATTAGACTGTCTGACTCGGTAAATGGGATGACCATGAACTTGGCTGAAGATTCAGAAACATAGCCAGGGGCCAGCAATTATTACCCAATTTCAAATATCAGCAAACACTTCAGGGGTGCAGCAGAGAGAAAATAAAACACACAAGGACTAATGGTTTCTGCGTGGGAGTCTGTAGGGCAGGTTGGAAGGAGTTATGTGTAGAACACATGATAGCTTTTTTGTTATTTGTCAGACTGAGTTAATTGAAGCCCATTACTACTCTGTCTTGAAAAACAGAAAATAGCCATTAGCTACTCCCCACAATGTGCAGGGAATGGAAAGATGTGTGGTTCAGCTAGACCCTATCTTCAGAATTCATAGAGGCATGGCGTGGGATAACAGCAAGTACCATACACTGTCAGATGAGAATATAAATGAGCCTGGTTCTCCATTCTGGTCCCATCTTAGACTCTGAGATTTCAGTGGGAGTAAAGGATGCTGATTAGGGAATATTTCTTGGTCCTTCCCAGTGTGGAGGAGGGAAGAGTAAAGGACTGGGTAGAGATGAGTTCCAGGTCTAATGGTGGCCTTGACAAAATCTCTAGGATCTCCAGCATCTCAGAGTTTCTTTGTGAGGCTGAAGTGGTCAATATCTCTGTATTTATTAGCCTCTGGAATTTGTGCTGCCTTCCACATGGCCAGCCTCTAGTAAGAAGGATTTGCAGCTGGGGCAGTTCCTGACCAGTCTGGTAGGTGATGGCTGCCTCTGTACAGTACCCATGGTTCCAAATCTTCTATTTCTCCTTTTTTAAATTAAATTAAATTTTATGTAAATGAATGTTTTACCAGCATGTGAGAAAGTGCACCATATGCATGCAGTACCTAAAGACGCCAGAAGAGGGCGATAGATTTCCCCTGAAACTAAATGGATTGTCCTGAGCTAACTACATTATGGGTTGCTAGGAATTGAATTGCGGTTTTCTGGAGGAGTAGCCAGCACTCTTAATAGCTGAGCTATCTCTCCAACCCTCCAGATCTTTTCTTGGAGAACTTGGTGACACATCTCTGGTGTCCTCACTATTCCCACTCCACACCAAGTTTTATTATAATACTTTGATTCAAACACATTAGAAGTGTGACTGGACAGAGACGAGCTCTGCCTTCTCTTCCCATTTCCTCCACAGGATAATGTCTGAAGTATCTCTCTGTTCTTTCAATTACTACATCACTGCTTCTACCCTATTAAAGCTGCAGATCCAGAGCTAGGTGTGTGAGAGTGGTAGTGTTTTTCCCAAGTAGAGTTCATAAAGAGTTACAGCCTTGACCCCTTCACCAAACCCTAGAAGGATACACAGGCATCTTTTTGCCAATACCAGTAAGGCCCTCACAGCATCTATGAATCAACGGACTCGTGTGAACTTGTAATTTTCTTCCCCATGCAGACCAGATCTATACCCTGCATCTACAAGGTTTCACTTTGCAGGTCTGAAGGCTTAGATGCTCTCAGTCCTCCTTCACTGCTCACTGAGTCTGTGGATTGCTTTGGACTGCTCCATTGAATTCAATTCTTCCTGCCCTCTCTTTCCTACGACTGCCCCAAGCCAAGCTCCCATTCAAAAAAAGGTATCTTTTTTGTTACGTGTACTAATTTTTAAATTCTATTTTGATTTTTAACTGTTAGCTGGCATATTAAAATTTAGATTTGTACATAAAAATTTACATATTAATTGGACATAGCATAAAGTCGTTATATTCTTATTTATTTATTATTTTTATTTAATGGTAACAAATAGTGTGGTTTAATTTATGATGAGAATCAAGCTCGTTCCTTTGCCCATGGCTGATACCATCATCATATCTTTGGGTATTCTCGACATATCCTTTGTTGCTCTCTCTCTGACACATCTGGCAACTTCTCTGACTTTATCTCTCTTATGTATCCTGTATAAGTGAAATCATGCCATATGTGTCTGTCTGGCTTATTGCAGCACACACAGTGTCTTACAAGTCCATTTATACTGTCATAATAACACAAGTTCATCTGTCATCACTACTTCATAGTTCTTTACCACATGTTTATCAAGCATGTGCCTATATGCCTTTTGATTCTTCCTCATGATACTGCAACAGCCTCATAAATCCCCATCCTATGTAACCTCTTAATCCTCATCCTATAGTAACCTTAATAGCTCAGCTATTAAGAGTGCTGGCTACTCCACAGTTCCCTCTGTTGCCGGAATGCCACTACTGAAGAGATAACGTGCTTCCTGGACGTACTCCTTCCTTTCACCATCTCTGGTACAATCCCACTCTTGCATTATCATTGTCATGTTGATCCCCAAGGTCATCGGTGACTGACTGGCTCCTCTTCCATCTCATCTGGCTTATTCTCCACACCCCCGCCACTGTGTGTCAGCCATGTCAGCTAAATGCATGTCCTTTGACTTACTTGTCATGCTTTGCACTTTGTAATGCACCCCAACCTGGAGTCAAACGCAATTCACTGTATTTTGTTGCACAGAAATCTCAAAAACAAAATAGAGTTAAATGTCGAGATAAATATTTTCCCATGGGGGCCTCTCTAATTCTAGTCCTTTGATGTGCTCCCAAGGTGTTTTGCTCTTTACTTTCAATGCCTGCTGTCTTTATTTGCCTGGCCTATATTTTCAATATACGTCTTTTACTGTTGTCACATCAGCCTGGCAAAGAAGAGCATCCACAAAGAATGCCCTGGAGGTGGATACTGCAGTGGGGCTGGGGCTGAACGTTCAGGTAGAAGTCCAGGCTCACAGACTACTGTGGAGGCACAGAGGCAGGGCCGTGGGGATGTAGTCCTTCACCACTCAGGCTCTGTAAAATGGCATCTCAGAATGAGGTTGAGAGTAGCAGGAGAGGATGGTACTGAGGTGGGAGGAAGTCTCCGTACAATAATTAGGGAGGTTTTAAGCCATCAATTTTCTTTCTGTGCCTGTACTTTTGATCTCAGATAAACATGTACTTCTGCAACAACTTTGTACTTTCCTAGAATTTTTTTTCCAGAAAGAAATCACTGATAGTTGGGGTCTAATTGTGGAATACATCATTCACTTGAGCTCTTTTTCATACTGTTTTTTGGAGCTGAAAACTGCAAATTTGACCCAGGTGGGTGATGGATGGATGCTGCCCCTCAGGAGGCTGTCATCTCCATTCACAGGGGATGTAAAAAGAGGCTTCGAACAGAGTGGAGAGGATGTCAGCAAAGCTCTGATCCACGCTAGGAGAACAGGAGGGCATTAACTGGGACCTCCCATTCTAAAAATCTATAATCCTGGAATTTATATGCAGACCACACTAAGAGATGGGACAGTACTTGACATTCTATTCAAGAGGTAAGGCATAGAGTGTTCCTTTTTCCCTTTCAGCAAAAGCTGTAGATTTAATATAAGATCATAGTAAAAAGTTCAACATTTCTACTCTGTGAATCTGGGCTAAAGCTGAGATTTGATTTTGAAATATGAACATAAACTGTAACTACCTCAATTTAAGTCACTAGAATTTATATTTATATATAACCTTTAAAGTTCTCCCAACTTATTTCCTGGAGAAAGGAGAAAATTACAGTCATCTCGTTGCTGGAAGTCCGGAGTGGAAAACCTACCCTGCCTAACCTTCCAGCAGCTTCCACCTCTTCTGACTGATGTGAACTCTCACACCTGGGGACACCACTGTAAGTCTCCCATGTTAAATCCAGTGCTTTTGTGGTTCAAGCTCCATTGCAAATCATCTTGAAAACATTTCTTTCTTGATGCTTTAAAGCACACTACTTGTTTTGAAACTGTCCCTTCACAGTACAAAGCTCCTACTTAATGTTCCTATTGCTTGTGGCAAAGTCATTTCCAGGCTGGAAATGGCTCACCACCGTGACATTGAGCTGCTACTGCCCAGGCTGTCACGGGACTTGTTTTCCCTGTGCACCTCCTTACCGCCCCATGGACTCTGCCTTCTTTATGTGTGGAATCAAGTTAGAAACATGATGCCGTGCTTGAGAAGACTTAACCTTTATACTCACTCTTGATTAAGGGATGAAGAGATTGAAATATGTGCAGCAAGGAACATCATAAAACAAGTAGGAAAATCAAACTATGATGCCAGCTTTGACCCTTGGCCTTTTACCTCTCCTCCTGGAGTGAGATGAGATAAGCTGAAATAAGGACCTGAAAAGGGTTGGAAGAGCCACCAACAGGCTGGTAGAATGTTTTTACTATCTTTACAAACTCTCTCTCTCTCTCTCTCTCTCTCTCTCTCTCTCTCTCTCTCTCTCTCTCTCTCACAGTGTACATACTGAAACCTAGAACAATGTTGAAATACCACATAATAGAGGCTGGGTGACTTCTTGTCTACTCACAGGTAAGCAGGCAGAGCCGGAGACTGAGAACAGGACCTTGCTGGAAGCAGAGAGCATGGTGGGGTGACAAGGTTGATGTGCCACTTTGGAGACTATTTACCAATTTGTGTGCCCATGGTAGACCCACCCAAGACCTTGGGGTGAGTGCAGGATTCCAAATGTCCTGTCCTCCAGCCCCACATATGACAAAGCTGGCTTGCTCACCACCTTTAAAATATGTTTTATTTGTGGCTCATGTGCCTCCAAAATACGTTGGCATTCTTAATGTGAAGGCTTCTTTGCTTCACATTTACCTGTGCTGTTCTGAAGCTCACATGGCAGTGACCATCCTCTCTGAAAGGTGGCAATACTTGCCTGCCTTCCTCTAGAAGTTTGTAGGATTTAATGAAGCTCATGCCCAGCAGGACTTTATAACCCAAAGGCTGTATAGACAGCTGCTCCTAATCATTGCTCTGGTTATGATTAGAAATCAGAAAAATTAATATAGGCAAAATATATTATGTAGTGAATTTATGAATTTTAAATGGACTTCATAATTTAACATTCATTCATTCACTGGATATTTTTTGAGTATTTACTAAGTTTTCTGATATATGTAATCCCTGGATGAATTCAATGCCCAGATTTAAAGAGCATTGAGCTATAACAAAGAAGAGTGGAAAAGAAATTGTGATGTGAGCATGAGATTCTTACAGTTGAAATGATACAGCATGTGGGAACTCAGACAGTCACAGACCACTGGGTGGGAGGCATCAGTAAGTCACTGAATGAGATGGTTCCTGAGATAAGCAGGAGACAGGAGGTGCAGGGGAGGAAGTCAAAGGTTGAGTGTTCCAGACAGAGGAAGCCACATGAACAGTGGTTAAGACAGGAAGGACGGTTTGGTGGGAGAAACTCTAGTGTTCTTTAGATGGCAAAAGTGAGGCAAACACATTTACGAATAGATACATGTGTTGTGGTAATTGTGGCAACATACACACACACATACACACAGACTCTCTCTCTCTCTCTCTCTCTCTCTCTCTCTCTCTCTCTGGTAATTTGTGTGCCCATGGTAGACCTTGAGGTGGATTGAGGATTCCAAATGTTCTGTCCTCCAGCTCCAGAGCTTACTTACTGGGTCAAAGATACTGATATTGGCCTCCAGGAATTAAACCAGGACAGTTGGAAGGCCACAGAAAGACTGAGACTGTGATTTTATTGAAAGCAATCAGACTTTTTATACCTTTATCCAGAAAAAGGATTGATATAGTTGTTGTTGCCAGGATACAATGATGTTTGCAAACTTTACAGGGCACACAAAATTAATGTCTAAAACCAATTGTCCTGTCAAGCTTCCATACTTCCCCAACTTCCAAGGGGACACACAGAGAAACACAGAGCAGTCTGAAAGCTTCACCGCCTGAAGCTCTCAGAAAATAGAAGGCACATTGTGCACAAGGAACCCTGGACTCTACCCTGAAAAACCCATGGCTCAGGCCTCTCAAGGCAACTAGGCCAGGCTAACTCCATGGTTCTCTTCATCGAACTATGTCAAAGCCCACTTGCTCATCACCTTTGCAACATCTTTTATTTCAATGGACCATGGTAATTGCTGACACCCTGTATGATTTTGACTATGTCCCAATACCATTGGAAAGCTTCTACCCCCCCCCCCAGGTTCTTTTCTGATCTAACATTCACCCATAAGCTTCTTGTCACACCATTTTATTGTTTGCCTCTGACTCTGTCTCCACTCACAACCTCACCATCCCATGAACAAACAGTTTTTAAAATTCTCTTCTTTATTCAGATCTGGAGAGCTGGAAGCAGAACTCAGGTGCCCCTACTCCCACCATGAGGCTCTTGCCTTTACACCACCTTGCACCCCGAATTAGAAATGTCCTGATTCTTACAGTACACTGCTGGAGAGTTCAGCTTCTCAGATGGACTAACTTAGCGCACTCTCCGATTCAAAGGGTCAGTGAGGTCAGAAAGTCACCGAAGGAAGAATTTGGAGGCAACTGTAAGAGGTTCAGACATGCGGCTGTGTCTGTAGGTCAATGAAATGGAGTTTTATTTGTCTTCAGTTAGAATGAGCAATCATTGACATGGTGATCAAAGGTATATTGCAGAGGACCAGAAGAGGGAGAAGAGCCAATCATAGCTGCATCTGTACAATTCAGCCTACATGCCAGAGACTCAGCTGCTTCTGATACCTTAACGAGTCTCCTCTCCAGAAGCCAACTTCACAACTCTCTTCCCCACCATCCAGAAAGCAAAAGGCACAGGGCCAAGAAGAGCATATGGCTCCAACAAGCACATCTATTGGCTTCTTTTGTTGATAGGTACAAAATCAGGTTGGGCATCACCATTGGTTCCTGCTCCTAGGCATGAGCCATCTTCAAGAGAGACGGCACTACAGGACATCGCATGCACTGTGGGGGCCGAGTGGGACCTTGACCCAGTATGAGGTATTGGAAATCTCAAGTTGCTCAAGGAGACGGTCTCAGGTATATTTCAGGGAAGGAATCTTGGCAAGTAAAGGCAGAGAGATAAAGGTTGCGGTGTGCCCACCCCCAGGCCGTCCTCTCTGCTCCCTAGGACTCTATGATTCCTGTTGTTTTCAACACATTTTATCTCTCCAACTGGGCTCTAAGTTCCTAGGATCTGGAGCCTGCAGGAGAGGGTGTTGGGGCAGAAGCAGAATTAGAGCCCTGTCAAGGAGGACCCTGGTCTTGGAGCACTTGTCCCGGTACCTGCCATCTTTATCTGTGCTCTTGGCTCTTATGGGACTGGCAGCCATAATGGGAACCAATGGCATGATAAGACCTCCTCACTGGACTCATCTTACTGAGAGCCAAGGAGGCAAGGGAAGAGGGAGACAGGAAGCAGAAAGGGAGCAAGGGTAAGAAAAATGGGAGACCCGGTGTACATGGATACTTTTTATAAAAGTTTCTACCCATTTTCTTACTATGTATATAACCAGAAGATATACATAGAATGAAGATTGCTGAATAAACTGAGGGGATAGTGTTTCTGAGGTAGGTTTACAGGGCAGTGTAGTAGAAAGAGAGCTGGAGTTGGAGACCCAGTGTGAGTCCTACTGTGTGACCCTGGGTGATCCTATTGACTACTCTCATCCTTCATATCTCCACTTGACAAGCATATAGGACTGGATGCTCCTCACGGCTCTTTCATGTTCAGCCTTTGTGGTCTGCAGTTAGCACAGCAAGTTGGAAAGAGACCCTGCCTCTGGTCTTGGGGACTGACCAGGGTTCAGGGATTTTTACTCATTTCAAATAAATCCTAGTCTGTGGAGTCACGCAAAATAGCCCCAGAGAAAGATGTTGATGGCCAGCAGGATGATGGCGTTAATGTTGCAGACACTCCTCCAGAGCGGCTCTTCCTCGATGCTGGTCAGCTTCTGCTCCAGCACAGCCTTCTCAGCTGGGCTCAGGGATTGCTGTGGGGCCCCTGAGAGTCCGCAGAACCAGTTCCACAGCCATTTCCCCCAGGACCTGTGTAGGGCTGGGTGACAGGTCATAAGAGAAAAGGAGGAGAAGGGACAGGGGAAGAAGAAAGAAAGGAGAAACGGGAGGTTGGACAAGGGATGAGAGGACACTTTGTAAGGCCCAGGATGGGTAATAAGTTGAACCTCTAGGGTGAACTGTGACCTTGGCAATAGCATCCAAATGGTCACAGCTCAGATGCATTTTTTATAGCGTGTTGGAGCTAGCATGATGCTTTGTCATTCAGAGCACCAGTGCAGTGTGGGGACAGAAAAAGAGCTATTTTACCCATAAAGGAGAACATCTACACCAGATAGACTCCTTTTCCTGTATATGGGGCCTGACATTGAGCTGGAGGTCAGGAACCTAGCAGCCGGTCCAGCTCTGCCCTCAGCCTTGCATAAGGCTATGTATAACTAAACCATCCTGTTTCCCTTAACGGCAGGTACATTCTCCCTCACAGGCCTTGTAGCATGCCCTGCATTATTCTGAGTTGTTTACACATCTACTGAGCATGGTGGTTAATACACTGTAAGGGCTACACGCGCTGGGGCTGGGCGAGGCTGTGTGAGGATGTCCAAATGCTCAGGTACCTAAGGAACTCGGGCCAGCCCAGCAGTATGGAGAGCGTTGCCGAGCTTGTGACTACACAGCTCACAAAAGCTAAGCTTAAAGGGGCTGCTTCCCTTCTGTTCTGAGTTTCTTTTGTTTCAACAAGGATCCACTCCATAAGCAGCTGCCTTCCCTGTCCCATTCCTCCACAGTGGTGTTTTGTAATAGGGTTGGGCTTGAGGTATTGAGGCTGTATTTTCCCTGGACATCATGGCTGACTTAAGAGGCTCACTTTCCTCTCTTAGGTGCAGCTGTTCACAGGGAGCAGGCATTCCTTTGCATCAACAGGAACTGTTTGTCCTGAACACAGGGACCAGCAAGGAGCCAGTCTGTCTCTACAGATGTGTATGTCTATCTAGCTCTGGTGTCCAGCCATGGAGTCCTTTTCTCCTCTGGAAACATACTTTCTCTCTTTCCTCATAACTGCTTCACATACATGACTGCTTGAAGGATGCTCTTTTCAGCTCATAAACTTTGTAGGGGTCAAAGTCAGTCTTCTCAGTGAGGGGGGAAGCAGTTTTAAGATCTACTCAAAATCGGGTATATGGCTATAAAACTCACAAAAGAAAAATGAAGCTACATTTTTGCCAAGCAAAATACATTGAATCTAAGTGGGGTGACTGGTAAGGCCAGAGAAAGTGGCTTTGGCATGTGTGTCTCTGAAATGAACATCTCTGTGTCTACTTGTGGTACTTGTGAGACTGTATCTCTCCTTTACAGTTTGCTCCACTGACTTTTGATCACCACTGCCTGGGCAAGAAATATTGAGCGTTAGATGGTGGCTCTGGAGCTCATGGTATCTTTAGCTACTAGATAGTGGTCATTTGTGTAGCATGAGGACCTTGAATGAAGATGAAGGGCCTCAAAAAGTGGGGGTCCATTCAAGCCTGGGGGGCAATGCTGGATTTAAGATCCAGTGAATGCAGAAGAACTAGAAGGCAGAGAGTTGACAAATGTTTGGGTCTAGCAATGATGCTTTGCTAGGTCTCTGGTTTAACTTCCTGCAGTTATAGAAAGGTGGGCACTGCAGAGGCAGGTACAATGCCCAGGCTTTCTGAAGGCAGAGGGAGTTTTGTCCAAATCTATATAAAGCAGCAGCCAAAAGAATCCAGCTCCATCCCGGCTGTGAGACTCAGTCTAAGGCTGGAAATAAACACCGCACTTACATTTTATTAAATTTCTACTTCATATGGGAAAGATAATTGCCTTTGGACTATAACTTGCAACTGATGTGACTTTTGGAATTTTAAACTTTTCCTTGGGAATATTATAACTGAAAAAATATCTCAATAATGGTGTCATTCTATCATTGCGATGCCTTGATATTATTATTCAATCTCTCCAGGAAGGTTATGACCTCATTATATTGTCAACTGGCACATTGTGGCTTTGATTTAATTAATGTACTATCCTAACACAACAACCTCTGGGAAAGCAGAATCATCTCTAAGAACCTAGCAGAAAAGTAGCCAGTTTTCTGCAATATCCCTATGACAACAACACAAGTGTGTGGGCGTGCTCTTCCCACGAGGCCCCAGGAGGGAAAACTATGCTACCTTCTCCCATGGAATAAACGCATGCATGCTGCTCAGTTTCCTGCTCACAGGTTTCTTCGGCTGGGCTGTTGGTTAGATTCTCTGGAGAATGCGTGGGCATCTTTGTCAAATGCTGGGTTCGGTATTAGGAAGTACACCTCTCTGTGGATAGAATCTAAACCTAGCCACCTCATGAGTTATCAAGTCAGTCTTTAGACTCTCATATGTCTTAACTGGTTCAATAGTAACATGGGAAAGTGAGAGGGTGATTTTGATTGGATTCTCTCAGGATCCTACTTCCCCTGTAAGCCCAAAATTGGTCTTTGGGGGATCCTCAGCATTATGTTTGTCCTCAAGCTCCTTTATGCCCCATTATGTTACCCCAAGATGCACTCAACCTACCTCCTGGGTGTTCAGGCCCGCGGGTGGTATTTGCTTCGTCCCCATCTCCTGCAGGGCCCTCCACCATTGGCCTCCCTGCCAGTCCTGGAGAGTTGTCACTCTCTATCTTGTTCACACTCACAGAGGCTTTCTTCTGCAGGTCAGATATGGCACAGTTCCTCGACCACCAGGTCAGGCGAACAAGCTAGAACAAGAGGAAACAATGTTTGGAATCAGAAGACAGTCATGCTGTGGAGAAGGAGGTCTCATTAATGGGAGCAACAGAGCAATAGGGAACAGGCCGAAGAATAAGACAAGGCTGGGAAAGCCACACTGCTTTCCCCTTTCTTCAAATATGAGCCTTTCTTGAGTAGCCACTTTCTGTCAGGCCTATGCTAGGTGCTGGGATTGAGATCTGAGTCAGGAATTCCCCAGTGGCTTGGAGCTCAGCCTGGGAGAAACAAGCCTAGACAAGAAGCAGGTGCCTGACCACCAGTGAAAAAGCTTTATATAAGGTCCAGGGGAGGAGTTGATTACTGACAAGAGCAAACTTGAAAGCCAGCAAGAGCCACTACAGCCTTTAGTCAAAGAGAAGGATCTGTAAGCTAGCTTTGTCAAGGCCCTCTCAAAGTGAATTAAAGTGGTCCAGCTGGAAAACTGTTGAAAAGTGAAATGAGAAACAGTGAAAGAAATATTAGGTGCTCGAGAAACCAGGTCGGAGGGAAAGGCTTCTGCATTTATGCATGCATCGATTCCCGTTGCAGTGCCTGGAGCCAGACCCAGGCCTTACTCAGGCAAACATTTACTTAGGCAACCACTCAACCAACCATCTACCTCCCCGTTCCAGGAGGTGACAGCCTTAGATGTTAGGAGAGACCAAGTGAAGAAGAGGAGAGACTACCATGGCTTGTTTCCTGGCTCAGCCGATGACATGCGTAATTAAAGCCCCTCCAAGGGAGAAAAGATACAAGAGTGGGTTTGGGGCTTGATGAGAGAAAAAGACAGGGAAAATACGCACACAAATGTGATGGTGAGCTTGAGGTGTCTGCAATGTTTCTGAAACCTTCAGGAAGGAAAACCAAACCTTTCGTCTCTTGGATGGTTCTGGCAACTTTCTCATCTGTTTTTCATGGCCCGGAAGACTAAAACATAGCTTCTCTAGCTGACATCAGTGGTGTTAGACCTGACCATGATTATGCCTCTGAAGGTCTCCTTCAACAAAATTCTTCCCCTGCCCAAGCAGCTTTCTTTGTTACATGCAGAGCTAGGTGTCACCTGCCTGCTTCTGCAGTCCTGCTTTGCACCATCTGTATCAGGCCCAAGTGTGCCTCTGTCTGGGATTATGAGAACAGAGAGACTTGTCTGTTTCTACACAATGAATGTATGAACCTCATGTTCACTCTGTGTGTCACTAAAAGCATATAGGCAATGTGCCTTCATGTCACCTGGAGGCAGTTAGATTTTCAGTTTCAGCCTTGAGAGAGTGAATAGAGAAGAGACAGAATTGAGCATCATAAAGAGTTGATAAATTGGTAGCCCAGGGACATTCTGGGACAGTGGTTCTCAATCTTTCTAATGCTGCTAGCCTATAATACAGTTCCTCATGTTGTGGTGACCCCCAAACATAAAATTATTTTATTGCTACTTTATAACTGTAATTTTGGGACTGTTATGAATTGTTATGTAAATATCTGATATGTGGGATATCTGACACATGACCCCCAGATGGGTTGTGATCAGCAGGTTGAGAACAGATGCTCTAGAGTAACATGCCACAGAGGTGTTTCGAAAGTAAAAGAATAGCTCATGGAGAGACCAGATGATTAGAACAACGAAACAAAAGTCAGGAGCAAAAATATACCAGATCTCAGTAGAGCGGAGGCCTCCATAGTCCAGGATGTGGTCAGTGGTGTCTAGTGCTCCTCAGAACTGACATAAGACAGTGACAAGAATTAACCATTTGTTTTAGCCACATGAATATGAATAGTTTCAATGAGAACAACTTGAGTGGTGTTCTGGGGACAGCAGTGGGTTGAGAGAATGCAGATTGGAATGGACGTGGGGAATGAGGACTGTTCTTTATCCAGGTTGTTTATAGAGAGAGGAAGTGGAGAGGCAACCATCACCAGAGAAAAAGATGGTGTCCCTGAACTTTTTCTTATCTCCTTTTCATTTCAATGGCCCGAAGGTCTAAAACACAACTTCTGTAGCCAACCAACATCAATGGAGTCAGAGGTGATCCCAGGATGGAATCTAACATGGGAATAGCTTTGATATGTGGAGTGAGAATTCAGACAAGGGAATATCGGAGACCCCAGCAGCAAGAGGTCATTCCTAGCCACAGCATGAACCAACCTCTCTTGTTCATCCATTAGAGCCCCTCTTGTTTGGGGGAATCATATGATCATTTTACAAGCGTACAGGCACCACACAGGTGAGAGCATTATCAGTGACTGCCACTCAGCGTTTTAGGGCCCAACTTCTACTACAGGCATTGTCAGTGGTCACACTGTATCCTATCAGACTTTCTCTGTTCAAATCTTAACTTTCATATCTTGAATTATAGCTACATATGGTGATAGCATTGCTAGAAAGTAATTCAGGCAAGCTAAGGTGGTATGGGTAGGACCTACTGGGATTAGGTGCCAACCAGACACAGAGGGAAGAGCATGTACACACTCAAGAAGAAGATGGCTATGACCAAGCCACACAGGGACCCTCAGATGAAAACAGCCTGCTTCTCCCTTGACCCCAGGCTTCCAGACTCCAGATGGTGATGTGACATATTCTTGATGTTTATGCTATCTAGTCAGTTATAAGTAATTTTGGTGGCCTTAATAAACCAAGCAGGCTGGAGGAGAAAGTCTTTAAGTCACTTACACAGCAGGAGTCAGAGGATGGGGAGCTTTCTTGTTCCTTTCTCATGTACTTCGCTCTTAACCAGTGTATATCTCTACATCTATCTATCTATCTATCTATCTATCTATCTATCTATCTATCTATCTATGTATCTATCTATCATCTATCTATCTATCTATCTATCTATCTATCTATCTATCTATCTACCTACCTATCTATCATCTATCTATCTATCTATCTATCTATCTATCTATCTATCTATCTATCTATCATTTCTAAGTCCAACTCAGAGAGACATTGCTAGTGCACCTGTTCCTGGATATCTTTGCTTAGTCCCTCTCATTAAGCCTAGTGCTTCTGTACTTTCTCTTTGTGTAATTAAGTTTGTGCTGGCATCTGCTCTCCTAGGACAATTGTTGGTAGGAATCATTTATCCTTGTAATCTCAGCACCACATCTGGCTCACAGTAAGTAGACAATGAACTTTGAACTGAATGTGTAACTTTTTACCTGGAAATTCATATCCCAGTGGCCATGTTCTCCAAAAGATACCTGCTTGGCAGCTGGTGATACAACCCAATGGGAGATTACAGATATTAGAAGCAGAGGAGCTGCTTCCAGTAGACACATCCTGAACACACCACTTGCCTTTTCATCGGGGATGGGCTCCGTGAAGAAGCTGATTATGACAATGACGGTCATGGTAAGTCCACAGAGGAGGAGGGCAAAGTACAGGTAGTGGAAGTCCTTCAGAACAGCTGGCCGCCTGTCCACCTCCCCGCAGGCTGGGGCCGAGTATGAGAACTCCAGAATCATACGCAATATTCCCACTACCAGGCCAAACATGAGGCCCCAGAAGGCACCCTAAGGAGAGAGTGGAGACACGAACAGGGACGAAGAGAGACGGGTGAGGTGGGGGAGATCCTAGGAAGTTGAGATACCCTGCTCTAACATCTCTCTCGTACTGGTTTAATTACAGGAGAAATTCCCGCCATCTTACCTAGTTCCCCATCAACACTCTGTGTTTTGACTTAAAAGGCAGGCAGAGCACTAACTGAGGTGGATATGAGCTTCAGAGCTGGCTTGAGCCCATTGATGTAAGCGTGCTGGCTAGGAGTTTTCTTATGTGGAATGAAAAGGAAGGTCGGCAAGTACTGAGTCACAGATGCTCAATATTCAAACAGAATGACCTGTGTTTTTCTATTAAGCAAGAAACACTAGGAGCCTGTTTGCAAAATTCTGTTATGAGACTTAGAAATCAGAGCAGAGCTGTACCCCTCCTTTTTATAAAAGAAAGTCTCAGACCCCACGTTAATTATAGTCCCATGTGTCTTAAGCCATACCTGTTCCCAGTATGAGTTGGTCAGATGACCGAGATTTTAACAATCAGATAAGGATCTTGAATTCAGCACTTTGGAATGAGCAAGAGCATACAGAATTCTATGGGCCCTTGCTGTGTTTTGTGGTTGTCAGCAAGAATAGATCTTGCAAGTAGTAGACATATTGCTTAGGGAGGGATAAGGGGAAGGGTTCTTATGATGGCCTTTGTCATGACCTTGAGTTCTCTCACTGATTATGTGAAGTCATGAATACAACATCCTTTAACTTTTCAAGGCAGACGATTCGGGCCAGTGTCTTCTTTTTTATCCTGAGATGTAGTCAAGGTTTCCATCCTGGCATCTCTGCCCTCCTCTCACATTTCTAAGAATTCAGTGTAGCTGCAGAGCAGGACAGCTATGTGTGCATCACCCCAGGAGTTGACACTGGGTTAACACTGGTGTCCTTGCTGCTGCTTTACTTATGCATAGGAGGATACAGGCTTCGAGTTGGAACAGAGACCACAGCCCCTCAGGCTATCCTGATCTTTCCCAAGTCTCTGTTTTCCAGCAGTCTCTTCCTCTACCATTGACCTTCTGGGAATGTCAAATGCCACTTCTTCCAGGGCGGCTTTCCTGCATCTCTCTTAGGAGCCTCGTCACCAGCTCCTCACTTCACAGAGGCCATTGTTCTTTGCTATTATTGCATACTTGATAATTTTTCTTTCCTGTCTGCTCAAGATGGCAGACCCATGTGAATCTTGTAAACTATTACATTCTTGGAGATGTCATAGTTGGGTTGATAAGTGTTTACTGGGCACATGAGAGAAATCTTAACTTGGTAAAAACCCAGAGAAGGCAGTGGCCAAAGGTCCTAAGGCTTTGGGCTAAGATGAGTGACAGAGTGTCACCCCAGACCTTGTGATGTGTGGGGGAGGTACAAGGTGTTTCACTCACAGGTTCAGTGACTCTCTTGCAGAAGATGGCCAGCAGGAAGAGGGCTGTGATGGGTGGGGCTAGGTAGCTGGTGATAGATTGGATGTAGTCAAAGAGCTGCCCACTATTGGAGCTCTGGATGATGGGGATCCAGAGGATGCTGATGAGTACCAGGAAGACTACAAACAGCCTGTGGGAAGAGCACAGGGTTATGAGTGCCACACATGTGATCATGAGAGTGTGCATGGGCTGTAGGTTAGAAGATCAAATACTAAGATGCAGAAATTTAAACAGTTAAGATCCTATAAATTAGAACTCCAGAATTCAAGAAAACCTTCTTTTTCACACACTAGATGGCTTCAGGTTGTTCTGTCCACCGATGAGGAATAAACATACCTTTTACCCCCGCCATGTGCTGAAAGACTCTGCTTAGGATGCCTTTCTCCTCTTTGCACTCAGCACTGTCTAGAGTGGCTTGCTTCTCTAGAAAGGCTGCAGACTTTCACTGGCCCCGAGTCTCTGCTTCTTCCTTTTACCCCCTCTTAGCTGATCCTCACTCTTGGTGACTGATTTTATAAAAACATGAATCCGATGGACTTTTCTTGTATGGATTGGCTGCATTAATGCATTTGGCCAGGAGATGGCGCCAAACTCACACTAATTGAGAACGATAGGCTCCTTGGGGTGCAGAGAGAGGAATACTTCTGAGATACTTTTCCTCTCCTCTCTTTTTACTCCCAGTTTGTCTTTCTCAGGCCCTATTAGAGCAGTAACTGCCCACGTGTCCTCCTTGTTACTAGTTCCCTCTCCTGTCCTACTCCAGGTCACTGCCTGGCAGTGTGCAGATGAGCAGGCTATAGGGCAGAAACAAAACACCTGAGAGGAACAGACAGTAAGTGTGCAGAGTGAGGTATCTAATCTCACATCTCTAGCCACCAAGGAGGATGGAATGTGCTCTTTAGTTCCAAAGCCAGCGCCAGGAAGGCTTGGATTGTGAAGCAGAGGTTTCAGAACACAGCCCCTTACCCTTATGTGAACTCTGAATCCCTAGTCCATGCAGAATAAGAACGTTGTCCCTTGAAGTTCCCTCTTCATAGTAAGTTGAGGATACCCTGAGAGCTGGGCTATGTCATGTATTCGTGTGTCTCCAGTACAACAGTGTGTCAAGTGATGTATGTTAGTGGGTTAGATTAATAGCATTCTCATTGTCCTGGTATAACAGCCAGAGCTGGCTCAAAAGACTTCAGGGGTTGAGATGATCCCCTACTTACACTTTGTCAGTCTGGGTTTACACCAGTGGTTCTCAACCTGTGGGTCATGACTCCTTCGGCAATCAAAATTACTCTTGCACAGGGGGTCACAGAGCAGATATCCAGCATACCAAATACTTACATTATGGTTCATAATAGTAGAAAATTACAGTTATGAAGTATCAAAAACAATTTTATGGTTGGGGGGTCACCACAACACAAGGAACTGTATTAAAGGGTTGCAGCATTAGCGAGGTTGAGAATCACCGCTTGGCATCTATTATCATCTCACAGTGACCTTGTAGATCTTGTACAAGAGGCAGTTAAATAGGTAAGGATAGACATTCCTGAACCCTGGTATTCCAAAGAAGGAGATGTGGCATTATTCTGGGGTGGGGCTTAGTGCAAAGTCACACAGAACCTACTGCTCTGAGAGCTAGCCTGGGGTCTAGACTAGCCAGTCTTCCCAGGAAGCAGGGACAGGAGAGGAGAGAGAGTTCCTGTGAAAGCGTGGGTCGCATACCTGCCTACCACCATCAGCTCTTGCTCCGATGCCTGTCTGCGGAAGCGCTGCCACACATCTATGGCAAACAGGGTGCTACTGCTGTTGAAGATGGACGTGAGTGAGCTCATGAGGGCAGCCATGATCACAGCAATCATCAGGCCTCGCAGCCCTAGGGAGAGATAGAGCTGAGTGGAAAGCTGTCCATTTAAGGGCTCTGCCAGGACAATACGGGTTGCCCCAGACTCTCACAAAGCCAAGAATCTTGGTGTGGTGAACTGCTGGTGAGGGTCCCATTGAGGGAAGGTATAGAATCAGGAGACCTGCAGTGCTTGAGGCCAGGTTCTGGCTACTCTCTGGCTCTGCTTTGTGGACCTGGGTGGCCCATTGGCACTTCCTGAGCCTTGATTGCCCCTGTGCACCATAAAGTGTACATGAGTCACAGTGATAGGTTTTCTGCAGTCTTTATGTCTGTTTTGCTTTCCAGTTGTGGATATCTGAGGCTGGGAGTAAGAGGGTGGCTGTTAGCATTTTAAAATGTTTAATGTTTATGATATGTTTTCTATGCTTTTAAAAAATAAGTGTTTTGTATCACATTATAGTCATTACCTGAAGTCTCAGCCTTGGAGACAGAAACTGGTCTTTTTCCTGGCTTGTTAGCTAGCTAGCTAAATGGATGAGCTTAGGACTAGTAGCTTTCTTTTCTTTTCTTTTTTTCTCTCTTCTCTTCTTTCCATTTTCTTCACTTGGACAAAATATTAGAGGGTTCTCTAATATTTAAAGTCTCTGCTTCTGATGGTCAAACTTCTGGACATGACCTTCCAACATTGAGGAGATGACCCCAGTCCCAGTAGTTCTCTGGCCCACCCAGGGCCTCTTTCCCTCAAATGTGCATGGCTAACCAAGTCCTAGTGTCTCCCTGGAAGCCTTGAGAGCACTTGAGTGCTCAAGGGTTCCTAACTAAGGTTTTCTCCTCAGTTCTTTGCTTCCCTCTGGCTAATAATGTTTTACTGTTTTACATCACCAGATATCAGCACTGTCCTAGACTCTTCTCTCATCTCTCCCCTTCCTTCTTTTTGTTAACTGCTTGGCCCTGTGTGGATCTTCACTGTCATTTCTCGGACTAGCTGTAACTACTAAAGGGAAGCAATGATACTGCCTTCCAGTTTCTTGACGAAGCACTACCTCTGAAGATCAAGAGTTGGAACCGACTTTGGGTCTCTGTCTTTCTAGTCACTAATGAATATTGAGTAATCAAATCCTGCCAATATTGCTTCACAAATGTCTTCAAATGCTTTCTCTTCATCTCTAAAACCACTGTCAAGTCTTCAGTGTGGCTTATCTGGAGCATTGCAGAATCCTTGCTTAAGTGTTCTTGACCGTCCCCTCCTAGTCTGTCTCTGTGCTGAATTCTCCGAGCACAGTGGTCCTTTGGAACCACAAATCTAATCATTCATGTTTGGATCAAAATCCTCCAGGACCCAGTGCCCTCCTTTGCTCTCAGAGAAAAGGCTGTTCCTCTGCATGGTGTTTGACCATAGCATTCCCATGGAAAGCTGTGCTCATTCATTCCTGCTGATGGTACGTGGCCTGGTCTTTCCTCCCTGGGCCATCTGCAGGTGCATTATCTGCCTGGAATGGTGTTTAAGATGCTCTTGGTCTCTGACAAGGTGTTTCTTGTGACTCAGCAGTACTTCCTTCCTTTGGATAAATCTTTCTGATCCTCCCTAGGCTTGATCAATACCTCCTTTAGGCTCTCCTGGTCACCATGACTTATACTCTTGGGGAGCCGAGGTATAGTCTCTGGGTACCGCATAAAGCCTGGGATCAGGGAACTGCCTTTTAGCACTACATCTCCAATACCTGGAACACACAGCAGATGTGGGTCTTTTTCTTCACTCTTTGCATCTATTTGCCTTTCAGTCCATCCTAGGTATGAGTCTTGGAGGAGGTACTGAGTGGTAGAAAGGGGTGTGGAAGCTGAGACTCACCCACAGGCATGAGAGCCATAACCAGCTTGGGGTAGGCAATATTGGAGCACCCAACTCTGGCCCCACACACTCTTTGGCAGATGTCAGGGTCCACACAGGCAACTTCATCTGCAAAAGAAAGGAGCTATATGATGTCTAAACATGTCTAAAATGTTTCTTTTTAAAAATGTTCTCTTAGGGGAGAAATCCTGCCAGCCCTGCTGTAGCTTCCTTATCCTAGAGAGGCCTTCTGTGTAAGCGCCTTGCAGAGACCACAGTGCACAGAGAGCATCTTTAACGCTTACCTGGGTACAGGGCCCTGCTGACCATGCCAGGCATGACGATGAAGAACATTGGGAGGATCTTTAGGTAGCCCCCTAACACTGAGCCTCCCTTGGCATGTGAAAGATTCTTGGCTGCGAGAGACCTCTGCACAATCACCTGAAATAGTAGCGTGGGGATAGGCCACTTGGTCAGAGCAGGGCTTAGTTCAGGGCAGCTGAGCCCCACAGCTTGCCACATTTTACCTCCACTCAGTCCCAGGGTAATGTCCAATCCTCTATACACCAAAGTGCCTGTTTGTTTATTGGTTTTCAGGAAGTCCCTGCTGGGCCAAGCTGGGACATTACCTGATCTGTGCACCAACACCAGGTGGCCAAGACTGTAAGGCCAAAAATGAGACCTGGCCAGGGGATGTCCCCATTCACAGGATCTCGAAGTATGTGGAAGGCATCAGGCCGTGGGAGGTGACAGGTGGTGTTGAGAACTGTGATATTGGGAATGGCTTGTCTATAGAGCTGCTGCAGGCCTGGGTACCAGCCGACCTCCCGAAAACCTGCGGGAGAGACATGGTATGAGAAACGGCCTGAGGCTCTACTCCTAGCCCCATGTGAGCCTCTGGGTTTGAACTGATAGAAAGATTGGGAACAGGCAAGGGTGCTGGGCTTTGGGCTTTGGAGTAGTGAGAACCCCGATTTTAGGGAGTGTTGACCTAGAAAATTTATATGGCTTTGGGCTATGGAAAGTTCTAGGGTCCAAGGTGGGGTGTATCTAGACCTCTTTCTTACCCAGAAACATGAGGACCAGGGCTCCCGCGACCATGATCACAGTCTGTAGAGCATCTGTGTAGATCACAGCTGTGAGGCCCCCTGGGTACCCAAGGAGAGGATAGATCAGTCAGCATCACTGGGAGGTTTCTCTGTGGCCTACTTCTGTGTCCAGATACACTGGGAGTCCAGAGAAGACACAGAGACCTTTTAGCAGGGACCTTAGTGACAGACTTCTTAATTTCTTCTCTTTCTCTCTCTCTATTCCACCCAAGGACTATGGAGGCTAGTTACAGGCCAGTGAGTTCTGATGTAACTACTTTTGTCCCTGGCAAGGTCTGGCCACCACACCATCAATACTCCATTGTTCTTGCCACTAATATCCCCAGGCTCACTGCTTTCCCTCTCAGAGCCCACAGAGATGGACCCATCATTCAAAGACAACTTAGCCCTAAGTTGTTATGTCTTGGGCTGCTATGGCAGAATACTAGTTCTATAACTCAAAGGAAACTGAGCAGAGTGGGTTTGTGGCTTTTTAGACAGTGATTATGGCCCAGACTGTAGTTTACTGATCTACTACCTCGTCCCTGTGCAGCCTGTCCTCAGCAGGACCCCATGTCTCTCTCATTCCCTGTCTTTATAGAGTGGAGTTTTCATCTCTGTACTTCCCACCCCCTTTTTATCCTAATTTCTTTTCATCTTTCTCTGTGAGCTCTCTCATCTTACATCTCTGTTCTCATTTGTTTGTCTCTGTGTCTCTTTCTCTTACTGTCTTTGAGGATCACAAGGCTTCTGCCTATCTCTATCATTATCTTTCTGTATCTGTCTCAGTGAAAGCATCCTTCCTCACCTCACTGTCTCTACATATCAATATGGCCCTTCCCCCTTTTAACCTGCAATGGTGTAGACAGCTGTCACCACCAGCAAGATGACTGTGGAGAGGTAGAGATTCCAGCCCAAGGCCATCTTGATGAAGAGGGCTCCAGAGAAGATATCAGTCTGTAGAAAACCAGCACCCATAAGTCCATGCCACCCAATGCTTCCAGGATGGTTGCTGTGGGTGTGTCACCTACCTTAGCAGGTATCTCCAGCCTGTCCTCAGCTGTCATCGAACAATGAAGACAAGACTGAAGTACCATGCTGATGAATTTGGCCTTGGTGTTAAAACTACCACACTGGAGAATGTGGGTTTGACCTTGCAGACATGGAGGCATGGAAGAATTTAGAGGGAAGCAATACTGTATAATGCTTTGATTAAAAAACAAAATAGCTAGGCCTGAACGATTTGTTTGTCTATTATGAAAGGGAGGTTAAGAATGAAAGTGGAAGATGGAGGACGTAAAACTAGAAGGTGGAGATGGAGAAGACAGCATATGAAAGGAGAGAATGGGAGCAATGCAGGTTGCTGGCTGCTCTACAACATAACATAGACCTGCTGGGATGACCGGGCAGGCAACCACAGATTCTGGATAATCTATGTGCTTGGATTTATTGTGGGACTTGTAGTATAGGCTTTGCCCCACCTAACAATGTTGGTCCTCAAAGTAATTTTATTGCTAGATCTAGCACCTGATTGACTCTTTTCCTTTCAGTTTGTTTGTTTTGCCCATCACATGATTGTTTATAAACTGATTTCAGAATCTATGATAGTGTGTGTGTGTGTGTGTGTGTGTGTGTGTGTGTGTGTGTGCATAATGCCCAAAGTAAGGAATCCAACTTGGAGTCATACCCACCGATATCTTGGTGAAGATGTAGAGAATGAGAGAAAGGACCGACATGTACACCTGGATCCTCTGTCCTCCGAATCGTTTTTTCAGGTACTGTGGCATGGTGACCACACCAGCCGCGATGTACACAGGGACGAAGATCCAGCCCAGGGCCAGAAGCAGGAAAGTTGCCTGGAAGAACATAGAGAAGGTATTTTGATTGTAGAAAAGATGAACTTCTCACCTGAGGATGGCATGTTGTATGGGAGAGCCTTGAACAAGGAAATGAAGGACCTGGGTCCTCATCCCAGCTTTTCTGGATAACTTCAGCTGAGTCTTTTTTTTTTTTTTTTTTTTTTTTTTTAAGGCCTTGATTTCATTATCTATATAACGGGTCTTCTGTTTACCACACAGTTGCCCATGTTCTTCCAAGATATCTTTCATCTCTAAGGTCAGGCACAGGAGATGGTTCTGACCCTCAACACTCTGGAGCAGTCAGGTCAGCTTCCTTACATTCCACTCGAAGCCACCCACAGCCAGGCCTCCAGCAGCCCCTGTTCCAGCCAGGCCGATGAATAAGCCACTGCCCACATTGCTGGACATTAGAGATGCTCCAATCTGCAAGGCACAAGTGAGGTTAAGGGTTAAGGGTCAGAGTTAGTTTGAAGCAATCTGGGCTTAGAACTATTAACAGTGGAAACAGCTAGAGGTTTTTGAAGCATTGGCTAAGTAAGTAGAGCCATTTCCAAGGTTCCTTCTTTCTCCTCATAAGGGAGCTAGAAGCACAAGTCATTTCTCATTAGCCCTGTGAGATTCCAGGTTCCCAGCTCAGGTAGTCTATCATGCTAAACAGACATAAGTTTCCTTGTCCTTAGTCTTCATGTTCCAGATAACCAAAACTTGGAGCGGCTCCTGAAGCTGTCAGAGTTTTCTCTACTCTTTAGAGAGCAGAGTGTGAGCGGTGGTGGGCAGGCAGGTATGGTGAGCATCATCAAAATGGAGATGCAAACATGGCAGGCATTACAAGGGTGGATGAGTAAGAGAGTGAGTGAGTGAATGAGTAGGTGGGAGCATGCGGGAGTCTGGTTGTTAAGTGTGAGATTATGTGAATGAATGCATGAGAGTGGGTGGGGACAGTACATGTGTGCACTGTGCAAGTGTATGTGAACGTTGGCTTGGATGAATGTCTCTGTGTAGGTCTGCCTTAAGGTGTGGCTGTGTGGCTGGGAGAAGGTGACAATGTGTGAGTACATGAATGAGCATATGAGAATTTGTGAGTGACTGGGTTTCTATGCAGGCCTGACCTTCCTTCATCTGACTTTGGGAAGAGGAAGTTACTTTTCAAGGATCAGTAGAAATTTAAGGTGTGGTCTGATGGGAGAGATGGGGTTTACAAATGCCTGGAATCAGTTTTTGGAGATTGTTGGAAGCAGTCTCACGTCATTATTCTTTAGTATCAAGTGTAGGTGTCACTCTTTCAAGAGAATAATTCCTACTTCCTATCTACTCATTGCCTGAGACCCAGCAACTTCATCAAGAAATGGGTAAACTCAGTGCCTCCTTCTAAGCCAGGTTGATTATATTGCTCATAAATTTATGTGCCTGCATAGCTCTGTGCATTTTTATAGCAGAAAACTCCAGATATATTTCTATAGGTCCACTGTCTAACATCAGGCCCACATTTGGAAACAGGAGGGGGACTCAACTCTCCCTGGATATTGGATACAAGGTTGTATTTGGATACAAGGTTGAGTGTATCAAGTGTTGTTAAGGATATTTATTTCTGAAGTCTTATAATTTTTTCCCTGCGAATGAGTGAAATTTTGGAGAGTATGAGCTGCTTTTCCCTTTGACTGATAGTTGACAAATTCTTCTCTTAAGCCTGAAAGCCTTAACTGGGCAGCTGTCAATCAAGCAGATCCTGTTGGGTGACTGGCTAGATTGTCATCATGGTATCTCAGTTGCTTCAAATGCTTTATGGATCCATTGAGGAGTCTAACACTGCAGCTTCAGATGCATGCTGCAACTATGGTGCTGTAGAAGTCACAAATGGCTACTTTAGGAGGCTGTGTTGTGGTCATGACCACTTCAATAAACATGAACCGAATTGGGAAGAGCACACTTTGGGCTAGACTAGACTCAGATGATAGATGACTACTTATTCTATAGCTACTCAAGTAACACACGAGGAGGAGAATCTCCCAAGGGACACAGAAAAGTCTGAGATCAGTACAATGGGAGGCTTGTGTTTGATCCTTATCTAATGAATATGATCAGTGGAACTGGAAGCTGTACAATGATATAACTGTGGAAATTATATTCTGAGTAAAATGTGCTTCACTTCTTTTCTGACCTATAAGTTGATTGGTTGTCACTTTTAGTTTTCAGTTAGTTTGGGAGACTTCTCTTCTGTGTATCCCCCAAAACTCCCTACTGCATCTCAGTGTTGAAATATTTGGCCTAGTGAACAGGCTGGGTTTGTTGCGTGAAGAGCAGATATTAGACCACAGAGTATACCAGCTTTAGTGGCGAGGAAACAGCTGAGTTTGAGAACCCTCTGAGAGCTAATGGTCCTGATGTTCAAAACTGCGACATAGAGCCTTAGGCTGAAGAGTTCCACACAAACACACACAAATGAGATCAGAAACTGCAAGAACCTTAAGACTATAATGAGACTCCTAAGAACCAAAGAGGCTGTGAAGAGCTGAATGGGAGCTGAGAGTACAGGACTGTAAATCTGGATCAATGAAAAAGTTTGAGAGAGACACAAAAGGCTGCAGAGTTGAGCGGCCCAACACCTAAAGCTCAGAGATGTAACTTTTCTTGGGTGTTGGAGCTTCAAGCTCAGAGCAACAACCCCTGCCCCGTGCACCTGGAACAAGAAGTCTCTGGGGCCATGAGACTTCAGTTCTATTGTGTAGAGCTGTAAACTTCTGTTTGGAATCCCAGCTTACAAACTTTTGGAGTTGAGCACTATCAATACTATGCCCCCTTTCCATCTCTTTCTAGAAAGAACAAAAGAACCCCTAGAGACCATCTGTGACACATGCAAGAGGCATCTCAGGCTGCTGGTGGATTGGGGCAAGAGAGGTATCCAGAGCTGGGAAAAACTTTAGGAGGGTACTGATGTAGTTCTGGCAAGAAAAGCTAAGAGGAGGCCATCGGTTGTGAAAGCTGAGAATACTTCCTGGGAGAGGAAGAAGGAAGGTCAACTCACTGGCCACCAGGTCATAGATCTCCCAGCCAGGAAATAGCCACCAATGGTCCCTCTGCTTGCACGGATGGATGACTGGAAAAAATATGCAGAGATGTTAATATTTTATAAGCGTCTTTACAGTCCCCACTTTTCATCCTGGATTAACTGCTCATTTGGTGCAGGCATTGTGGGGACAAAGAAGGCAAGAATTGAGGTAGAGCAAAGCTGTCTGCATACTGCTGTTATCAGTATTTTTAAACTGTAGTCTGTGGGTGAGCCACATCATCTTTGTTAGTTTTGCTCTCCATCTATTTCTCAGGACTGATGAGAAGAGCAAAGAAAGCAAAGGCTGTCCAGGGTCTTCAGGAATAGCAGAATACCATGAAGACATTCTGGATGGTAATTAGGGTCTCTTTCCTTTCCTCTCTCTTAGTAGCTACTTCCAAAAGATGGGTTGGAATCTGTCTCAGGGCCATAATGACCAACTCTCCTCTGAGCTAGACTCTTCTTTCTTCCCAGCTAGATTCTCACACTGAAGAGGGTACTGTTGTAGCTGTCTGACCAAGGTCTCTGAACACTGGGCAGAATGAAGAATTTGGGTCATTCCTTGATATGGCCTGGAGTCGGAACTGCTATTGAATCTACTGAGGATCCTGGAAGGAGCCAGTAGGTGGTCAGTCAATAGCCTGTTTTGGAATGTGAGTGTAAGAAGCACTTTCTCTGGGGACATGAGCCCACATGTGTTGGTCAAGACACTAGCAGAACTGGAATGATAGCGATGAATTCTCCACATCTGTGGTATTGATATGCAGAAGAGCGTGTAAGACAGTCTCAGGGTGTTTAGGGATGGTTAGGACATGATGAGAGTAGGTGATGTGGGCTGATATTGGGTAAGGGTGTGTTGCAATATGTGTTCGAAATATTTCAAAGCCTCATGTGTTAAATGCTTAGTCCTCAGCGCACTATCAGACATGGAGATTTTAGGAACTGTTTGCTTTAAGAAGATTCTGACTTAATCAATATATCAATACATTGATGGATTCAAAATCAAATGGGCTATTGGGAATCAGTAGAACTATGGAAAACGAGCCCTGCTTAGAAAAAAATGGGACAGAGAGGCTGTGGGTTTGAAGGATATGTCTTGTCCCCAGCATTTTCCTCTCTCCTTGTCTGTCTCCCAGTATCCATGAGATGATGGTGATACTCCTCTATTACATGCTCCTGTTGCCTGCCCATGCATCCATTACAATAGTCAGCTGGGTGCAGTCTGAGGCCTCAGAAACCTGGAGTCTAAATGCATCTTTACTTTTTAAAGTTGATTTACAATATTATGTCACAACATAAAGCTGACATGGGAGTAAAAGTTACTTCAGAGAGAGAGGCAACAAATCTGACTAGATCTGAGAAAAGAGAGATCCTTGAAGTAGAGGAAGGAAAAAGAAAAGGACCTAGGGTTCTCCCACTGGCCACTTCACAGGAGCTGTTGAGCTCCTGCCTACCAACTTCTTTTCCCATACCAAGCCCGTGAAGCAAGGACTAGCATCTCCCCAGAGGAGAGGACAAAGGTTCATAGGAATTCCTGACTAGTTGAGAGTTGGGCGATAATCCACCTCACAGTAGCCAGAAGTTACTGGCCTCTCAGCAGAATCCTGTGTTGATAACAGTTGCTGTTTATTGCTTGGAACCTGCATGCCAGGCACTGTGCCAGGTGCTTGTGTGTCCTGTCACTGAATGATTATAACTTTCAACAGTATCAAGTGGAAAAACACGGGAACTGAGAGTTTTCCACATCCCCAGGGCCATGTGGCTCTGACTGCTGGAGTAAGATCTGGGCTCAGGATTCTCTGACCTTAACTCTCTGCACCTGGCCTCAGCTTTGTGGTTTCTGTGAACAATAGGAACATCAGAATCTAAAAAGTGCTATTCCCCAAGAAAGCACAAGTCCAGCTCCTTGTTCAAGCACGAACAGAAATAGAGGAAGGCTGGGGATGGAGCCTTCTCTGAGTTAGGAGAGGACGTTCTGACTCACAGAAGGTAAAGGGAATAGGAGTCAGAGCTCCTGGTCTGACCTGCCTCATTTACTGTATATGGCTCAGGCAGGCCATGGGCCTCTCTGGGCTTCAGTCATCCTTTTACAGAGAATCAGGGTGGAAGTGATGTTTCCTAAAGTACCATGGTAACAGCTACCATAGCTCTCTCTCTTTCTGTTACTGCAGCTCAAAATGAGAAGCTTTTCCTCCTCCTTGCTGGGCTTCAGTATTACTTAATTCCCACTCACCCAAATTCCCACAGCAAGGACAAAGACAAAGTAGATGACCACCACCATGATGTCATAGGCGTGCAGGCTGACTCCAGAGCCCAGGGCTGGGTGAGTTGTTGTCTCAGCTCTGACTCCATCCCTAGATCCAGGCTCCATTGCTCCTTGCTCATCTGTTACTGTTGGCTCTCAGCAGGCTGGACTTTGATGTCCTGCTGGCTTCATTCCTTTCCTTTAATGATTAGACAAACCCAAGTATTATTAGCCTTTGAGAAATGTGAGGTCCTGCCCATGTTTCTTCTAACTGCAGTGCCTTCCACTGCATTCCTGGCTGCCTCCCTTTCTTTGCCTGCTGCCATTGTATAGACCTGCATGCACATGTATTTGCATGCACACAGATGCTAGAAATCAAGGCTCCCAGGCATCTGCTTTGTAGAAGAGGAACTGAGGACAGGGAATGTGGAGCTGAGGCTGAAGTTCTAGTTTCTTAGTCACAAGTTTAATACAACTTTCCCTTACCCAGTAAGAGGGAGAGAAGGGAAGACAGAAGAGTCTGTGATCATTTGTAAAGCCATTGCTGCCTCATAGACCTTTACCACCAACCCTCACCAGGGTTCCCTGCTTTCCAATGGAGGAAACCAAAACCTAGGAAAAGCTTCATTAAGGTTTTTTTTTTTTTTTTATTTTCCAAAGAACAGGGTCATCTGCATCAAGGCAGGCCAAATTTACATTTTCTGTACTCAATCCACACTTCCTGTCCCTGGCTATGACAGATGAAATGGTTGAGGTCAGAGTCTGCCTGGGAAAGGTAGCATTCACTGAAGAAGATCATCTTTTAAGATTTAGGCCGCTGTGTTTCTGGTCCCCACCATGTCTTTCTACCATACTTGTGATGATTTTGGGCAAGTTGTAGTCTCTGAACTTAGGCATCCTTCTCATCAATGTTTACCCTGTACCCTGCTTACCTCACTGCAATAAGGAGATTAGAATGTGCTTCCAAGAGCCTCTTCAAACTCTGGGCTATTTGTTGGTCAGTGCTAAGATAGAAAAACCAATATTAGCCACGATTTAGCCAACGGGCCCCCAACCTAGGCACAAGGCATGCCTGTTAATATCCTGTAATAGCTACATTTAGACCTTGAAGCTTGCAAGTGCTGTGTTTCTGTGCATAATCAGGCCAGTCTCTGGTTGGGGTAGGTAAAGGGGTCTGACTATGCATCACCATCTCAGTGTGCTGTGAGAGGCATAGACCTGGGTATAGGGAACAGATTCTCTTTGCTTTAAATAGAAGATAGAGCAAGTAAAAAGCAGAGAGGTATGCACTTCTTTTGGCTTGACCCTCTAGCCCAGAATAGCAAGTATAGGCTATCCAGAGCCACAAGGAGTTGAGCATGCGGCTGCCAGGGTAGCCAGCTGGAATAGGTATAGCAGAGTCTAACACCCATTTGAGTCAGAGGCCAGGAGAGCAGAGGCAAATTTGTAGCAAAGGTGTCTTCCACATGTATTTACATGAAATTAAGTAATTATCAAGTAAATGAGAGGGGTAAGGAGCTCAGTCACTGTTAGCAACATAAGGAACAAGTGACTGACAGTTCCTAGCACACTCCTTGCAGAGGGGAAACTAGGCTTGCAATTGCAAGGATGTAGTTCAGTGGGGACAGAGGCTAGGTGTGAGCTCAGTCCACTGAGAATGGCATAGTGCTGCCCGGGGCTCATTTCTTCAGAGAAGAATGAGGGTATAGCAGGAAGAGGAGAACTGAGGCCAAAATGTTCTGTTCTCCCCACTCAGACCACGTGGGCCCTAGGGCTTTACTGCCTAATCACCCTACACCTTGTCCCCAGCTGTCTCCTCGAAAGTGCCTAAAACTGAGCTCAAGTTTTGTAGCTAGTCTAATACTAAACCAGCAGGCTTAGCCACAAAATATCAAAGCTATCAGAACACAGAAGTGAACACTGCATTCTGGAGGCCAAGGATCTGATGTGTTTTAGGGTCCTATTGAAGGACCCTGAACACTCCCAAGGACATTCCCAGAAAAGTGCCAGACTTCTGCCTGTTCTCCAGTAAACCTTCTCAGGAGAGTCCTGTTCAAGTCAGAAATTCTGTGCCAAGAATATCTCTCCTTCCTCCTCTGATTGCAGCTACCAGACTTGCCACCAGCACTTCTGAGCACCCAACTCTAGAGAAGGCAGGATTCACAGGGAGGAGAAGTCTGGCTGTTAAATAAAGACTAAATGAAGTATTGAACAGTCTCAGGTACTTGGCATGAACATTTCTGAATAATAATTGAATTGAGGCTGAATGTTCAGACTTAAATGTCAGAATTTCCATACAATTGTCACCAGAAAATGATCTGAATTTTAATTTAGGAATGCAAGAAGAATGTCCCAGTGAACAACCAGCTTAAGAAAATTGCCTTTAGGATCACTTCCCTGAGGCCAGCCTCTTTCACCTACAGCTCACAGTACATGGGAGATCAGAGCCATCTCCTGCATCTTAGCTGGTGATCCCTTAGGTTTTTGACTGTGTCCTTATTGAAGACTTTGGAGTTCTTGGAATCCTTGCTTATCATTCTTGGTCATCTCATACCATTTCAGTCATTTTGAACAGCTCATGTGTCCCATACTCTTAGCTTCTCCTGCTGTGTCTGTCATGTCATTTCCCCTTTGGTTATTCTGCAGGTCTTGACAGCTATCATAGGGCTCTGGCCTATGGGCCCCTTATGGGATCTCTTCTTTTCTCACACTGGTTAGAGTTGGGGTGAGAATCCTTCCTGTGCTTCCTTGCTTCTGGACTCTATCATGGGGTGGGCAACTCTGGGATGAGTCCTGCTTGCCTCATCTCTGGGATTTGTGAGGGCTGTATCCTCCATCACCTTCTTTCCTCAGAAGCCTTCTCTGACTCCCAGCCTGGGGACATCCTGAGCTCCAGAGCACCCTGCTCATTTTCCCAATGCGACTGCTGGTTTGAATGAGATCCTGGATGCTTGAACTGTCTTATTGCTATGAATGACTTTCACTGACTAGAGCAAAGCCATTGAGGGGATGCAATGAGACTGGTCATTTAGAAATTTCCCTTGATGGCAGTAGGGATGATAGGCAAGAATGAAGCAGCTGGTGCTATAGTGTAAACACAGCAGGGCATAGAGCAAGGCGGAGACGAAAGGTCCTACCTAGTTGTTCTCACTAAGCAAGGTGTATGCCGACCTGCATGGTTCATTCCCTTAAGGTCTTCCCACCACTTGGGAGCCTTTCTCCTAACTTAGTCCCTAGTGCCACAAGTGTGAAACATACTCAATTTTGATTTAACCCAAAGGACTGACATTGCCCACAGAAAAGGTCGGTTGGGAGCTTTTGACCAAGTGAAGGAACTGCTGATGGGGAGGCCTTGAACACATGGCATCAGATGCTTCAGCATATAGAGAGGTACCCAGCCCTTCTCTTTCCATGTATTATACAATCAATCCTTTCATGAAAGGGAAAGACCATTCATGCAGCTGCCTACAAGTTTCCTGTCTCCCTGTAAGGTTCCTTACTTTGGTAATCCTGGGCAGGCTCTGTGTACCTCCTACTGGCCTGCACCCAGGCTACTTACAAGTCCTTCCGGTAAAACCACTCTTTGTCAGGATACCTGCTGACAATTTCCTTATTGACAACAATAAAGGGTAGGAGACTAACGTTTAAGATTACTGCTTACATTACTGGGTCGCTACATAACAGTGGCATCTGGACATGGATTTATTATTATTATTTTCAGGTGGAAAAATATTAGTTAATGCCTGGGCTTGTTTGGGTTTTGACTCTGGGCTTGGATGACACTAAGAGCACTCAGGACCACGGTCCCTTCTTTCCTGGCCCTCTGTCTCTAGAGAGAGAGCAAAGAAGCACTATTCCTGCTTGTGGTTGGATAGAGATCTGCTCTGTGCTGTTCTTTCCAACTGGAGCTCAGAGCAGGTTGCAAATGCAGCTAAACTAGGAACAGGAGCCTCCCCAAGTTTGGGTCTTGGTTCCATGCCAGTGATCACCACTGCCATCTTCACTCAGCCCTCCTCCCCACCTTTTGCAATTCTCAGACCTCCATGCCTACCTGGGGACGCTTTGTTCGTATGCCCATGTTCAGTTCAGTTCAAACCACAATCTCATTTACTAACCAGGTCAGGCCTAGGTCAGGCTGTGCCAAGAACAACTGCAGAGTACACTACCCCTAAGAGAGCAAGACCAGCAGCACCCCACCATAGAACAAGGCTCTTTCACAGGGGCGAGTTTCAGAGAGGCAAGTCTGGTTCCCGGCAAGCAAATCACAGAGTCTGCATGGCCAGATTGGATACTTGCTGTTTTGCTCACTGGTCCTTTTCTCCAGCTGTCAAAGGTCAAGTGTCTGGAAGTCTCCTGTGTCCAGATGGTTCCTGAGGAAGAAAGGAGACCCTATGTGTATGGGATAGATGCTGCTTCATTGTAAGGGAAAAGGAGAAATACATAGATGTATAAGTCTGAGGAAGATGGCAACAGAATACCAGAAATGGAGAGAAAGGAAGAGAGAGAGACTTATATTGTAGTCACCAAAAGCATACCTGCGCAGCCTGGCCTAGTCAAAACCTCCTGGGCTCAGTATCTGTGCCTCAAGCTCCTCAATGCCAAGACATGACATTTAACCACTTCTCTGTCAGAGAAGGAGCTTGGCTCCTCCCCGAGAGGGTGGCAAGCAAGGCCCTGACCTTTGCTCCAGTCACTGGGCCTTGGTTTCTGAAGGACAGTGTCTGCTCTTGTGGCAAGGTGTGGTTCTGGAGTAAAATGAACACATTCTGTATGGCTTCAGAATTGTCCAGGCCCCCAGGGGAGGTGGGAAGGGAGACCCAGCTCAGTGTGAGGCTCTGTCATTGTTGTAGTCACAGCCTTCTCTCACACCTGGACAAACAGGTTTCTCAAGGCAGGCAGGCAGCATTTCAGTTTCCAGAAGAACAAATTCTGGGCTCTGATGTGTAGCATGGCTTCTTTGCTTGATCATAACATGTTGTATGCTTGAACCACAATAAGCAAGTATAGCTGAGGTATTCTCACCTCATGCTTTGTATGTGAGCTTGAT
The DNA here is from genome assembly GCA_028551405.1 of Uromys caudimaculatus. Classification (NCBI taxonomy): domain Eukaryota; kingdom Metazoa; phylum Chordata; class Mammalia; order Rodentia; family Muridae; genus Uromys; species Uromys caudimaculatus. Next base: position 104,449,609 of record CM052702.1, read on the forward strand.
GGAGCTAATCATTTTACAACATAAAGTTATAAAGGTTAAATGACTACACCAAACCATCTCACGACTTACAATTTCTTTTGGTCAGCTATGTTTTTCTTTCCCCATAATATCTTTATGATTCCTTGGGAATTTCACATTGCAAACCCCAATCACACTCACTTCTCCATCCTCCCTTCTCCCCTCTTCCACTCCTGTGACTTACCCTGAAAAGAAGAAGAAAAAAAAAAGGAGAAGAGAAAGAAAAGAAAGTCCAATTTCTGTTGCTTATATACTTACTAGAGCATGGTCAAACTCTCCGCGGCCAGGCTCTAAGGAAAACTGAGTCGTTCTCCACCTGTACCCCTGCCACTGCCATCAATTGTGAAGAGCTACACTTCAGCATCCTTATCACAATTTTTAAGTGCTTTCTTGGATGGCTTCCTTTGTAGGTTGCTACTTTTTGGGGGGTATGTGTGGGGTGGGGTGAAGGTAGGGATTTCTATTTTCCTCTTTCTCAACTGTTCATCTACAGTCATTGATGCTACTGCAAGCCCATCCTCCTTGCTCTTTATAGTCAGTGGGAGCATAAATCCTGGGCTTCTACATGGTTTCTGGCAACAACATAGACCACAAACACACAGACCACAGAATATCCACGTGCTCTCCAGCATTAGCAGTCACCCTGGACCTCCTGCGGCATCAACATGGCCCTCTGCAAAGGCATAGGCTGTGGGCCAGCATGGCCTCCGGGAGAAGTACAGACCATGGAGGTCTTTCAAGGAGGTCCACATGTGTAAACTAACCATTCTTCATCTCAAATATCCTTTTGCTGTTCAGAGTCAGGGTGGTCATGTAGCTGGTTAACTCCTTCACAGGCTGAGTCTGCACTAGCTCCAGGCTGCTTCACACCATCCTGCTGACGTACCCTACTGTGAAACAATCTCCTCCTGCATGCCCTTTCTCACACCCATCATGGTTGTCCAGTCAAGTTCCACCTCTCTTCACGGAGCATGCATCACTGTGCTCCTCCATTTTTCCTACCTCTCGCCTCATTCATCATAGTGGCGTTGGAAGCCTCAGGATGTCACAGTATATCCGTTCACACAAACAGCTTTACATGCAAATGTTCATGGCAATGAGGAATCATTGTTGATCCGGTCCAAGACCTCTGGCTTCTGCTACACCATCAGTTCCGAAACCCTAGTGGAGACACCTCTCAGATATCCTGCTGTTGCCCAGAACCACGTAAAATAGTGCACCAGTACCTCACAGATGGAGTAGATGTTTGGGATGGGCCAATTTAAAGCTCTGGATCTGGGCTGGGTGGTAGATGAGTTGGTCAGAGTGGGCCTCCTTTGGGACAGCAAGGGCAGGACTAGCACTCCTGCTGCCGCTAAAGCTGCCTGTTAACTGTTTACATCAGGCTGGAGAAACTAAATGAAATGCCCTCTTTTCTCCCTCAACACATGAGGAAGTGATAACTGAAAGGAAATACAGGCAGTTAGCATATTCAGAGTAGTGTTGGGACTGGACCAGAGGTGGAAATTGGACCACAGGTGGTAGAGGCACCCCACCAGTGCTCCCTTCCCCCAACTATTGGGAGCTTGCTCAGGGAAAGTGAGGAGTAACAGTTAAGACATCAAGTCTAAAGTGGAACAAGTTCAGATTAATTTCGGTTCCTCCCTAAACCTGTCTCCTGGGCCAGGGGGACAAGCACCTTGCATTTCTCTCTCCATTTTGTCTTTAGAAGAAGATACTTATTCCCACAAGCTGATGGAAGAAGATAAAAGTGGTTGAGAATGTGGTATTTTCTCCTAGCATTAATGCCTCTTTCCTGAGGTCCTATCACGATTCCAGGATGGAGTGAAACTGTATCTTCAGGCCATAAAAACTGAATCCTATGTGGTACTGGGAGGAGTGTCTTATGCATATTTTATGTTGTGGTTTTAATAAAAATGGCCCCATAGGTCAAAAATAAGTGGCATTATTAGGAGGTGTGGCCTTGCTGGAGAAGGTGTGGCTTTAGTTTGAGAAATTGTGTCACTAGGGGGAGGGCTTTGTAGTCTCAAACGATCAAGCCACACCCAGTGTAGCTGTTTCTTTTCTGCTGTGTAAGGATCAAGGTACAGGGCTCTCAGCTCCTTCTCTGGCACCATGTTTACATGCACGCTGCTGCCATGGTTCCCTGAACCTCTAAAACTGTAAGCCAGACCCAATTTCATCTTTTCCTTTATAAGAGTTTCCTTGGTCATGGCATCTCTTCATGGCAATAGAAACAATAGAGACAATGCCCAAGAATTTGCATTTGTAAAATGAGATGGTAACACATGTTCCCTAGTCTGTTTGAAACATTAAATATGATAGTAGTTAATGAACAAGGTGCTGAAATGGGACTTTTTCTGTCTCACTTCTGGCTGACACCTGGAAGTAGAATTCAAGAGACTCCAAACCATCATAGGCTACTGCCTTTCCTCCCAATTCCCTACCAGAACTTTAAGGTAAGACCTTATTGTTGAGGGCACTGTACACTTTGGGCACAAGACTTGGAGGATTTGAACTGGAACTGACCTGGAAGCTTCCTCCCCAAGGACCAGCTTTCACAGGTTTTGAAGGTGCTATGCAAACTCTCAAAGGGAGGAAAGTAATGAATAGTCCTACCTGCTGTAAAGCCTGTGAACCACAGGACCAGCCTAGCAAGAAACTCCCACAGTGTAATAGTGCCACTTAGGTTTGGGGGCTAATCAATAGTTACATTATTGAACTTGATGGCCTTCTTTAGCGTACGTGCTGCCGAAGGGAGCACAGAAGGCCTTCTTCCTAAGAGGGACTTTATGCCTGATTCTGTAAGCCTAGCCAATGCTCATGACTGCTGAAGTCTTGCACCCTTGAATCTGTAATAGTGCCCTTTCCCTAAGCTGCTCTCACAGTTGTTACCCTATACCCATAGATAAGTAAGGCTATCATGCCTCAGCAAAGAGACTTATTTTTGAAGCAAACATAAACCACTAAAGAAACCCACACCTGGTTACAATGGGGTACCAAACACAACATAAATCTAAGGCTCAGGCAACATTGAGGAAGAGGTGATTGGGTTAGATTATAAGAACCAGAGATCACATGTCAGCAGTAAGATAGCGCCTTCCACGTGTAACAAGGAAACCCAAGGGAGCCACACACATAAAATGTCAGCAATATGGCTGCTAAACAAAACCTGAACTACAGCACCAGTTGACATTCCAACAAGGATGGGTGAAAGCTCAAAAATCCTACATCTAGATGAAGAGCTACAGGCAAGCGTTGGCTGCTGAGAAAGAGGAAGTCAGTCTTCTTCAGGCTGAGCTCACTTATAGGTTACCTGATTCCAAGTGGTCATTTCTAAATATATATACATACAAGACACACTAAATGACATTCATAGGCTGTGCCTGTGTGTGTGCATGCGTGTGTGTGTGTGTGTGTGTATAAAACAATAATTAAAGAATAGGCCATAAATTCGAAAGTGAGTAGTAGAATGTAGAAGGAATTGGACGAGTGAGAGAGAAAGGAAGAAATGAAATAAATATAGTAGTCATATATGACATTCAAAAACATTGAACAGTGTGTGTGTGAGTCCACTGAGTCCCCTAGAGCATGCTCATGTTAATGGTAACAGTGGTGGCATAACTTCACATACACCCATGTAAGGTCAGATAGGAGAGGGAGAGTTCATGTATGAATTTTCTTATGGCTAGGAGTAATTACGTAATTAAGAATCAGTATTAGCATTTTTACAAGCAATCCTAGCTATTTTCTGAATATCAGCACAAGTCACAGTCACAAAGAGGGAAACTGAATACCAACTCTTCCATCCAGCATCCCTCTGGGGAGTGAGGCCGACCTCAGGTGTCTGAACTGCCTCTCAGCATATCTTATTCTGTCTGTGGGGCTAGAGGCCTATATGCAGAATCTGTAGATGGTATAGGTACTCCTTGGGGTTTTTTATTTACAATCAGGGTGCTAAATAGCTTGAGACATTCCTGATAGAAACCAGGAATGTGTGAGAAAAGTATCTGACCGCATATGATGTTTATCTTTCCCCAAGCTTGTTCTGATATTCTCAGTTCTCTGGGTGATTTTTCTCAAATCCTCACTTCTTTACTTCTCCTTTCCCTCCCACTCCCTCCTCCCTCCCCGCCCCTCTCCCTCCTTCCTCTCTCCCTTCCTTTTCTCCCTCCCCCTTGCTCTTCCTCTGCAAGTCTTCCCTTCTCTCCCTTTCTTTCAAAATTTACAGGATTCTACAACTGAAGTTTTTGGGGACTTTCTTAGGGACGCCCTTAGTATCTCTCCAAAACTTTCGGAAACACTCAAAGATAACCCTTGCTAAAAATCTCTGGAATCTAGACCTCTCTGGAAGTCTTCCTCCCACTTCCTTTTCTCTTTGAAACAGTATCATCTCTGAGGCTCAGAGGCCCAGTCTCCCATCTTCCACAGCCTACTATCATTAGGCAAATGGATGCTGGTCAAAAAACCCCTGCTGGTTTCACAAAATCTCCACACTCACAAGCACCTGCAATTTCCAAATATGTGAAGATCAAGATAGAACCAGAAAAGAGCCTGGTATTTGTGGTCAGTGTATCTAAGGTTTGATTCTATATTGTTTTGATACTGTTTTGTGGCCTTTGGAAAATTGCTTGTCCGCTTCCAAAATTTCCTATTCTGATCTAGAGAAAGCAACCATGGATACTATGGGTGTCTTTTGAACATTGGATCAATCCTCATGACTCAGCTATGTGGTTGTGGTTCACAAGAGTTTGCTAAATGACAAATGCTGCCTGCGTAAGCACCTGTGACTCATGATTCTCAGTGTGCTAAGAAGGAAACAAACAGCTTCTGTTTATACTTTGTATACCATTTGGTAGAAAGATGGAATAACTTGGAAAGTCCATTTAATTTTAGATGGTGTGTTGTATAAGTTCATTGCATACACCCTTTGTGTGCATTCTTTTGGACTGTATTTAAATGCTGACTTTGAAAGTGCAATTCTAAAATTTGGACACGAGAGGGCAGCATAGAACAGACTTCAGCATCTTCAGTAGGATTAAACCATACTCAATAGACTGCTGCTATGGGACATTTTCTGACGGGAGTTGGGCTTTGAGATGGGCGGGGATAATATAGTAAAGTTTTGTTAAAAAGGGGGAGACACAGGTACCAAGTGGATGGATAGTGTGGGGCAATGACCAGGGGATGCTCTAAGTAAGTTCAGCAAATGACTCTATTAACTGGTATTGAGGAACTTTACCATCTACTTTGAAACAGGTTAGGCAAATTCCTAAAAAGAGGAGGTCTGAACTTAAAAGAAAACAAATAAGACATGCTCCATGAAGAATGTCACCACAAATTACTGGTGTGGGAAAGAAAGTTTGGGTTTCCATAAGAGTTAGAGAGCTCTGCAGTCCACAGAGGAGAATAGGCAGGAAGAAGACCCCAGAATCACTTTGGAAATGTTTGATGAACTTGTAGTGTTTTATACTACCATGGCAACCTGGAGGCAACACTCTACCAACCCAACAATTTAGCTCTGTTTGGTCCAAATGTTGACAAACGTACTGAGTCATCAGAACAAATCCTTTGTTAAAGCATTATCATATAGATCATGGTGGGTAACCTTTGTGAAGTGTGCTCAGATTCTGCTTGCAAGTATTTTATTGAGAATATTCTCATCTATGTGCATAAGAGGTCTGTTATTTTTATTCTTTGTTGTGTCTTTGTGTAGTTTATGTATCGGGTTAATTCAGGCTCCATTAAAAGAACTAGGCAAACTGGATGGCTTCATGTAGCAGGATACAGATAGATCCAGGCTTATATCCTGCACAAAACTCAACTCTAAATAATTCAAATACCTAAACACAAGGCCAGATACTCTGCATTTTATAGAGGAAAAAGTATGGAATAGTATTGAGCTTGTTGACACAGGAAAAGACTTACTGAACAGGACACTGAACAGGCACTAAGACCAACCATTAATAAATGGAACAACATGAAACTGAAAACTTCTTCGTGGCAAAAACAATCAGACAAAATAACAAGCTACAGAATGGGAAAAGACCTTTATCAATTATATATACAATAGAGGGTTAATCATTGAAATGTATAAAGAACTAAGAAATGGACATCAAGAAAACAAAATACACAATTAAAAATGGAGTACACAGCTGGGCAGTGGTGGTGCACGCCTTTAATCCCGGCACTTGGGAGGCAGAGGCAGGTGGATTTCTGAGTTCAAGGCCAGCCTGGTCTACAGAGTGAGTTCCAGGACAGCCAGGGCTACACAGAGAAACCCTGTCTCGAAAAAACAAAAATAAAAACAAAAACAAAAACAAAAATGGAGTACAAAGCTGAATAGAGAGTTCTCAAAAGATGTATAAATGGTTGAGAAACATTTAGAGAAATGTATAATATGCTCAGTCATTAGAACATACAAATCAAAACTACTTTGCAACTTCATCTTATTTCAACCAGAATGGCTAAGGTCAATAAGATAAACAAAAGTATATGGGAAACTAGGAAGGCTTACTCAATTCTGGTGAGAGTGAAAACCTGTACAACCACTGTGGAAATCAAGGGGTGATTCATCAGGAGGCTGGGAATAGATCTACTTCAAGGTTCAGCTGTACCACCCTAGGGCGGACACCCAAAAGACTACACCCTACCATAGAGACACTTGTTCATCCTGTTCACTGTTTCCTCAGTCTTAATAGTCAGAAATTGGAAACAGCTTAGATGTCCATCACTGGTAAATAAATATTGAAAATACTGCATGTTTATACAATGTGATATTATTCAGCTCTTAAAAAAATAAAACCATGAAACTCACAGGCAAATGGATAGAGATAAAAAACTCAGTCTGAGTGGTAACCTAAATACTGTGTGTACTCTCTCATATGTGGATATTACTTTTTAAGCTTTCAATAGGCTTACTACAATTCATGTAAACACAGAGATAGGGTCAAGTAAAGTACTGGGGGTGAGAAGGGTTGCCCCATGAAGAGGAAATAGAACTTATAGTTATAGAGACATGTGTGAGAGCTGGAGTAGGAGGACTAGACTGGGAGAGGCGGGGAAGAAAGGAATAAAAAGGAGAAATGATGGAGGAACAACTAATACCGATGCCTTTCTGAGGAGTCATCTGGAGACTCTGTACTCCATATGGAGTCATGTGGATACTACTGTAGAATTTTCTCAAAATATATACATATATGAAAGAAATCTATATGGACTCACCGAAATAACAGGAGAGATGATTTCTCAAATAGACATCCTGTGCCACCAAGTAATCATCTAATTTCAGAAATGGATTATAGCCAATAGAATCATCGCCTAAAATGGTCATGCAGTCCTCAAAACAACTCAGGCTATTGACAAGGCTGTTGGTTGCTCTCCATAAACTGACGGCAAGACCCTACTGCTGATTGCAACACTTACACCACTCACTGAAGTCAAGTCGGTGCCTGACTAGAGTCCACCCTCCTCCCCTGTCCTCCCCTCTGAGCCCCCACCAGCTGACCAGTGTTCATGATGCCGGAAGGTATTCTGCACACTACCAGAGAAGAAAGGTAACCTACAACCCAGCTAAATCTCCGAGGTCTGTGATATTGACCTGCCTGCGTGATAGGCTGGTGCAATAGTGGCACAAACATTCATGGTGCTAGAACTGAATACCACAATACACTAGAGAGCTAGTGTGAAAAGTGAAGGCTTGAAGTAAATAAACCCCATAATTTCCTTCCAGGGGTTTTTCACCAGCTTTCCACCTGGAGGGAATTTGATGGAAGGAAAGAAGCTAATGACAAACATGACAAGAAAAGACAGCAAGCTGCTGGTGCATAGAACAGGTCTTCCTGTCTCTGCTTTGTCCTGCTTCAGAGTCTGGCACGGAACAAGCCAGATGGGGCCTTGCTAATCTGTCCTTCAATTCTTTCTTACTAAAGCCAGATAGTGCTACATATCTTCATGTATGTCACTCTAAAATTGTACACTCTGGTAAAATCATTCAGTGGTGTCCCAGTACTGTTTATATAAGTCCAGAAGTCCCAAGTGCAGTTGACCAGTCAGTGGTCTGCCTCTGCAGGTGCATTTTTATCTCACTTCTTTGTGCTTTTCATGATCACCCCAATGTTAGCTTCATTCTCAGGCACAGTGCTCGGCTTTTTCTTGCAGTCATTGCCTTTGCTCAGTAAGCTTTTCCATTCTTGTCCCTTCGTTTTTGACTCTCACTATTTGTGTTTTTCCCATAACTCCAGTGAGCAATGATGGTCCAGATCGTGCTCGTTTTATTATCCCCCTGCAAATGACAGACTTATACTCCATGTCTCATCTTAGAAGGACTGAATTTTCTTTCCAAAGGCACCACCTACTTTGGAAATGGCTATGTTCTTTAGTTCCAGACTCAATGTGGATTCCAAAAAGCTAACTTCAGTGACTGGGTCATAAACAGAGAACAAACCCACATAGAGAGCTATAAAGGAGAGGAGGCTCCAGCTCGGGAGGGAGGATACCTTTTAAACCTGTGTGTTAAAAGTGCTTTCATCTGAGTGGAAGAATTTACATGCCAAAAATAGATTAATCTATAAACACTTATGCAAGTAAATGCCATCTTATTTGTAAAAGGAACAGCATATAAATTTCATTAAACATTTGTATGTTCACAGTAGAAATGTTTTATACTTTAAAGGGGATATAATAACTACAAAGCTCATGATTTTATTATTCTTTACAGTTGAGTAGAATTCTACCGTGAATATGTACCATACTTTCATCATCCTTTTGTAACGTGAAGGTTGCGTCCCTTTCCTGGCTGTTGTGAGCAGAGCAGCAGTGAACATGGCTGTGCAAGTGTCCATGGCATAGGGTATCAAGTAGTGTATGTGCTCCTACTCTTATCTTTTTGAGAATTCTGCATACTGATTTTCAGAGTGAGTGTACCATTTTACACTCTCATCAACAGTGAATGAGGGTTCACCTCTTTCCCCATCTTTTCTAGCATTTTGTCAGTTATTTTTCTTGATCTTAGCCATTGTCTCTGAAGATGAACTCAAAGTAACTTTAATTTTAATTTCCCTGGTTGCTAAGAATGATGAACACTGCCCCACCTAGGGATCGATCCCATCTGTAGACACCAAACTCAGAGACTATTGCTGTTGCCAAGAAACACTTGCTGACAGGAGCCTGGTATAGCTGTCCACTGAGAGGCTCTGCCAGAGCCTGACCAATACAGATGCGGATGCATGCAGCCAAACATCGGAATGAATGCGGGGATCCCAATGGAGAAGTTAGGGCAAGGACTGAAGGAGCTGAAGAGGTTTGCAACCCATAGGAAGAAGAACAATATCAACCAACCAGACCCCCTAAAGCTCCCAAGGACTAAACCACCAACCGAAGAGTACACATGGGGGGGGGGGATCCATGGCTCCAGTTGGATATGTAGCAGAGGATGGCCTTATCTGGCATCAAAGGGAGGGGAGCCCCTTGGTCCTATGGAGGCTGGATGACACAGGGTAGGGGAATGCTAGGACACTGAGGCAGAAGTGGGTGGGCAGGTAGGGGAGCACCCACATAGATGCAGGCAGAGAGGGGAGAGGATAGAGGGTTTGTGGAGGGGAACCTGGGAAGGGGAATAACATTTGAAATGTAAATAAAATAACCAGTAAAAAAATGAAAAAAAATTTCTTAGTTTTATTTCTTTAGAAATTCTTTGTTCTGACTCATATCCTGTTTTTAAATTGGGCCTTCCCCACTTTGATTCTTTGTGTTTATATTCTGGATGCATAGGCTCTTTGTATATTCTGAATACATTCTCTATCACATGCATAGCTAGGAACATTTTCTCCTGTTGTTTGGGCTTTCTCTTCACTCAATAATTTTCTTTGAGCTACAGAAGCATTTTAATTCTGAGGTCATTTATAGTCATTGGCCACAATTCCTAAGCACAGGGAATCCTAGCCAAAGAGTCCTTTCCTGTACCTATGTCCTGTAACTCACTGCCTATGTTTTCATCTAGCTGTTTCAGGTTTCACATTGAGATCTTTGATCCATTTGGAATTCTATTCAGCTGTAAAAAGAATGAACTTTTCAGGTAAACAAATAAAACTAAAAGATACTGAGTGGGGTAACCCAGACCTAGTGAGACAAAGGCTACATGTTCTCTCTCGATCTGTGGATCCTAGTTAGGGATCTTTAGATTTGGGTATATAACCTGGAGTAATTCAGAAACCAGGAAATTAAAGAGGGACCGTAGGGGGAAGGGCTTTAGAGAGTAGGGTAGTAGGACTTTCATGTTCCGTGAAAGGGGAAGTGGAAAAAAATAGGGGAGACTTCAACTGGCAAGTGGTGGGGGCATAAGTCACACTCAAAGTATTTGAAAAACCACAGGAAAGCATGATATTCCCCTAGATAAGAAGCTACAGGTAATCAATGGCTACTGGGAGAACAAGAATTGTTCTTTTCCAGAGACTAGCCTCCTCATATGTTATCTGACCCCAAGAAGTCATCCTGAACATCTATAAATATGAGCAACAGGAAATGGAGTCAGTATTTTGTACTTAAGAAGACATGGAGGAGGGAGAATAAGGTGTAAAAATGATGTAAATATAAAGCCCATGTATGAAATTCTCAAAAATAAACAAATTAAAAAGAGAAAACAATACATTTGTGAAGAAATCATCAGTTAAAGAGATTTGAGCCGGGCAGCCCATGGTGAGAAAACTATTAAAAGACGTGTGTTCCTGTAGGAGGTGGATTTGAGCCAGGGGAAGTAAGCATTATTTGTGTTACTCCACTTCAACATCAATTTCCAATCTCTATGCTAGGGCATTGCAATTGTGAAACAAGGTGGTTTCCTTTCTCTTGGGGAACTTTGAAGACAGTTCTTAGGAAGTGAAGGGGAGTTATATTTTCCATGCCACAAATGCCTCCCGCTGCAAGTACTTTTAGGCTAGCATTCATTGTTGCTTTCTTAGTGATGGCTACTCTAATTGGAATCAGATGACAGCTAGTATAGATTTAATTTGCAGCTCATTGATAGCAAAAGATGTTGAATACTTTTTCACATCTATTGATGATCTGTATTTCATCTTTGATGCACTTCGTGTTCATTTCATTAGCTCATTTATTAATTGGGTTGTTTGCTATTTTGCGATACAGCTTCTTGTGTTCTTTATCTTTTGTGTATGTACATGTAGAAAATAATTTCTGCGACAGAATAAACACTTTTAAAGGCTATGAAATTAGAGGGGGAAATATTTGGAAAGTAGAGGGGGGGACACAGAAAGAGTGGAGGAAGACACAAGAAGAGATGAATATGATCAAAGTACATTTTTTAAGTGAATGAAAATGGCACAAGGAAACATATCATTTTATACATTTAATATACACCATAAATAGCACAAATAAATACAAATTTGATATTTTAAAACATTCTTCTATCCCCCAATTATTGCCTTGCCCAGCCATAATCAGAGAACCTTCCTTTTTCAGTAGATAAGAATGAACACAGAGACACACAATTGGATTACATGCAGAGAGTAAAATATTTTGAAATAGTGATTTCTAAATGGAATGTTATCATCAAACCTTTTCATCAGGGGTCAGCGAACTATGCAGAAGAGAAAGCAGAAACCTTGTAAGAGCCAGAGGGTATGGATGACACCAAGGAAACTGTTGTTTTCCAGACACATCAGGATTGACGTACATATGAATCACAGATGCTGTGGCAGCATTATGGGGTCTGCACAGGTTCAAGCCAGATAGGGGAAAAGTGGACACAAGCTCCCATCCCTAACTAAGAATCTATCTCCAACTGAGATATACTTACAAAGGAAAAAAATTATACAATGGGGGTACTATAATTAATGTTAGACACCATGCCTAGAAGTAGATGGCTAACGCAGAATGAACTGAATGGTAATTTTTTAGATTTTTTGTCTCATATCACTTTGGTCATTTTTTGGTCTTACTGGTCTTTTCCTTATGTTATGGTTTCTGATTTTCTGTTTTTATGACATGTGTGTTGCTGTGCTTTCTTTACACTATTATTATTTTTTAAAATCTGGTTTGCTATTTGATATTTCCCTATTTGTTTTCTAATATTTGTTATCTTGCACAAGGCTCAAGTCCAAGTGGATCAAGGACCTCAACATAAAACCAGATAGACTGAATCTAATAGAAGAGAAAGTGGGAAAGAGCCTTGAACTCATTGGCATAGGCAGAAATTTTCTAAGCAGAACTCTAATGGCTCACACTCTAAGATCAAGAATTGATAAATAAGACCTGATGAAGCTGGAAAGCTTCTGTAAGGCAGAGGACATAGTTACTAGGACAAATCAGCAACCTTCAGATTGGGAAAAAAACTTCACTAACCCCACATCCAATAGAGGGCTGGTATCCAAAATATATAAATAACTAAAGAAGCTAACCACCAAAAAAGCCAGACAACCCAATCAAAAAATGGGGTATAGAACTAAACAGAGAATTCACAACAGAAGAATTTTGAGTGGCTGAGAAGCACTTAAACATAGGTTCAGAGTCCTTAGTGATCAGGGAAATGCAAATCAAAATGATCCTGAGATTCCACCTTACACCAAACAGCATGGCTAAGATCAAAACCTCAGGTGTTGTTGAGGATGTGGAGAAAGAGGAACTCTCCTCCATTGCTGGTGGGATTGCAAACTGGTACACCCACTCTGGAAATCAATCTGGAGATTCCTCAGAAAATTGGAAATGATCTACCTGAAGTCCCAGCTGTACTACTCTAGGGCATATACCCAAAAGACACTGCACCAAGCCGCAGGGGCACATGTTTCACTATGTTCATAGTGGTCTTGTTTATGAGAGTCAGAACTGGAAACAACCCAGACGTTCCACAATGAAAGAATGGATACAGGAAATGGGGTTCATTTACACAATGGAATACTACTCAGCTATTAAGTATGAGCCTAAGAAGCAGGAAGACCAAAATGTGGATGCTTCAGTGTTTCTTAGGAGGGTGAACAAAATACTCACAGGAGGAAATATGGAGACAAAGTGTAGAGCAAAGACTCATGGAAAGGCCACCCAGAGAATGCCCCATCTGGGGATGCATTCCATATACAGCCACCAAACCCAGATGTTATTGTGGATGCTGGGAAGTGTTTGTTGATGGAAGCATGATAAGCTGTCTCCTGAGAGGCTCAGGCAGAGCCTGACAAATACAGAGGCAGATGCTCACAGCCAACCATTGGATTGATCGTGGGGTCCTGGTTGAAGGAGTTGGAGAAGGGACTGAAGGAGATGAGGGAGTTTGCAGCCCCATGGAGGGAGGAACAGTGTCAACTGGCCAGAACCCCTGGAGCTCCCGGAGACCGGACCACCAACCAAAAAATACACATGGAGCATCCCATGTTGCTGGCCACATAGGTGGCAAAGGAGGGCTTTGTTGGTCATCAGTGGAAGGAGAGGCCCTTGGGCCTGAGGGTGTTAGATGCCCCATTGTAAGGGAATGCTAGGGAGGGAAGATGGGAGTGGTTGGGTGGGTGGAGAAGCACCCTCATAAAGGCAGGGGAGGGGGACCTAGCATAACTGCACTCCAAAAGATCCAGCAAACAGCTGCAAGAATCAGATGCAGATATTCACACCCAACCAATGGGCAGAAGATGTTGATCCCTGTGGTTGAATTAGGGAAAAGCTGGAAGAAGTTGAGGAGGAGCACGATCCTGTAGGAGGACCTGAAGTCTTAACTAACTTGGACCCTTGAGATCTCTCAGTCACTAGGCTACCAACCAGGCAGCATACACCAGCTGATATGAGGCCCCCAACACATATACAGCAGAGGACTTCCGGGTCTGGACTCAGTTAGAGAAGATGCACCTAACCCTCAAGGCCCTAGGGAGTGGGGAGCTTTGGTGGGGTGGGGAATGGGGAGATGGGGACATCCTCATGGAGATGTAGTGGGAAGGAGGTATGGGATGTGGAACAGTCAGAGGGAGGACCAGGAGGGGGATAAAATCTGGACTGTAAGAAAAGATTAAATAAAATTTAAAAAAATAAAAAATAAATAAAAAAGAAAGAGAGAGAGAGAGAAAAAGAAGATAAGTAAGTGAAGAGTTGGAGGAAGGTAGGAAGGATTTAGGGGAAATTCAGGGAGGGGAGTTTTGATTAGAATACATTGTATAAAAATTAATTTTCAAAAAAGCATACTATCTACTTTATTATAAATCTTTGACAATTATTACCAATCCTATTCTATACCCTTCATTAAACTGAATATTGCAAATAATCAGAAAGGGAACATATTTTGTATCCAAAATTATCAAAAGTATTTGGAAAAAACTAAATAACATATTTAAAATGGTGATTTCAAAAATACATGACTACCAATACAAAGAAGCTTGCTTTTAGTTTTTCTAATATTCTCAAGCAAAATGTAGGGGAAAATATGTGAACAACCTTGCCTTGTCCCAGATGTCATCAGCCGGCAAGCAAGTCATGTTGGAACAGGTCTACTGTAAACAACAGAGAGCTCAGGAGTGCTTTAGTGCATGATGCCTGTCTGTGTGAGCTCACGTGCTTTTTATAGAAATAAGCAAAGTGGCAGTCTTCCAGTGTTCTTAGTGAACAGATAGGTATTTGAGAATGACAAGTGATAAATATCAACCTGGAGGAAACTGGTTGAACCTGGAGAGAACGCCAACTCTGAGACAGAGGAGGTGGAGGTGAGTACTGAAGAAGGAGCTTTGCTGAACCACCTGCAGGCACGGAGGAGTTTTGAAGGACCAGGAAAGAAATTCTTTCTAGATTCTGGAGCTCAAGTAAGTGATCAGGGTATGGATGACATTTGGAGACCAGGGTATTTCCTGCCTCTGTAAGTCCAGTCTTAGGTTTAACTCTAATAGCTAATAGCTAGACGGGTCTTCATCATATATGGGCCTTAGAGATCTGACAGGAAGTTAAGGCCTCCAAAAGACAGGGTTTGCTTTCAAATTTCATTGTTAAGATGACTGATATGGTTTAGTGTGCTCTGAATTTCAGAAATTATACTATTTCCATGGCTTGTTTTTTAAAAAATAATCAGAAAGAAAATAGTGGGACCAGTGTTTTAGACTTGGCAGTCACTAATAGAGGTGTTTCCAGTTAATAAGGTCAGCTTACTAACTCTAAGTGACATAGCAAGACATATATGATCAAGTATACACATAAATATTCACCAAAAGATAATCGCTAATACTTTGTTTATTTAAAAGTTTCTCTTTGGAATGAGATTCATTGAGGTTTAATGGAAATGCAATGAAGTCTGCTTTATATTTAAAAGAAATAATTTGTAAATTTCATAAATATATGTATAATCAAGAAATTGTCACTACAGTCTACATAACATATAACTGTGACCTCAAAATTGTCTTGTTGAGCTTTTGTGACCATTCCTTCCTGTCCCCTTTCTTTGTCTCTAGGAAAGCACTGATATGATTTTATAACGAATACTTGCATTTTTTATACATCTATGTACTTGCAATTATAACATATGAACCAATCTCATCTGAGTCTTAATGCTGTCAAATCCTCTAGAGGTTGATATCTGACATGTTTAGAAAAGGTCTACTCCCCTTATTTGATGCATATATGATATGGCTAGCCATAGATTGTTTATCTATTGTATTGTTAGAAAAACAGTTACTTTCAGCTACTACCAACACTAGATACAAGATTTCTTGTACTTTAATTTCTTGTGTAGATTTCTTTTCCTTTTTTAATGACGTCATTTTTATTCCAAGGACCTTCGACAACTCGACAATATCTAAGGTTCGTGTGTGCATGCATGTTACTAAACATATTTAAAAAATTATCTTTAATCTGTTTTTTACAGTCCAGTTGTTATCCCCCTCTCGGTACCCCCTCCAACAGTTCCTCATCCCATTCCCCCTCCCCCATCTCCAAGAGGATGTCCCCCACCAGCAAGCAAGCCCAACAGGCTTCCTTACTCCCAGTGGCCTCAAATCTCTCAGGGGTTAGATGTATCTTCCCTCACTGATGCTAGCTACACCAGGCAGTCCTCTGCTGTGTATGTGTCAGGGGCCTCATATCAGCTAGTGTATGCTGCCTGGTTGGTGGCTCAGTGTCTGAGAGATCTTGAGGGTCTAGGCAACCTCAGAAGGTGGAGGCAGGAGGTAGGAGGTAGGAGGTAGGAGGTAGGAGGTAGGAGGTAGGAGGACCCTCTAGAATGTATCAGAGACCTGGGAGGTGAGAGATGCCCAGGACTCAAAGGAAGGGACCTTAGATAGAATGTCTAACAGTGGAGAGAGGGAACTTGTAGAGTCTGCTTCCAGTAGAAAGACAGGGCATCAAGTTGAGGGATGCGGTTGCCATCTGTCTTAGTCAGGGTTTCTATTCCTGCTCAAACATCATGACCAAGATGCAAGTCATGGAGGAAAGGGTTTATTGAGCTTACACTTCCATGCTGCTGTTCATCACCAAAGGAAGTCAGGACTGGAACTCAAGCAGGGCAAGGAGCAGAAGCTGATGCAGAGGCCATGGAGTGCTGTTACTTACTGGCTTGCTTGCGTCTCCTGGCTTGCTCACCTGGCTTTCTTATAGAGCCCAAGACTACCAGCCCACAGATGGTACCACTCACAAGGGGCCCTCCCCCCTTGATCACTAATTGAGAAACTGCCTTACCTCTGGATCTCATGGAGGCATTTTCTCAACTGAAACTCCTTTCTCTGTGATAACTCCAGCTTGTGTCAAGTTGACACAAAACCAGCCAGTACACATCCTACACTAAAAAACTCTGACCTTGAATTGTTCCTGTCTAAAAGAACTCCAGGGACATAAATCGAGAAGAGACTGAGGGAAAGGAGGTCCAGTGATCAGCCGAAATTGGAATCCAGCTCAAGGTGATGCTCCAAGGCCTGACACTATTATTGATGCTATGGTGTATTTAGAGACAGGAGCCTAGCATGGCTGTCCTCTGAGAGGCCCAACAAGCAGCTGAGCAGTACAGACACAGATTTTTACATCCTACCAATGGAATGAAGCTGGCAACCCCTGTGGTTGAATCAGGGAAAGCCTGGAAGAAGCTGAGGAGGAGGGTGACCCCATAGGAAGATCAGGAGTTTTATTTTTAAGAATAAATAACTTTAATAAATTCAATCATTAGGTTAATTGTTCTGAAAGTTGTGGATGGTAATGGAAGGTAATACCAGTATCACACCAGTCTCCTAGAAATTACATTTCTTACTATGTCTCTTTGTTTGCTGAAACATGCTCTTTCAGATAATAAGTCAACCAATGACCTACCCACAGCATGTGTGTAAATCATATGATGGAATAAGGTTATAGAACTTGTTTCTTTACAGATAAATGGAAAATATACTATTAGCTTTAGTGCACACTAACCACACAAAGGCCAAGCCGACTTCCTACTTTCTCTCAGTAGCAGAGATATTTTGATGATTTCCATGGCCATAGGTATTTTCTCCTCCTAATTTTGACTCATCTCTAGAACAAATGGCTAAGGCTTTAATAAAGTACTGCATTTCTCTTTAATATATGTGTTGTTTGAAACTCTTCATTGTTGTTAGCTAGCAGGCTGACTCGGCATGCTGACACAGTGGAACTCATATCTATGATTTTAAGGTGATTTGTGTTTACCTAAAATGCAGGATAACAGTTAAGTTTGTAGTAATTTATTATTTTGATATGCTGTACCCAAAGATTCAGTTATATTTATATAAAACATCATTTCTTTAACATTAAGTTTGAATATGCACCATGGTTTTGCATAAAGTACTTTAGAGTAAAATTTGAAGTTTAAATTTACCAAATGCCAGTGTTTCCTTATCTATCTATCTATCTATCTATCTATCTATCTATCTATCTATCTATATATCTATCTATCTATCATTTCTTTGCTTTTATTGTTCCTTTAAGAATTTCCAGTTTGCACGATACGTTTTGATCATATTCACCTCCAAAACCGTCCCATTTCCATCCCTTTCCTTTTATCCAACTTTATATTCATTTTTAAGCCCTTCAAGAGCAATTTTATGTTACCTAGATATTCTTGGAGGTATAGTCTTCCCATGGAGTGCGGTCAACTTTCCAATCCTTATACTCTTTGAGAAATCTAGCCTTTCTTTTTACAGATGCTACCAATTGTCAATTGCTCCAAACAGAGGGGTGAAATCGTGAGCCCAACTTTCTTTTTCATTTGCCATGGATTGTGTGTGCGCAAGTTTTATGCACAGTGTCATTGGTGCATCTGCCCTAATGTGTCCAGAAGATGTTTCTTTTTAATCATCTACCACCTCTGATTACTATACTGATTCTGAACCCCCTTAACCAATGATTTGTGAGCCATGAGAGGGAGAGCAATGAGGAATATATGTTGCTTCGGTGCTAATCATTTACAGTATCTTATCTTTTCTGCACTTTGGGCAGTTGTAGTTATCTGTCTTAATCACTATCTACTGAAAATAGAAGCTTCTGAGATGATGATTGGGAGACATATTATTCTGTGAGTACTAGGATAAGTCACTAGGAGTCAGTTAAATATTGTGTCAATTTAGCAGCATACTAAGGTAGGTTTTTGTAGTGAGTAGTTTCTACTACCCAACTTTAAGCGCTGGGCAGACCATTCTACTAGCCACTGCACAGGAGCCACCCTCAATCTGTGGATGACACACACACACACACACACACACACACACACACACACACACACACACACACACATACACACACACACACACACACACACACACACACACACACACACACACATTAACTTACTTAGTATGTTTTTAAGTACAATGGCTGGACACATTGAAGCCTCCTGTAGCTAACGTGCCCTTATCTTCACACCCAGCTCAACATTTTTGAATCTGCCCTCAGCTTAGTTGCTCAGTTACCTTTACTGTCAGCTCAAAACCTCTAAATCTTCCTTCAGCTTAGTTGCATTTTAAATCTCCCACCTGCTATCCCAGGCTCAGCTGGGGAAGCAGCCAATGGCCACTGTATTGGAGATTTCACAAGCCTAGTGGCTCCTTTTCCCTCCAAAGCATGGCCAATATCATTTTCCTCCTGCATCTTCTAGCCAGCTTGCAGGAACTCGGAAGTTCTGCCTCTTCCTTCTAGCCATTTGCTGCTAGCACCTTTATTGATCTATCAAGAACCAATTGGGGAATGGGACCTCTAGTACTCACAGGCAGACTCCTGATCAAAGCATCAGAACAACCCCCTACAGGTTTTTCCTAGGGTTCACAGGCTGTCTAGACATACTTGAATCATAGAACATGATAAAATAGAAGAGTTTGAGGCAGTGGGATACAGGTATTGAGACCTCTCCTGAACAGAATGATGTATAAGGACAGAGCATTCTATCAAACATTGGCAAGCCTTACTATTTAAAAGTAAATACAATAAACTTGACCATTTTTATAGTTGTGAAGAACATCTGTCTATGTAGACAATGTATGCCTCATTTCTCATTGCTTATAACCTCTTTCTGGGATTATTTCCAGATATGATCAAGCCTGAATTCTCTTACTTATCTGGATTCTGTATGTACATTCTTTTTCTGCAAGTGATGATGTCTTCAGGTAAGAAGTTTATTTGTTTATTTTCATTTACCTTTTTCCTTTAAAATCTTTTCAAATTTTCTTTGGCCATTTCATACACATGTATAATAAATTTATGTTGTGTTCACTTCCTATCCCTGTTCACCCCATTTCTTCTCCTGCTAAATCCCTTCTTCCAGGAAAGTCTCACTCCTACACTACTGAAAAAAAAGATATTCCTTACCCCAGAAACCATTTAGTTCCAACAGGTCCTCTGGCATGTGTGGGGGCTCTTGACCCCCATTCTGACCATGATGAAATGTTGATGGATTTGATAATGTGCACTGATTGTGTCTGTGACCACAGCTGCCATGACTGCATGAGTACAACATCTGTTATATCTAGAGGACATTTTTTTCTGCATATCTTATCACGATCTCTCTCCTTATTCATCCTGCCCCTTCTGCTTCAATGTTTTTAGAGCCTTGAAGGAAATGATATAGATATTGCATTTGGTGCAGAGCAGCCCTCAATCTCAATATCCTGGCCAGCTATGGATATCTGCATTAATGAACACACCCTGCAACTTAGAGCTCCTTTGATGAAGGCAGAGCTCAGCACTAATCTTTGATAGAGGAAAGGACTTGAAGATAACTTATTTACTCTTTTCTACTCTATTTTCTGTGCACGGTATCTAAGATTCCATTCTGGTGACTTCTTCTGCATCTAAGAAGCAGAAAGTCATCATTCTATTGTTATAACAAATACAATGCTAAAAAAAGCCAAACCTTGGAAATCTGAAACTCATTGTAGCTCCATAAAAGTGAGATGACTAGGAGCCAAGGAGCCAAAGCAAATCTCCCCGGATTTAAGGTGTTTCTCTGAGGAACTCCAGCATAGTTCCCAGCAAATAACTAATTCTAAGGCCTCAATATCCTGTGACGTTCCAAAATAGTTGCATCACGCAGCTTTTTTCTCCATATGACTTTTTTTAAAGAAGAGAAACAAATTGTTGGTGCTTTCTGCTCTACCATCATCCACAGTATATCTCTAAGGTACAATGAAATGGCATTTTGTTTTCAAAAATATTGATGGACTACAGGGAGTACAGGCAGAGCTGAACACTTTGGATCAGCTAGGTCCAATAGTCAGTATTTAGTATGCATTTTTCAAACAGAGTGTAGAGACATGGGAGGTCCTGGCATCAGACTTATTTTGGTATTCTTTGTTTTCCACAGAGAAACTAAGGGTAACTACTCCCACAAGCCATGTATTAGCTAGAGTAAGAGGCCAGGCTGAGCTCAGCTGCCAGGTGATCCCACCACATAATGTGGCGCATATGGAGGTGCGCTGGTTTAGGAGTGGCCATTCCCAACCTGTTTACCTGTACAGAGGTCGCCATAACATGACTGAAGCTGCTCCTGAATATGTAAATCGTGCAGAGTTTGTGAAGGAGGCCATTGGAGAAGGCAAAGTGACCCTCAGAATCCATAATATCAGCATTTCGGATGATGGATCTTACCAATGTCTATTTAATGATAGTGGCTTTGTTGATGTGGCCGGCATGAACCTTAGTGTGGCAGGTAAGTTGCTTGTGAAACACAGAATACCAGTGTCTTTGTGCCCAATGAATGAAAATACCTGCAAATTATGTTGATGATTTTTGGTTTCCTTTTTTTTAAATTTTTAAGTACTAAAATTTTATTATTTATCTAAAATAAATAATATATGTTTATTTTTAAGATACCACTGAAACATTGAGTCATCCATATAGACTAATCACTGTCATCTGATAGCTCCAGTTTATTTTGAGATTTGTCTTTAACTTTTGAGCTTATAGTATAATGACGTAATTTTCTTCTCCCATTTGCTCCCTCCAAACCCTCCCATATATCTCTTTCTTAGTGGGCACATGTTAGGAAGTGATATACCTGGAATATAGGATACATTTGATTTTATCTTTGAGAATTCTCCATACTGATTCCCAAAATGATTTTACCAGTTTCAGTCCTACCAGCGATGAATCAGGGTTACCATTTCCCCCCACCGCCTTCCTCAGTTGGTGTTGGTTTTTTTTTTCTTAATCTTTGCCATTTACATGGAGTAAGATCAAATCTCAAAGTTGTTTTGATTTGCATTTCCAAAATTTCCAAGAATGATAAACATTTTTTTTTTTTTTGAGATTTAACTTACCATTTATTTCTCTTCTTTTGAAAACTTTTGTTTAGGTCCCAGGCTCATTGTTTTGAAAGGGTCCTTTTATTCCTTCCTTCCTTTCTTTTTTCTTTCATTTGTGAGTTCTTTATTCATTGTTTATATTAATCCCCTGTCAGACGTATTGCTGACAAAGATTCTCTTCACCTAGTTTATTGTTTCTTTAGCTGTGCAGAAACTTTTTAGTTTCATAATTTCCATTCATCAATAGTTAATCTTAATTCTTGGGGGAATGGGGCAGTAATGACGAAGTGTTTTCTAAACCTCTATCATGTAGCATACTGCGTATATTTTCTTCTAGTAGTTCCTGGTTTCAGGCTTATGACTTTGATCTTCTTGAAATTAGTTTTTGTGCAAGGTGAGAAATTCTAGTCTAATTTAATTCTGTATTTGAACATCCAGTTTTCTAAGATCCATTTTTTAAAGAATCTGTTTCAGAAAATATTAAAATATTAAAGTTATGAGTAAAAGTCATGTAGTCAACTCAAAAATACACTATGCAGTGGATAGACATCAAACGCCAACTGGTTACTCTAACTTGTAAATCAAATATTGTACTAATTCACCAAAGTTCTGAGACTATAGAACACTCTATTGTTTTTTTTTTTAATCCTTGAAAAGTTCAACTCAACTTCAACACATTCTTCTGATTGTATTTTTCTCATTTTCTCCAGCAGTTGGATTGGAGACAGAGATCCATGTTCAGGGTCCTGATGCTGATGGAGTCATGGTGGAGTGTAATTCAGGAGGGTGGTTCCCAAAGCCCCAAATGGAGTGGAGAGATAGTAATGGGGATGCACTTGTGCACTCATCAAAACTGTATTCACAGGATGAAGCCAGACTTTTTCACATGAAGATGACTCTTCTCACAAACAGGTCACAGAGCAGCATCACTTGCTGCATTTTCAACCCCGTAACAGGTGAAGAGAAGCAAACAAGTATCATCCTAGCAGGTGAGTGCTCTCATCGGGTTTGACTGTTGATCTGGAAACATAAAGACAAAATTAGGGAGGCAATTAACATTAAAAATCTTATTATATTATGGAGTTCCCTTTGGGTTTTAGTAAGCCAAGTATTGCCACGTGGTATGATGAGAATATCAGAAGGCAAGTAGACAATGACAATCTATAATAAAAACATCTTGATTGGCATTGAGAGTTATTTCAGTAGATATATTTTTGTGAAAGTTTAGTAAGATACATATTTTTGGTAACTAAGAATATTGTTGATATATTTATCTAGTTTTATTGCTATTTATGTTTTATGTGTTTTGTACTTTATGCTTTTATCTATGTTATGAATATATATCTAGGAAATGAATATATAATTAATGTCATGTTTTAAATTTTTATTTCATTTATTTGTATGTGAGTGTATATGTGTGTGTGTATGTGTGTGTGTGTATGTGTGTGTGTGTGTGTGTGTGTGTGTGTGCGCACACATATGAACACACATAATGGTGTGTGTGTAAAGGTCAGGGGACAACTTTGTTGATTTTGTTTTTTGTCTCCCACATTGGGTTTCAGAGTTTAAACTTGGGTCCTCAAGCTTTTGTGGCAAGCAGTTTTACTTATTGCACCCTCAACTTAATGATTTTTTTTTTACTTTCATCTATTTGTTTATTTTTGATTTTGAGAAGAAATCTCACCATGTGGCCCTGGCTGGCCTGTACCTTGCATAATTTACTAGGCTGGTCTCAAATGTACTCAGATCTTCATGTCTCTGCCTCTAGAGTGCTGGAAGGAAAGGTACTTGGCATTGTGCCTGTTACCAACCTGTATGACTTTCTTTTTAAATATTATGAATCCTAAATGAGTTTCAGCAGAAAGCTTTTATCATTCTCATTAATATTCAGTTCAGTTCTTACATCTGAGTATAGTGCTGAATGATAGTGGACAGAAGCCAGGAAAATCAGTAGTAAGTAACATGGGCAACTAAAGTGCAGACTGCTTACTGCTGTTTGTTGTTTGGAGGTGTAATACGTGAATGCTGAAGACGAATCAGAAAGATCTTGTATGTAGTGTATATGAAAATTATCTTCATCCAACAAGGATGATTCTAGGAGAATGATGTGAGCTTGGGGTAAATGTACCTTAGATTTCACTTCTCACTTCATGGAATCGTTATTTTTTATATCAAGAGCAAATGGTCTCCCCCCCCCCCCCTTTCTCCACTTAGAAGGTTAGAAAACAAAGAGAAAAATAAATATTTCCCTGTCTATGTGAATATGTAGGAAAATTTTCTGGCGTCACAGCAAAATTCATGAATTGAAAGCAGGTATGAGGATACATGCCTGCAAACCCTGAGGTAAGGATGATGGAGAATTTAAACACAGACTGGGGTACAAAGTGAAACTCTGCTGAGAGACACACACACAGAGAGAGAGAGAGAGAGAGAGAGAGAGAGAGAGAGAGAGAGAGAGAGAGAGAGAGAACGCACACAGAGACAGAGAAAGAGACACAGAGATATTCTAAAAATTCTGCAGGTATTAAAGATTTCTGGATACATTTACTATGTAGTAAAATATATCTTAGAATGATTACAAGGTGACAAAAATGAGTCTGATACAGGGACATTGTATAATGAATACATCACAGACATCAGATTCCAGGACTTTAAGAAGAAGTGTATTTAGGATCAACAATTTCCCAAACCATTGATGCTGTTTATAGTGTTCATATTGGCTTTAATATATTCTATCCTTTCTTTTAGATAAACTCTTTAATCAAGATCATATTTGGATGAAAATTTTAGTTTTCATTGCATGCCTAGAGCTCTTTGTCTTTCTTCTATTCATCAGCTGCTTTTGCAGAAGACCAGGTAATTATATGATGAAGGTAGAATAATTAAAGGATCTCTAAGAAATTTGATTCCAAGTCATGTGTTAGGCAAAGCTAGATGACATTGATCTTCCAATTCGATGTTTATCACAAGCAGACACATGATTGTTTTTTATCTTAGAAATGTTGAATTTCACATTGAAAACATTGAGATTCCCAAGACAAGGATGTTCTTAGAGATTGTGTCTATTGACATACCTTATGACTTTTTAGTTCCCATAGTCACTTCTGTAGCTCTAAAGGAGCATACAATGAAGGACTAAAATAAGTGAAACATTAAATCTTGAAAATTAAAGGAATCATTTCCTTTTTCAGAAGTAGTTCAGCTCACAATGGAATAGACTCAACTTGTTCTGCTTCAAATATAGATCTCCTAGTACAGCATCTTTATCTCTTTCTTTCTTGCCACTAGTTACAAACTGAACTTTCAGATGGATCTCTGTTAAATAGATCAAGTGGCCATGAGATAGTGACTCCTGCCTTTCAGGTAGTTGCCTGTAGGCTAGTATACTACAATCATGTATATTCATTGCATATTCTACCCTTCTCTGTTCTAGGGTGTACATATGGATACTTGTCTAAATGTCGTCCAGTGTTGAATTCTTCCCCTGTTCTTTTAGTGCATTTTTTATCCTGTCCTGCTGTACTCTTTGCTGTGTATCTACCTCTCCGGCACAGAGGTAAATGGAATTAGTAGTTGTGGGATATCCCTTAGTTGATCTCATTTTACAAAAAAAATATTTCCTGGAGATTTAGTTATGTGAGAATCACATCACTACCCGGAGAACCTGTGCTTTTGATGACATCATGCAAGACCGTTTTCTAGCATTAAAATTGCAGATGTCAAGGACTTGAGCTGCTATCAGTGATTCCATAATGGTTCCAGCTGTGCTAGATATCAGAGCTTCTTGCTCCTTCTGTTACAAAGAGAAAAACAGAAACATGATCAGAAAATATGATCAAGTCCAGTTAATCACTTTTATTTAAGTATTGGTGTCACTTAAGTGTCAATATGAATCTGTGACACCAAGTCAAGTTTTAGTGTATATTTCGGTCTCACAGTCTACATTGTAGCATGCTTGATATTAACTTTTCCCAATGATTTGCACTGCTAGTAAATATCCTGAACAAATATGACCTTTAAGGAAATTTATGAAACTTGGAAATCTTTCTATGGGTGTATTTCTAATAAAATTTGGCCATTATTTAAAAGTGAATTAATGATTGATATAATTATGCTAATTGATGTTGGTGCTTTGACAGGTCTCCATTATTTGGAGGCTTATAGGGAAATTCATGTAGAGAAGAGTTATCACCAATCAAAGCAAATTTTCATTATTTCACTTTATTATTTTTAGTATAGCTTCTCAAGCAGAAGTGAGAAATTTAAAGTTATAGGGGCTCCAGCAAGACTTTCTTTATTCCATTATTTCCCATTATCTTGCTAGATGGGCCCTGGAAAATAATAAGTATAGACAGGTATGTCAAGCATCTTCATTGAAAATTACAGCATTCAACCTTGGAATTTATAAAACTAGGGGAGAAAAAGAAACCCTGTTCATTATTGTGCAATTAAAATAAGTACATTACTACTCAAAATATCAACATACAAATCCAAGGTGAGAATAAACCAAACCAAACCAAACCAAACCAAACCAAATCAAACCAAACCAAACCAAACCAAACCAAACCAAACCAAATCCCAATCTCCTTCAAACATCTGCATTCAACAACTAAATGCTTCTTGCTCCTAAATATTCTGTAGGAGAAAATGTGAGGAGCCAAAGAGCAGGACAAAGACTATCTCAGCTTCTAAATTATCCCTGATTATAAATGATTTTTTGAATTTTCTGAATACACAGGGATTGCAGAAATTACTTTGGAAATGACAACTATAAATTGAGCTGGATTATATGTTGAGTATATGTATAACTCTGTAAATAACTACTAAGATGCAATAATTTCCACATCATTATCAATGGACAAGGGAGCAATTACTATTGAGTTGTGTTTCATATGTATTAACTTTGATCACACACACACACACACACACACACACACACACACACACACACACACACACATATGGATTACAAATAATTTTCTTGTTCTCCCATTTCAGTAGTTCTTTTTTCACTCAGGTTTACTTTCTTTTCCAAACCCTTTTTGTTTCCAGTAGTTTCTCCTAGTTTTGCTTCTTTGCTCTTTGCTGTTGTGTTCAAGAAATCATTGCTCAGGCAAATGCTAACCTTTACATGCTTAATGTATTGACTTGATATTTTGGTATGTGATGAAATACAGAGGTTTGACATTTTTCTTTTATGTGTGGACATCTAGTTTTCCCAGGACCATTCACTGACAAGAGTATCCTGTTTCCATTCTATATATATGGTGCCCTTGTCAACTTCAATTGATTACAAATACATGGGTGTGTTTCTAGGCACTCTCTTCTGTTCCATTGATGAATCCATCTGTTTTTATGTCAGTACTGCACTGTTTTCATTACTGTATCATTGCAATGGAGTTTGGAAGTTGGAGATTTAGTCCAGAGGTATAGAGGTAGCCTAGCAAACATAAGACTCTAGGTTCAATCCTTAGGGCTGAAAACAAAATTATGTAGTTTGAAGTAGAATGTTCCCAAATTTGATTTTTATGTACAAGATCTTTTGGCCTACTTGGGAATTACTTTGGGGTGCCATATGCACTTCAGAATTGTATTTGTTTTCATTTATTTATTAAATTAAATGCTCTTTTCTTCAGAGTTTCATACACAACTACTATAATTGCATCGTTTTCACTTTTTTCTCCCACACTCCAAATCCTCTTGTGGCCCTTCAACCTATTTATGATCATTAATAATTCATTAATAATTACTGGTTCTTTACACACACACACACACACACACACACACACACACACACACATATATATATAAAACACATAAATATAATCTGCTGAGTACACTAAGAGTTGCTTATATGTACATGTGTCTGGGGCTAAGCATTTGATAAACTTATCAGGGGCATCTCTTTGTAGAAGACTGATTTTTTTTCTCTTTGCAGCCAATAATGGCCTGAAGCTCTTAATCTGGGGGTAGGGCCTAGTGGGATTTCTGCCAACCATGTTGGCTTGTCCGCTGTTGTTTTCTTTGTTCAGATCTTGCTTAAGAGACCATATTGTTGTAGCTTCCTGCCTGCCTCAGCTTCCTAACTGCTGACAATATAGGTGTGCGTCACAGTAGTCAGCCCTAATTAAAGACACTTGGCAGCATGCAAAGGAATACTAAATTTATTTTAAAATGTTGAACCCATAGTACACAATCTCACTAGTTTTCTAACTTTGTCACCTTCTTTAGTTTCTCTTTCAGATCCTCAGTTTCTCTTATACAACAACTGGATAGCTGAATTGGGATTTGTGATCCTTTTTCTGACAATATGTATTGCCATACCAATCATTGTCTTATTAAGACAAACTTCCCAACATGTCTGCCTAAATAGGAGAACAGGAAGACATCAAACAGTCAAAGGGGACTGAGAAAAGCCCATGAAGTCTCAACCCTATATAGAGAACAAACAAGAAAAAGCTGGAAGCAGAAGAGGTGATTTCCACAGGGAAGAGCTGCCAACTGACTGTCCAGTGTCAAAACATCAGCCCTGAAAACATACATACAAGTCTTATCATGCAAGCTGAACAAGTTATATTTGGGAATATATATTAGCATACTTATTATATGTATATTATATATATATCCCTATATATGTGCATGCAATAAAAATTATTGAATACAGAAGCCATGAATTTGAAGGAGATTAGGGAGGGTTGTATGGGGAGGTCTGAAGGGAAGAAAGAGAAAAGAAAAATATAATTAAATTATAATCCCAAATGTTAACAAAAACCTTATGAAAAAGAAAAAATATGTGAGAAAAGTTATGACTGAGATACCCTTCTGGTATAGATTTAATTTACATCTTTTATTTAAAAAATTAATTTAATATTTTTACTTATTCTCTTTACATCCTGCTCACTGGCCCCTCCAGGCCACCCCCTCCAACAATTCTTTCTCCATACCTCCTTCTCCTTTGAGCTGGCGCACCCCCCTCCCCCCAGTATCCACCATCTTGGAACTTCAAGGCTCTGAGGGATAGGTGCTTCCTTTCCCATTGAGGCCAAACAAGGCAGCCCAGCTAGAAGACCATATCCCATGAACAGGTAACAAATTTTGGGATATATTCACCCCAACTGTTCAGAACTCACATGAAGACCAAGCTGCACATCTGCTACGTATGTGCAGGAAGGCCTAGGTCCAGCCCATGTATGTTCTTTGGTTGGTGGGTCAAACTCTGAAAACCACAAGGGTCCAGGTTAGTTGACTCTGTTGGTATTCCTATGGAGTTTCTATTTCCTTCAGGGCCACAATTCTTTCTCCTATTCATCCATGAGAGTCTCCAAGCTCCATCCACTGCTTGACTGTAGGCATCTATATTTGTCTGAGTCAGCTGCTGGGTGGAGCCTCTCAGAGGACATTTTGCTCCTGTCTGCAAGCATAACAGAGTATCATTAAAATGTTAGGGATTGGTGCTTGCCCATGGGATGGGTCTCAAGTTGGACTAGTTATTGGTTGGCCATTCCCTCAGTCTCTGCTCCATCCCCAACGCCTGCATTTCTTTTTTTGATGAGGTTACTAAGTTTTATTTATTTATTAATCATTTTATTTGTTTACATTTCAAATGTTATCCCCTTCCCAGTCTCCCCTCCACAAACACTCCACCCCCTTCCCTTCCCCTTTGACTCTAAGAGGGTGTTCCCCCACCTACCTACCACCCACTCCCACCTCACTCCCTTAGTATCCCTGTTCTTTGGGTCATCAAACCTTCACATGATCAAGTGCCTCCCCTCCCACTGATGCCAGATGAGGCAGCCCTCTGCTACAAATGTGGCTGGGGCTATGGTCCCATCCATGCATACTCTTTGGTTGGTAGTTTAGTGCTAGAGAGCTCTGTGGGGTCTGGCTAATTGATACTGTTGTTCTTCCTATGGGGTTGCAATCCTCTTCAGCTTCTTCAGCCCTTCCCCTAACTCTTCCATTGGGTCCCCAGCCTCACTTTAATAGTTGGCTATATCTGCATCTGTCTTAGGTGCTGGCAGAACCTCTCAGAGGACAGCCATACCAGGCTTCTGTTTGTAAGCACATCTTGGCATCAGCAATAGTGTCTGGGTATGATATCTGCAGATGGAATGAATCACATGGTGGGGAGGTCTCTGAATGGCCTTTTCTTCAGTCTCTGCTCCATTTTTGTCCTTGCATCTCCTTTAGACAAGCACAATTCTGGGTTAAACATTTTTAGACAGGCACACTTCTGGGTTAAAAATGTTTAGATAGGTGAGTGGCCCCATCCCTCCACTGGGGGCCATCTCTATCTACTGGAGGTGGTCAGGTTCTATCTCCCTGTTGTTTGTTGGGTATTTCCACTAAAATCACCCTCATTGGATCCTGGGAGCCTTCTGCATCCCTGACATCTGGGACTACATGGAGACAAAGCATGGAGCAGAGACTCAAGGAAAGGTCATCCAGAGACTGCCCCACCTGGGGATCCATCCCATATACAGCCACCAAACCCAGATACTATTGTGGATGCCAGGAAGCTCTTGCTGATAGAATCCTGATATGGCTGTCTCCTGAGAGGCTATGCCAGAGCCTGGCAAATACAGAGGTAGATGCTCATAGCCAACCATTGGACTGAGCACAGGATCCCCAATGGAGGAGTTAGAGAAAGGACTGAAGGAGCTGAAGGGGTTTGCAACCCCCTAGGAAGAACAACAGTATCAACCAAACAGAACCTCTGGAGCTCCCAGGGACTGTACCACCAACCAAAGAATACAAATGGAGGGACCCATGGTGCTGGCCACATATGTGGCAGAGGATGGCCTTGTTGGATATCAGTGGAAGAAGAGGCCCTTGGGACTGAGGGTGTTTGATGCCGCAGTGTAGGGGAATGCCAGAACAGGAAGGAGGGAATGGGTGGGTGGGTGGGTGAGTGTTGGATACAAACTGGTGCGGTGGAGAATGTAATCTCGAACGTCTACTCCGAGTGCTGGTGGCCCCTGAGAGTGGCAGGATGTGTGGTCACCCCAACAGGCCTCTGGTCTTGTCAGGCTGTGAGAAGCCTCTGCAGAGACACAGCCTGGGGGTGGGGAAGGGAGCCTTGTTTCCAGGGGGTGGAGGGGATGTGCCAAAGCTGGCACTGTGGGGTTCCCAGGCTCTGGGCATCACAGATGCTGCTGGATGCTGTGGAAGAGCTGGGAACAAAGTGGGACCTCAGACAGGATCGAGCCTGGGCTGAATGGGGTGAAGGAGCATGGTTGGTGTCCCTGCCAGGACCAAGTTTGTGGCTTGGGCACCGGCTAGCTGCATTGGCTTGGGTGGATGACTGCAGCAGCTGAGAATATTGAGACAGCTTTGGCTAGATGTGGCTCTTTAGGTGAAGGCTGGTTCCATTGTTTCCCACAGCAGATGAAGAGAAACAGTCCAGGGTTTCAGAGCATTTATTTTCATTGTGGAGAATGGTGTGGGTGAGACTGTATCCCCGTGTCCTCAGTGAGGGGCGAGGTTGAAATAGTAAGTGGGAAGGGGCATGGCTAAGTTACTAGGTGCCTCATTAACATGGGGATGTCTTGAGGCTATGTGGACACGCCTCTACCTGTGGCGGGGTTTGAGGGACGTTTCCTTTTTATGTGACCAAATGTCACAGACTTATGGAGAGATATAGGCACATGTCAGGAGCTGTTTCTAGAAGCCTGGCAAACACCTGCCATCCCTTATAGGTTGCCCCCTGTTGGAGACAACCTATTGGGCCCATGGGGTTCAAACCTTAGCTCTACCAGAAACCAGATTGCCTTTCTTGGCCTCGCAGGTGGGCACCCTCATAGAGGCAGGGGGAGGTTAGATGGGATGGGGGCTTCTGAAGGGGAGACCTGAAAAGGGGAAAATATTTGAAATGTAAATAAAGAAAATATCCAATTCAAAACAACAATAACAACAACAACAACAACAACAACAACAACAACAACAGAACCAATGGGGTACAAAGCTAAACAAAAAATTCTCAACTGAGGAATCTTGAATGGCCAAGAAACATCTAGAAAGAATGGCCAAGAAACAATTTCCTTATTCATCAGGGAAATGCAGATCAAAACAATCCTAAGATTCCACCTTACACCAATCAGAATGGCTAGGAACAAAAACTCAGGTGACAGCAGATGTTGGTGAGGACATGGAGAAAGAGGAATACTCTTCAATTGCTGGTGGAATTGCAAGCTGGTACAACCACTTTGGAAATCAATCTGGTGGTTTCTCATAGAATTAGGCATAGCTCTACCTGAAGACCCAGCTATACCACTCTTGGGCATATACCCAAAAGACACTCCAAATCATAATAAGGATATGTGCTCCACTATATTCATAGCAGCCTTATTTATAATACATGCCTGCATTTCTTATAGACAGGATAAATTTTGGGTTGAAAGTTTTGTGGAAGGGTTGATATCTCTGTCACTCCACTGGAGTTCCTTCCTGGATGTAGGAGGTAGCCTCTTCAGGTCCATATCCCCAATGTAGTGAGTTACAGATAAGGTCACCCCCACTGATTCTCCCAAATCTCAGATCTCTATCCTGGAGATGCCCCCCCTGCCTCACCCCTGTCTGTTGCAGATTTCTATTCATTTTCATGGCCATCTAGCCATCTATCCTGTCCTCCACACCTGACCCTGAAACTCCCATTTCATTCTCTATTTCCCCTCAAAGAAATCATTAATTTTGCTGAAAAATTGATGGAACAAGAATATCATCCTGTGTGAGGTAACCCAGTTCCAAAAGGACATGTATGGTATGTACTTACATATAAGTGGATACTAGGCATGAAATACAGGTACCATGTTATAGCACACAAACTCAAAGAAGCAAAACAAGAAGGAAAGCGCAAGTGAGGAAGCTTGACTCTCAATTAGAAGGGGGAATAAAATAGTCATAAGAGGCAAATGGAGAGAATAAGTTACATTTTAAATAAGACCACACTTTAGGAATCATTGCTACCTAATTTTCTGCCTGCTCCTGAAACAAAACAAGATATATGAAGATCATGGGTTTTATTTAAGTTATGTATTAGTAATCTAATGGAAAATGTCAGGTTTCTCTTTCATGAATCACTTGTATTTTACTGCAAGTGTGCCATCACAGAGAAATCAGATATATATACATTACTGTCTTTTCACAACTAATTCATAAGGGTCATACTACTGTGCATCCGAAGTAGTTTTTAGTTCTTCTCTTTTAACATATAGGGAACATTTAATACTATCTGAACCTCTTCTAATGAAACACAGCTTTTGTATAGATCATTTTACACTGCTCATATATTCCATTTACTGATATTTATTTTTTTAATCCTTCTTGAACCTTTGCACCTTTCCCTTCATTATCTCTCTTTTTTTATTGCTGTAAAGAGACATCATTACCAAGCCAACTTATATAAAAATGTGTTTACTGAGCCTTGTTTCAAGTTTCAAAGGGTAAACCTATGGCCATTGTGTGGGAAGCAATTTAAAGCAGACAGGCATGGCTTTGAAGCAGTAGCATAGAGTTTACATCTTATCCACAAGTTGGAGAGAAGGGAAAGAGACAAACACAGACAGGCCTATTATATTAGGTATTATGTGTAATAAATATGAAGGTATTTTAATGTCTTGGAGAAGTTGTTCATTTTCCTATGTAAATGTCAAAATATTGTTTCAAGTAATTTAATATGAGTATATTTTTATATCTATGAGGATCTTGAAACTAACCTTTCATGGATACCAATGGATGGCTACATATTCATGAACTAACTGCCAAATATCAATGGCTGGTAATATATTTAAAAGTAAGAGATAATCAGATATTATAATTTACTGTATATAAATAAATATATGACATACTCACTTTTTTTGTTTCCTTTATTAAATCCTTGGAGCTGGCAAAAAAGCTCAACACATAAAAGTGATTGTTATTAAGTCTGTAGACCTGAGTTTGATCCCTGGAATGCACGTGGTAGGAGAAGACTAAACCTCCCAAGTTGTCCTCTTACATCCATATGTGTGCTGTGGTGTATGTGTGTGACAAACACATACACTCACACACTAAATAAATAAATAAATAAATAGATAAATAATCAAAATTCAAGTCTTATTAAACCTCTAATCTAGCAGTTCTCAACTAGACATTTGTGACCTCTTTAGGGCGTGGGAGAGCCCTTCACAGGGATCATCTAAGACAATATGCATATCAGATATTTACATAATATTAGCCAAGTTACAGTTATGAAATAGCAATGAAAATAACTTCATGGTTGTGGGGATCACCAGAACATGACAAACTCTATTAAGAGGCTGGAGCATTAGGAAGGTTGAGAACCACTGCTCTAATTCAATCTCCAATTTACATAATGTCTAAGAATAAGACAAACAGGAAAGATATACTCAACAAAATATATACCCATGCTTAAAATTATTCAATGAATTTGTCATAAAAATAAATGTGTGATTAATAAAAATGTATAATTCAAAAGACTTGTAAAAGTATACTAAGTGTTATATTTTAATTTTAAAATGTCTTCCCAAATACATGTAGTAAAGGCTTACAAGATCCATAGCCTGGTGTTATTGGGAGTATGGCAATGAAATATTGAAGAGTTTTAGCTGATGAAAGTTCTTTGTGTTATTGTGTACATTCCCTCAGAAGTAGTAGGATCCTGGCCCCTTCTTTCTCTCTTGCTTCCCATACATGGTAATTCACTTTGCTATTTATTCTATCATATTGAGCTGCCTTTGTATGATAGGCCTAAAAGCTACATGTTCATTATGATGACTGGAGATCTCAAAAATTATCTCCTAAAATAAACCTTGTTTTTTTTTTTTTTTGTTGTTTACTAACTTAGATATTTGCTATAGGAGTAAATAGCTTATTTATACATAGAGTTGTTACCAAGATGGGACCCCCCTTCCCCCATATTACTATATGCCTGAAAATGTGGCAGAGTCTTTGGAATCATGTTTTGGAAGGGATTAAAAAAAGATTATTAAACCAGCTAGATAAAGACTTGAAAGCCACAAGAAAAGTCTTCAGGTGATTCTGATTAAAATTCTCAAAGGGTGAATATTGATAAGAGTGTAACCAGTAAAGGCAATGCTAATAGAATATCAAATTGAAATGAAGATTCTGTAGGCAACTGAGTTGGAGCTGCCCTTATAACCACTGCAAAAATGCATTGCCCATGTTTTTAAACTTGCTAAAAAGCCACATTTAAGGGTAATGGGTGAGTTTAGCTGGTAGAGGACTCTCAAGGCATAATGATAATTAAGCAACACAGTGGGTAATGATGGCTTTTGAAGTAAAATTTACAGTAAGGCTGAGACGAGATGTAAAAATGAGCTGTAGCAGTATATGTGATGGCTGCTCTTGGTTGTTAATTTGCAATTAACTAAAATGCCACCAGCTGGCACATATTTAAGGGATTACTCTTGATTTTATCATTTGATGTCAGAAGACCTCTCTTAATTCTGTTCCATATCTTCTAGTGGCAACATATATGTAGTGTAGGCTTAGATTTTTCAAAACCTACTTTAATTAGGATGGCTTTTGCTTCAACCTCTCTTCTAGCTCACCTACCAGAGGCCTAGGAAAAGGAAGATTAATAGGAACTGGGTGTTGTGGACCTTTTTAGAAAAATTTTTGTGGGGCAAATCCAATCTTCAATTTTAGGATATCAGCAGTTCAGTCTGATAGGAAGCACCAAACATGAATCAGTAGCAGCAGTCCACTCTAATTGGTAAACAACAAACACTGATTTGTAGCAGCGATTTGTTCCAGAAGAAACTTCAGGGCTCCAGTGAATTGGCATAAATCTGCAGAAACTGCAAGAACCAGCCAGAATATCATGAGAAGTTCATCCGGCACATTTTTCTCTCCAATGTCATGACAAGTGAAGATCATCTAAGATCAGCAAAGCATTGCAAGATGAACCAATCTAAGAGCATAGTCAGTAAAGACCAGTGAAGTGTTGCAAGGTGAACCAATGCAAGAGCTTTGTTCTCTGTCTGTTGGGTTCTACTTATACTCCTTCCAACCATTATGCATCTTCTCAAGTTTCTGCCTCAGCAAAACATTCTCTCATGTGTCTGCTTCCACAAAACATCCTCTCATAGGACAGCTTCCAGTAAAACATCACCTGACACAACTGAGTCTCCAAAGAAACTGGAAAATTCCACTTCCATAAAAGATATGAAAAAAGGAAGTGGATGTGTATATATATTCTGTAGAGAACCCTGAGTAATATATAGGATAGCTTGGTAAATAAAAGAGAACATATAAAATTTTGGTCAAGAAGGATTTGGTTAATATGCCAAGTGCTTTGTCCTGAGATGATAGAAAACATGCATTTAAGACATCTCAGAATTGGTGAGTCTATACTTCTTCACAGCTCAGAGATGGAGAGATATAAATTTATTTGAAAAACTTTCTAGGCCACTGTATCTAGAAGTGATCCCTGGGGCCCTTCAATTTCCTGAGACCTTCTAGGGAAATATTTTTTGTATTCAATAGCAAAAGGCAAAAAGGCTATTACAGATATGTTTAAAATAAGACTGGTCACAACTTACTATTACGTTAAATCTTGCTATTATGCATATGATTATGGAGTTATAGGCATGTACATTGTAAGAATTATGGAGTCATGCAAGGCTCCAAGAAGATTTCAAAGTAAACCTGGAAAGACAGGCTATGTGTTGCAGGGTCAGAATCCCTGTTCATAGCCTTGGATGAGGTAACATTCAGAAAAGACAATGAAACTGGAGCTAAGGTCAGTGATGTCAGCAGCAGAGATGTCAACAATATGGAGGCAAGAGTGGTTGCATGCAATGGGGAAAGCCAGACCAAAAGACAGCTAAGCCCTTGGGAGCTCACACCCCACCACAGTGTTCCCCTATAATCAGAAATAGAGTTTTAATATTTCTCCAGTTATATTTTGTCCTTTGTATTTCCTTGTCCCTCTCTTTTTGTATAGGAATATTTGCCCTCTGCCTGGACCTACGTTGTATATTGAAAATGTAAAACTTTCTTTTTTAATTTTACTGTCAAATTTGACTATAGTTCCACAGGTTATCACTTATATTTTTGAACAATGCTGGGGCATTTGTAATTTTGATTCTCTTAAAATGGACATTTTGGAGGGTAGGGATAGAATGATATACACTTTTGTTTTAAATGTCCCTCAAAGGTCCAGGTTGTAAAGTCTTCAACCCAAGCAGATGGTAACTCCTTTAAAATCTGAGCTACAGTTGATAGTATCTTTATATAGAGGATGTTGTCAAAGTGGATAGTAGTAATACACTCTCTTGCTGCATATTCATGGAATCAAATTTCACACCATCACAAACTTCTGTCATATTGTTGAGTGAAACCCTTATGCCAGGACTGTGTAAAAGCCTCACAAAACATACTTTGCCATTGCTGTTGCTCTATTGTTGAGAAAGAACACATGTTAATTTCAGGACCCAGAGAACCATGCTGGATTGAACTAGATGCTCTCTCATTGTAGGGTATCTTTTGTATTGCTAAAAGGTGTTATTCAGGCTACTGAGAGACAATTGTAACCAACAGTCCTACTCAGATTTATCCCTGCATGCTACACTATCAACCTGCTAGGCTGATTGACTACTGGTAAAAGATATGACTACTGGTAAAATAGTGACATGCCTTTTATGCATGTCTTGTTACATAGCTAGTTAGATACAATCTTGAAGATTATTGCACATTGAAACTTCCCTTATGATCATCAACTAATAAAATGTCAGGACTTTGATTACTGGTAGAAACAGTGGTATCTAATTTGGACATTTTGGTCTGGGTAGAATTATGACATTTTAATCTTTCCAAAAGTCTATGAAATTACTATCTACCTAAATGTTTTCTGGAAAAGATCAAGGATACATCATTGGTCCTTACCTTGGGAATTAATTCAAATGAACTATCAATCATCAGCAAATGAAAAGTACCCTTAAGAAAGTTGTCTTGTCTATTATAGAATTTTTAACAAATAGTATAAAACTTATCTAAACATTTAAATTGATATGTTTGTTCCTTTACCTGTTGTTTACTCCAAACCCCCAAAGAGTGTGTTCGACACAATAATTCCTTTCACTATGATCCATGATCACAGCGTGAAAGTATTTTTCTTTGTAATTATTCCTTTTCCTATGGCTCACCTTTCTTCTGGCACTGACCATGATAATTCTGCAATAAATTGCCTGTGTTTTATACTCTGTATGTGTATTAGTCAGGGTTCTCTAGAGTCACAGAACTTATAGGTAGTCTCTATATAGTAAGAGAATTTGTTAATGACTTACAGTGTGTAGTCAAACTCCCCAACAATGGTCAGCAGTAGCTGTGAATGAAAACCTGAGGATCTAGCAGTCACTTAATCCCACAAGGCTCACAGGCAAAGAAGATTGAATCTTCCTCCTTCCAATGTCCTTATGTAGATCTCCAGCAGCAGGTATGGCCCAGATTAGAGATGTGCATACCACCACACCTGAAACTTATGTCTTCCAGACTCAAGATCTAGATCACAGGTGAGCCTTCTAATTCTGGATTGTAATTCACTCCAGATATAGTCAAGTTGACAATCAGAAATAGCCACTACAGTATGTCTCCTCCAAGTTCATTTTTTTTTGAGATCATAAGGATGGAAGTTTAAGGGAGGCCAGGGTAAGACACTCATAACATAAACAATGATTTTCTTGTTGGCATATCTGCGATGATTTAAATAAGAAAATTTCCCCATAGCATCAGGCCTTTGACTGCTACATAAACAGGAATGTTGTTTGGGGAGTATTAGGAGATATGGCCTTGTTGGAGGATGTACGTCACTGGAATTAGGCTTTGGGCTTTAAAACTCAATCCATTTGGATCTCTCTTTTTCTGCTTTGTGTCTGCAGTTGAAGATGTAGCACTTATATTCTGTTCCAATTGCTATGTGTACCTCTACAATTATGGACTCTAATCCTCTGAAAGCATAATCCCAAATAAACTCTTGTACAAGTTGCTTTGATCATTGTATCTTATCTTAGCAATAGAAAAGTAACTAATATAATATGCCTCATTTTTACTCACAAAAATAAAGAAGAATTTGTTGTCAATGATCTAACGCTAAGGGATATAATAGTTTTTTGCTTAATCTATCAAAAGTGGTTATTCAGCACCTTTCCAAATGACAGTATCAAGTTTGGTGGTTTTAGTGAATGTAATAATATAATGCTTGGAATAAAATGAAAAAAAAATGGTGCCAGTTACAATGGCAACCAACAGCTACAATAAATTCAGAGAATTAGTAATTAGTTTTGGGCGTAGAAAAAAGTAAAACAAATTCCATTCACTTTATGAAATTAGACACCTAAGCAATTCACCTGGGTTTCCATGACCTTTAGCAGCTATGAGTAATAAAAAACATATATTCTATCTTCTTCATAAGCTTCCTGTGAGGGAGAGGAGAAAATCATCCCCACTGTGCTATAAGCAGAGACCTAATTGAGACTAATATCTTCTAGGTAAGCCTTTAATATACAGTAGAAAGAATAGGGACTTTTATCTGAGAATTGCAGTAAGTTGTGAGGGTGCTCATGGTATGAACATATTAGGTACATATGAGAAAACAAGAACACAAGGAAGTATTTTCTGTACCCCAATTTTTAATTGGATATTTTCTTTATTTACATTTCCAATGTTATCCACTTTCCCGATTTCCACCCCAGAAACCCCCTATTCCATCCCCTTGCTTCTATGAGGGTGTGCTCCTACCCACCCACTTCTGCCTCCCTCCTTCCCCACCTCCCCGCCTCACTTCCTCCTCACCCTTGAATTCCCCTATACTGGGGTATCGAGCCTTCATGGGACCAAGGGCCTCTTCTCCCACTGATGCCCGGCAAGTCCATCTTCTGCTACATATGCTGTTCGAGCCATGTGTCCCTCCATGAGTACTCCTTGGTTGGTGGTTTAGTCCTTGGGAGCTCTGGTTGGTTGATATTGTTGTTCTTCCTATGGGGTTGCAAACCTCTTCAGCTCCTTCATTCCTTTCTCTAACTCCTCCATTGGGGCCCCTGTGCTCAGTCCAATGGTTGGCTTTGAGCAAATGCCAACTGCTTTGAAAAAAGATCATTGGTTGAGAAAATCATAAAAGAAAAATCTATTTCAATTTGCAAGAAAAAAATTACCAATTGTTGCCCTGGTTTGATTTTCTTATCTGAAAATATAAGCCAGAGAACATTTCCCATGATAAATTTAATGAATTATTTTCTTCTCTGTCTCCAATGTATAAGTAAGGGATTTGAGTATTTCAGGACTGTGATCATGAGACCATCTTCTCTATCCTTTCTATTTTCACCAAAGTTCTTGAAGGGGATAGAGTTTTATTATAGTCTTACCTCCCATTAGCAAATTATTCTATGATTGTTAAGTAGTTTTGCCTCCATATTGAAGCATTCTCTCCTGGAGAGAGGATGAATGAGAGAGGCTCACTGGCTCATGAAACGCGGGAGAAATTTATAAGAACCAATCAACTTATAATTCTTGTAAGACTCAGAAAGATACTCCTCATGATTATATAAGCAGTAAACAATTGCTGGAGGATGATGCTGAGAAAGGAGACTGCCTTCCAGGAAGTCCAGTGATGCAGCTTTTGTGCATTATCATCACAGTGGGCTAGACGTTTTTATTGTATAGTAACAAGAATCACTCATGGTCTGGTAATTAACCTGTTACCCATGCAACTTCAAGAAGCATTAATAACATTACTGGTTCATCAAACTGGACATTATTGGAGTAATATATTAGATCTGCAATGACCCATAAAGGGCAAATAGACATTTATGTATATCTTTCTAGGAAACACCCGCAATATCATTGTACCCTCTACCATTTTATTCTATTTGCCCCTTTAGACAACCTATGTTACAACATTCCTCTCTCCTCAGCTTTTACTCTTTATATCCCTGAATGGCATGGGTCTACTTTCTAGGCTTCTGTAGGGACTCAAAGTTAAACACACACATCTATATGTTTTAAACACAGATATACATATATGAAAGACAATACAGAACTTTGTTTCTGGTGCTAGGATATCTCCGGGTAATTCTTTTCATTATCACTCATTTTACTGAGAATTTTATAATTTCTTTTATTTTTATTTTTGATAATTTATTTACATTTCCAATGTTTCCCCTTTTCTGGGTCTCCTCTTTGGAAGCCCCCTATCCCCTCCCCATCCCTACCTCTATGAGGGAAATCCACCTCCCACCCATCCGCCCACCCATCCCCCTATTCCCACCTTGACATTCCCCTTTA
>CM052702.1:104491132-104523636 GCA_028551405.1 Uromys caudimaculatus
TGGGTTCTGATGATGCCAAGTGGCCTTGGTTTCTGTTCCTTAGGTTCTTGCCCTTGCCTTTTGCCATCTTGTTAACTCTGATGTTAGCTGATCTTACTTTCTGGCTATGGCTTTTCTCACCTGCAGGCCTCTGTATCAATACTCCTTGAAGACCAGCTCTCTCTGAGAGGTGTTTTTTCCACGCTCCTGGGAGAGTAACTTTCTCCCGGCGGGCGCTGCTTGACTATGGAACCCTGCATCAGCCGCCGCTGTTGGGATCCAGGGGGTTTCTATGCCCACCTACCTCAGTCCCTGTGAGCTGCAGGTTCGGGGCAGTTCCTGGTGAGCTGTGGAGCTTGTCTTGGGCCCATTCCTGGCATTTCCAAGCTCCCGGGAGGGTATGCCTCTCCCGGCGCTAATCGGCTATGGAGCCCTGTGGCCCGCGGAAACCGGGCAGAATCAGTGAGCACTGGGGCTCGTTTTGCCCCCACTCGGGGCTTTTCCACGCTCCTGGGTGAGTATCTTTCTCCTGGCGGGCACGGCTTGACTATGGAACCCTGGTGGCCCAGGAAGATGTCTCCTGCCTCAGCCGCCGCTGTTGGGATCCAGGGGGTTTCTATGCCCGCCTACCTCAGTCCCTGTGTCTCGCAGGTTCGGGGCCATTCCTGGTGAGCTGTGGAGCTTGTCTTAGGCCCGCTCCCGGCTTTTCCAAGCTCCTGGGAGGGTATCCCTCTCCAGGTGCTAATTGGCTATGGAGCCCTGTGGCCCAAGCTGAGGTTCCCGGCCCCTGGTGGAGGTCGGAAGTTCTGAATTTTATAATTTCATGTTTCCTTCCAACTAATAAAATTCCATTTTTATAGGTACCAAAATTTTGTTTTCCATTCATCAGTTTAGGGACATCTAGTCTGTCTCTTTGTCCTAGATATTGTGACTAGAACAGTTATGAACATTGATGAGCAAGTATCTCTGTCGGAGATAGAGTTCTTTGGGCATTTTCCCACTTGTGGCATAGGTAGGTTTTATGGTAGATCCATTTCTAACCTTTTGAGGAAATTTTGTAATAACTTCCACAGTAGTTGCAGCAGCTTTTGATCCCACAAGTAGTGATTAAGGATTCTCAGTTTTCCAAATCTCATCAATTTGATGATTGTTTTCTCCACTAGAAGAAGATGAAAATTCAAAGTAATTTGATTTCAAAGATTTCAAAGTAATTTAATTTGCATTTCTTTGAGTCTTAAATATGTTGAACACTTTAAAAATATTTCTTATCTATTTGTTTTTCATATTTTGAGAACTTTGTGAATGATCAACATGAAAAGAGAAGAGAGAGAAAAGAGAGGGCAGTATTTTCTAGTTTCCACTCATTGTTCTTTGTTTTCAGTAGTTGGATAAGATGTTCAGAGTTGCAGTTGAGTGAAATACAGCCAGCACAAAGATGGTGCTGATTTCTGTTCTAGAATGGAGCCTTACTCCATGGGTACCAAACTCTTTGCAACAAAATATGAAGAGGTACAGCCTTGTTCTGTTGTTGGCAAACTTACCTGGAGACCAGGAAGAAGTGGAGTCTTGTCTAGTAGGCTCCAAACTTTGAGAGGGAATAGGAGTGTTGAAATAGAAAAATGTTCCAAGGTGCTAAAGATATAATGCAAAATCCTTCCTCAGAAGTCCAGTCTTCTTGGCATTGATTCTACTTGGCCCTGTTTGGTGAATCATTTTAGTCACAATAGTAACTTCCTGGTCTTAATTAGGATTTTACCAGAAGTTCTTAGAAAAAGTAAATCTATTGGTACAAGAACTTAGAAAATTCTTTCTTTATACATGTTCATCAGGAGACTAGAATCAGCAACCCTGAAGACCTATACTTACTATCACTTGTGAGTTTTCTCATTCAACCTTCTTCATATCTGGAAGTCGAGGTTATTTACAACATTCTTCTGAGGAATTTAAGTCAGGAATTGTGAATTACTGTTTTTTTCTGCCCCCTCAAAAGGGGCCCCTGTACTCAGATGAGGTCAGGTGAAATCTTAGATAAGCCTAGAGCCTGTGATTGGGCAATGGAAGGAGGGCAGGAGCTGAAAGCTTTAGGAAAGCAGAGAGGGGTGGAGAAAAAAGATGGAGATAGAAATGAGAGAAACCTGAGGAAGAGAATGAGCCAGAACCACAGAGTCTTAGGAACCAGAAGTAATTGGGAGTTTCTTAGATTGATGATTGAATGGTGTAGGGCACATTTATCCAATCTAGGTGTGCAGCTTGTATCTATATCAATTGAGTTTTGAGTTCTTTGTGTGGACATTTTGGGAGTTGGCGATTTATTGTTATAAATCTGGCTGATAAACTACAAGCCTCTGGAGTTTTCATTTTGTGGGGCTAGGGGATTTGAGCTTGTGGGGAGGATGGCCTAGGAAGATACAAACATTTCAGTAGCAGGTAATGGCGGGAATCTGGTAAGACTGCGGCTTGCAACTTCCCATGGGAGTGGCAAGACGACCACTGTTGATTGTGCTCAGCCACATTTTTTTTTTTATAATTACATGCTTCAAGGATTTAAGTCATGTATAATACCCAATTCCATTTGTGCTCTGTAAAAATATGGCATAAATACAGAGGAATAAATTTATTCATAGATAATTTGTTGTATTATTACCATAACTCAGAAGAATTAATTTCAGAGTTCTACCATGGGTCAAAAAGCTTCTTCAACAAGCATGTCAGGACACA
This sequence comes from Uromys caudimaculatus, assembly GCA_028551405.1. Taxonomy (NCBI): domain Eukaryota; kingdom Metazoa; phylum Chordata; class Mammalia; order Rodentia; family Muridae; genus Uromys; species Uromys caudimaculatus. The sequence continues at coordinate 104,493,830 of CM052702.1, forward strand.
CATGCTGAGAATCACCCTTTTACAAATGATTACTTTTTAGATTTTAATCACTCCATAAAATAACAGGTTTCCTTATGACATTTTCATAACATTTATTTTTGGTTTATTCTCCCATCAAACATTTCCTCTGCCCACCTCCTTAATATTATGGACATTGTTGCATATATATGTAATATACATATAATATATATAATTCACTTGTTTCCATGAAGAAAAGGGCAGAATTTAAAGGTAAGTCATCAGTTACTTTGTTCAGAATGCATTAAGAAATTAAAAATAAACCCAATTGTGCTATTTTTTTCTCTAAATAGTGACTCCAGTGAGGAGTTTGAATGGGGTTAATATGACTGAAACCTTTAGGTGAACAAGAAGGACCAAGGCAGTATTCTGGAGTCTTGGTAGTAAAATGATTGTAGATATTGTCCCTATATGAAGCACTCAAAGGGCAGTTCAAATAGATACCATAGACCTAGTCAATCAAGTTGTCTTGAGTATAACATAGACTACCCAAGATGCATAAAAGTTAACATGTTCCACACCAAGCATTCACCTACTAACACCACATTTTCATCCTTGATTAAGAGTTTTTCTCCCATTAATTCATACTTCACATAGTATTCCCTCTGTTTATCTTGTCAGGCAAACACTAAAATCTGGGAAACATTCTAAGTAATATTTTCCTGTACTCTATAATTCATTCAATTTTATACCTCAACTAGATCTCAGATCTTGTCCAAATGTAAGTTATATGCTCTGACGGTAATATAATTTTAAGTTACATTTATATTTTTCCAAGAAAACACACAGGTAAATTTGTGTACATATAGAAACACATATATGTATAAATAATATGCATATATGGTTCATGAATAATATATGAGGAAGTATATGTCCACATATGATTTTATTGCCATATATCTGTATACATGTAAAATTTCCACATGTGTATATCAATATGCACATGCATTACCATTTACACACGCATTATACATATAAACCTAGTAATATGCATATGTAGATAAATTCACTATATACATCAGTGTGTATGTAAGGATATTCACATAAATATGAGCAATTGTGTTATATGTGTATATTTATATGCTTATATGTGCATTTATATATAATTATACATCTATATGCTTATTGTTTATTTGATATAAAATGTATACATTTTATATTTTAGTAGGCTTAAGTATATAAATGTAAGCATAAAATTAACTGAAAATCATGTTTCTTAAAACTTCACTTCTTATTTCACATTTACTTCTCTCTACAGCTTGCCTCTTACCTTTCCTGGCCATCATATCACTCATTCCATTTAGAGTGATTTTAGAAATAGATGTACCTGAAGACTCTGATATACTACTCTTAGGCATATATCCAAAAGATGCCCCACCATGCCACAGGGAAACATGCTCTACTATGTTCATAGCAGCCTTATTTGTAATAGCCAGAAGCTAGAAACAGCCCAGATGTCCTACAACAGAAAAATGGATACAGAAAATGCGGTTCATTTACACAATGAAATACTGTTCAGCTATTAGGAATGAGGAAATCAAGAGTTTTGCAGGCAAATGGATAGAAAATATCCCGAGTGACATAACTCAGACCCAAAAGGACATGCATGGTATGTACTCACTAATAAATGGATATTAGCCAAAAAATACAGAATATCTAGGATATAATTCACAGAACTCAAGAAGGTTAACAAGCCAAAGGGCCCAAGTGAGGATGCTTCAATCCCACTTGGGAGGGAGAATAAAACAATCATGGGGGGCAGAGGGAGGTAGGAAGCTGGGTGGGAAAAGGGAGGGGGAGGGGAAAAGATAAACAAGATCAGGTATGGGGGGACAGGAGTGAAGCCCTGAGAGCCAGCAGAATGAATGAAGATATGCAACTTTGGGAGGTGAGAGGTGGGGAACCCTCTGGAATGTACTGGAGACCTGGGTGGTGAAAGACTCTCAGGACTCAAAGGGATGAAATACCCTACAGTGGGGAGAGGGAACTTGTAGAGTCCACCTTCAGTAGAAAGACAGGGCATCAAGTGGAGGAATGGGGTTGCCATCCCACAGTCAAAAATTCTGACCTAGAATTGTTCCTGTCTAAAAGAACTGCAGGGACAAAAATGATGAAGAGACTGAGGGAAAAGAAGTCTAGTGAGTGGCCCAAATTGAGATCCAGCTCAAGGGGATCCTCCAAAGCCTGACAGTATTACTGATAGTATGGTGTGCTTACAGACAGAAGCCTAGCATGGCTGTCCCCAGAGAGGCCCAACAAGCAGCTGAACAAGTCAGATGTAGATACTTACACCCAATCAATGGAGAGAAGCCGGGGACCCTTTGGGAAAGACTGGAAAAAGCTGAGGAGGAGGGTGACCCCATAAGAAGACTAGCAGTCTTAACTAACCTGAAACTCTGAGATCTCTCAGACACTGAGCCCCACCAATCAGGCAATATACACTAGCTGATCCAAGACCCTGACCCATATACAGCAGAGGGCTGCATGGTCTGGCCTCAGAGAAGATGCATCTAACCCTAGAGAGACTTTAGGCCCCAGGGAGTGGGGAGGCCTGGTGGTGTTGCTTGGGGGAGGAGGAATGGGATGAGGAACTGTTGGAGGGCAAACTGGGAGGGGAATAGCAACTGGACTATAAAAAAGATTAAAGATAATTTTTTTTTTAAAAATGGATTTTCCTTTCAATATTTTTAAAGCCATTTTGCTCACAGCCTAGAATACCTGCTGTATTTCTTTGCTTAACTGCCTTGAGGGTAATTTTGTTTCAAGACTCCTTGCAGCAATCATGGGCTCTCTGAAACCTCCCTTAAATGTCTAATTTAGCTGGGGACCTTTATTTGTCTCCTTTCCCTTCTAAGTACAGATTAGATTTCAAATCAAACTAGCACAGCTCTTGATTGCACTGCTAATTACATGACATTTATGGGTCAGATTTTGTTTTGTCTTTTCCCACAGTGAGGAGCGTCATGTTAGTACTTGAGTGATGCCAAGTGCAAGAACAGAGTTGATTAATGGTTTCATTTACGTGTTGAGGTAATCAGTTCGTTGGAATTTTCCCTTGGAAAGTAATGTGAATATCAGAGTCAGAGAATTGCATATCCAGGTATGACTGCTGAAAAGGAACTTTGGTAATGAGTTCTCCTGGCTCCCATCTGCATCTGGCATATACTACCCCTGGCTCTAGGATAATCACAAAAGCACTGTCAGACATCTAGGTGATCTAACTGGGACTATCTCTACAGGAACAAAGGAGAGCTGATCGAGGATCCCCAGGACCACGTAAGTGAGAGCATTTAGTAAGATACGGGGATAGGTTATCTTTCCATAGATGATTTTTTAAAATCTTTTCCACTTCCTATGCTTCACGGAATGTGCTCTGTCTCTTTATTTTCTGTCACTTGACCTACATATGAAGATTAGTGAGATCTTGTGAGTCAGAAGGATGAATAATAGTTTTTTCTTTCCTTTTTTTAGTAGAGGCGGTGAGGGTAGTGGGTAGGCGGACCTGTCATAGGATGAATAATAGTTACCCAGACATTGAACACTTTAGTGTGGTGGTGTCGCGAATGACCTTGTTTCCTCATTTTACACTTCCTGATAGTACTTTTTGTACTTTTTTTTTTTACTTAGAATTTTGTATAACTTGTATGTATATTTTTCTTATTACAGTAGCACCTTTAGAACTGTCAAGAAAAATAAACTGACTGGTGTCAGGGTGCCAGGTGGTACATGTTGTCACAACTGCTGTGAGTCCGTATTATGTTCAGTAGCCCACTTATGTTTGGAAAATATTGACCCATTTGTAGTCACCCACCATCTTAAACTCAAGCCAAATAAAATCCAAGCATGGAGTAGAGAAGTGAACTCCCAGTGGTATCTGAGGAGGTATTGGCCATTGAAAATAGCTGAGAAAGGAAAGTCAGCTTTCTTTAATGGTGTGATCCCTAGTGGGTAGACCACACTACGCTGGAATGTGCAACACCTAAAATTATATGAGTATCTTAAACATGGCTGAATAGTTTAGCAAGAACAAGGACAAAAATAACAACAAAGGACACAAAGTGGGTGGGAAGGGAAGGGGGACTGAAAGCTGTTAAAAGTTCATGGAGAGGGTGAGTACAATCATAATATATTGTATGATATTCTAAAAGAAAAAGCAAACTATTTTAAAACTTTCTTAATAAATTATGTGTAAAATAAAATTTCCATTTATTATTTTAAATGCATTGTTTAGCAGTATTAAAAATATTCACATTATTGTGCAACCACCATCATGTTCTATCTCTAGACATTTTCTATCCCTAACTTGAAAGTCTATGTCATGGAACCCCTGCCTCATTCCTGTTCAAATAGCTTTTACAAATCAGCAGCAGGAGACATGTGAATGGTCATGATCTGCATGTAAGTGAGAAGAGAATGCAATTTGTAGGTCTCTTTAGCAATGTTCCAAAGCACAAATTTTCCTATAAGAGTATCACTTTCATTTCAACACTGCAAATAATATTATATTTAGCTTTTGCTCAGATGGTTTTACAAAATAACCCAGAGTTGTGACTATGGATAAAGAAGACATTACTCATTATAGTCAACCTTTGACTTTTGTGTACTCTACAGCTCAGACTTATCCATCAGGTGCATGAAAGTTTACAACAGCACCATGCCAGACCTCTAATCCTGTAAGCTGTTAGCCTGCTAGCTAGTAGTTTGGCCACAATTCTGGCCTGAAATTTATACTGCTGCCACTAGTATTACTTAAAATAACTATGCCAAAATGTGGGAAATAATGTGTATTCTAAAATAGCTGTTTTAAAGTAGGCTAATTACTGAACTTTAATTTATTAATAATACTTGTACATTCAGTGTTGACATGGAGGTTCTTATTTAAATATTTGTTTCATTTCTATTATGACTATATGTTTTTCTTATTTGTATGGTTCATGAATGCCGATGTCTACAGAGGCCAGAAGAGAATACCAGATTCTTGGAGTTACAGGTAGTTGTGAACCATTTTAGCTTATTATTGACTATGGTTATCAGTCAAGGCACTACTTTGGCCTTCAACCACTCCCAACAGGGTGTGGTGACACACCAATCTGGCCGGAATCCACTGATATGAGATTCTCCAAATGACTAGGGGGAAGTTTCAGCTTCCAGTATATCAGATTCATAATTGGATAGTCTGATAAGATTGTAGAATCTCTAAATATCTGGCATAAAAGGCAAAGAAAATGGTAATGTAGGTCCTAAACCCACTTAGTGAAATCAGAATCTTGAATACCTAACTTATGGTTTGCAGTCTTTTGCATTCTACAACAGAAGGTGGCACAGTCATCCCTGAGTTTAAAGATATGTCATAGAGTTATTGTCATAAATCATCTGTACATGATAGGACAAGGGAATTTACTCTTCTTGAGAGTGTTGGCAATTTACTTTGTTGCTAAATGAATCACTTAGTGAGGAGTAAGTATGCATAAGATAATTTGAGGATGAAAAGACCATATACCTATCAATGATTGTGAAGTGCTATAATCTGGGAAGGCAGATACAATGACAGAATATCTACCTGTTGAGGATAAGTTAATATTTCCTCCTTTGCTTTTATTGTGGCATCAGAACTTGGCACCATCAACTACATGGTATCAGCTTTGAGTGCATGAAACACACAACAGTGCAGGGTAACAGAAGTTTGTATGAAAGTTCCCAAAACCCACAAAAGGCTCTTTGTGACAAAGTTGGAAATCCTGGTAGGAAGCTCCAAGAAAACATTGTAGTAAGCAAGGAAGCAAAACTAAAGTTTCAATGGAAGATTCAGGATTTTGGGGAAGGCAGGCCCAGGAGACGTCAGCTATAGAAACCTACAGGCACAGAGTAGGGCTAATACCCAACAAAGGCTATGTGTGCTGGAGATGGCAGAGTTTCTGAGGCGAAACATTACATTTAGGACACAGATAATGACACCATGAGCTCCAGATGCCAGCATGGAGCTGCAGTGTTTGCTATTTGCTCTTAGTTTTACTTTTGCTATACTATTTCTATTTCATTGCTCCTTACTTTTGGGATTGGAATGTTTGCTCTGGGACACTGTGTATTTGAAGTATGTAGTGTTGTTGGATTTTAGAGTGGTCCAGTTAAGAGATTACATCTTATGTCTCAGAAGAGACTTTCAACTTTTGAACAACATTAAGACCATTAGAGACTGTGTTAACTTCTAGATTTGGAACAAATACATTGTCATTATAAGATGAATATGAGCCTATGAGGACAAGAGTGTAATGTTGTGGTCTGAATCTGAAATGCTATTCTCTTTATTGTTGCCCACGATATGCCAGATAAGAAAACAACTTAAGAAGGATTGGGTTTATTTCAGCCTAATATTCAAAGAATAAGCCAATCATGGCAAGAAAAATAATAATTGGCCGAAACATGAGGCAGCTAGCTGGTCACTATCTAGAAACTGAGGTGAAGGACATTATCAATTTGACTTTCTTCTTTATATTTATTGTAGGATCACATTCGGTGGAATACTGTTACACAGTTAGGCTGGATCTTCCTATCACAAATAACCTGGTATAGAATTTTTTTCACATGTGCCCAAAGAGCTATCTCCTAGTGATGTTACATACTCTCAAGTAGACCAGCAATATTTATAAGCACAGTCTCCGTAGGTCCGAAGGTCTAAATGCTTTGTTCTAATATGGTAGATTTGTTTTGGAAAGTTTTGGGATGGAAGGAGGTGGAGCTCTGATGTGGTAGTCATCTGGAGAAAGGCCTTGTGGTTTGACAGCTTGGCCTCACTTCTATTCTTTCTTTGCTTCCTGATTGCTGGCTCAATGTTGCTTTACATACTGGCCACCATGTCTTTCCAAATATGATTTACACTATCACTTCCTAAGATGTAAGGCAAAACAAAACTTTACTCCATTAATTTGATCATTTTTAGGTATTTGGTAATGATGAAAGTAGAGACTACATCTATGGTAGATGCTACCAGATAACCGTGAGCGTCCTTAGCTAGAAATGAATTGTTCTGACTGTCAAGAAATACATGCTAGTTATCCCATGCAAGACTAATTTCTGTGCAAAATTTTCCTTACCCCAGCTCTATAAATTTCAGGCTTCCTTTCAGTGTTCTTAATTAGATTAAGATTTAACACATTGAATATTTAAATTCAATGTTGCTCCAATTCTGCACCTTTTTAAATCAGAGCCTGAAATTGAGTCTTATTAATAGCTCCTACAATAATTGAGAAGATGGGGTATTTCTCCAGTGCTAAGATAGAGACCACTTAATTTTCCAAAAGTCTTCTTAAATAATTATTTCAACATTTGAAAACACCCCTTTTTATACTCATTTTCTAGGTCTGTGGAAATGGCGAAGAATGCTTGAATTTTACAAATATCTTTTCTTATAGTGACCAATCTATTTACTTTTCTCCCCTCTGCCTGTATTTCACTTCTGCAAATTCTTAATGTTTTCACACTTTGTAACCTGCATCTTTGTTTTTAACAGGTGCAATGGGATTCACAGTACTATGTCTTTATGGACACTGTTTTCTCATGTTCCTTCAGATGATTACAGTAAGCTCAGGTATAAATCTGTCACTCATTATATAGCTTTAGCAATATCAAGTTTGTTGGGAGTAGTAAGGAGCAATAAAATGAATAGGATTTTAAGACTGTTATTCCTAAGGTCCTAGGCAACTGTAATAGCTATGTTTCTATTCCTCTGATAAAATACCACAACCAAGGCAAACTAAAAAAGAAAGCATTTAATTGAGCTGAGCATTTCAGAGGGTTAGTTAGAGTCCATGATGGTGGAGCAAGTGCCTGTGGACAGAACAACTGAGAACTCAAATCTTAATGAGCAGAATGTTCACTGGGACTAAAGCCAATTTCCAGGGACACATGTCTTCCATCAAGAACATACCTCCAAATTTTTCCCACACATTTCCACCAACTGAGGACCAAGTATTCAAACATATGAGCCCTGGGATGCACTTTAATTCAGACACAGTAACCACATGGGTAGGAATAATGAGTCATTCTCATCCAAAATGTCTTGTTTTCTTAGATTTGTGCCAGGTTCATGGGAGAAAACAAGGTTGAAGACCATCAAATTCTTAATCATCAGAGCTCAGTATTCATATTGAGCAAATGTGACTCTTATACCACTCTCATATTGAGAAAACAGTCCAGGATGTAGATTCTTATGGGACTCCATGGGAGTTATCAATACAATAAGATGAGGAAAGTTGAAATCTTGATCAATTGTAGGGTTGTAGACACATGTCAACTCCACCACTGGGTCATGGCCACTTGGGAAGGCAGAATGTGGGGAGTTTGACTGTGCTTACCCCACACCACTGCAGGTGTGAGTGCTGGGATGAAGGGAAGCACTGAAGCACTGCTCTGGGGGTGGGAAAGCACAGACTGGGACACAGGAAAGATGGAGCTGGCTAGGGGATCTCATGGCCTGCAACAAGGCTGGATAGTGGGTTTCTCAGACTCTTGGACATCCAAGCACTGCTGGGAGTAGAGGGAGAGCAGAGAATAGAGTCTGGAGTCCAAGAGCTGAGGAAAGCATCTAGCACGGGGTGGGGAGGTAAGGGGGAGGGAAAAGGGGAGCTTGGCTTGCCCCAGCAGAGATGATTGTCCTTAGGCTGGCAGTGGCAGGCTTGGTGGCTGTTGTGACTGGGAGCACAGAGAGGCCTTCTCTGGGAGATTAGGCTGTGGCTCTGTAGGTGAAGGCCTTCTTTATGACTCTCTCCATGGCAGATCTTGGTGAAAAGAGATAGTCTATGGTTCTAAACAGTTTGTTGTCATGGTGGAAAGTGAATAGGTAAAACCTTACCCCACTTCTCAGGGTGGGCCTAAGATTAAGTACCTTTTTCAGGGAGGAATGTCTGGAAAGGGAAACTTATTTGTTAAGCCCTATGAGCCTCTAGGTACCTCATTAGCATGGAGAACTCTGTTTTGAGCCTTTGTGACTACAGGTTGTGTCTCTTTTATGTGAGAAGCATGGCAGATGTTCCAAGTCAGGAGTCTGTCAGGGAGCTGGGAGTCACATAAGCCTTAGGTGTGTGCCCACAGAGTCTCCGAGTCTTGACCTGCTCTACCTTACCATACTTCCTGGCATGGTTTTATGTCCTACAACCACTGATTTGTAAGGGAATTTGTGCAGTTGATATATAGATTCTTCGGAGGTACAGAACAAAGTATGAAGCAGTAAGTGGTCCAGAAATGTAGAATGTCCTAGTAAAGCTGCATGTTGAGTGATAAAATTCTTATTGAATCCTATTTAGTTGGGGCTCACATTTGGCTAGGTTGCCACAAACGTGTCTTCACAGAATCTCTAACATAACTGTAAATATGGCTGTAAACATATTAGCTGGCATAATGTTTTTGTACACCATATAAAGTTTGCACTTGTGTTATTCAGATACTGATTTATCTGGCCTCCTATCTTGTTTTAACTGGAACACAGCATTGCAATACTTATACCAAGAATCTCCTGTCTCAAATTCATGCAAACAATTATTACCATTTATTCTCAGCCTTGTTAATAAGTGTAGATCACCCAGTGACTGGGCAGAATAGTGAATAGGGCTGGATGTCCACCAGTCAGAGGAAGGAATGAGAAAGAGAGAATGAGAGAGGGAGGTAAGATCAGCCAGGAGGATGAAGAAATTGAAACCATGAAGAATAAGTCTAAAGAGAGATCATGAAAATACATTTGAAGTCCAAAAATCCAGATCAATAATAATATGCAAGTATCACGGGATGGGATGGGACAAAGCTAGATTGGCATAGAAGGTTAAGGTAGCTCAGTTATGTACTCAGCTACTGAAGTGCAGTTTCAAATAAATGTTGTTTTGTTTGTGTGGTTGTTGGGGACTAGCATGGGAGAGGCGAGGCAGATATAGTAACTGGGAAGGGGCGTGGCTAAGCCTCTAGGTATCTCATTAACATGGGGATTACTTGGGACTGTGTGGCCACACCTCTACCTGAGGAGGGGTGGTACTGACCTGTGACTGGAGCCAAAGCCTTTCAGGAGCATTGGCATAAAGTTTTCCCGTCCCTTGTGGATTATTCCACGGGGTCGTTTGGATTTTATGCCTGTGCTCAACCGGGTGCCAGATTGCCTGTCACAGATCACTGCCCCACAAAGGTCCTCCCCACCTCCCTACCCCTGTCAGTTAGAGATTACTGTTCATTCTCATGGATATCTGGACATCTCTTCTCTGCCTCCCCGCACCTGATCCTAAATCCTTCCATTTCTTTCCCCATTCCTCCTCCCTCCCAGTTTTGTCTCTCCATTAGCTTCTTATGACTATTTTATTTCCCCTTTTAAGTGAGATTCAAGCATCATAGCTTGACCTTCTTTCTTGTTTAGCTTCTTTGCATCTGTGGAGTGTAGCATGGGTATCCTGTATTTTATGGCTAATATCCACTTATAAGTGAGGACATATCATGTATGTTCTATTTTATTTTTTTAAGCAAAATGATTTTATTATCCTAAACATCAATTTATCTGTTGCTATACACTGGCATTTGGGAAGGTTTAGCCTTAAAGATGAGAATAACATAAATTGATGCAGTAATCTTGATCAACTCAGAAAAATAACAGAACTGATTGAAATTTAAGAAAGTTTCTTTTGGGGAAAGTCAGAATACTATGAAAATCAACTGGTTTTCCATTCAATAAGTACGACTGGACAGAAACAAGAAAGTATAAAATGTTTTCTAGTCCCAATCTTTATTCCTTTCAAGAACACGATGTCAAGGTTGAGAATTTCTGACTCTCTAAATAAAAAGAATATGCTATTATCACCTTATTAAAAGGAAAAACAACAATAAAAATATGTTTTAACTAAGGGATACCTAATGAGGTAGATTGTGGTAGTTTATTGTATCTTGCTAATGATTCTGATGACAGATAAAAGAGGGTTCTATAGTAAGAGAGTACAGTGAATGAAGAAGGGAGATAAATACTTAACAAAAAAGAATTAATCAGAAATGACCAAAGGTAAGAATTACATAGTTCAAAAAGCTCTGTGTAACTTTATCAGAAAAAAGAAGAAACAATTTGTACAGCAGTTTATTATAAAGTACATCAAATATAAAAATAAGTTAAATGTATACGTTATGATACCTTTGGGATGAAGTAACTGATTATAAATAAATAGATGGTGTTTTTTCCTATAGTGTGTTGAGCAGAGAGAGGCAGAGGGGAAGCGGAAGGGGAAGGGAAAGGGGAAGGGGAGACATAGGAGGATCAGGGAGAGAGACTGATTTAAATAAAAGTGATGTCCTATCTCTACTTATTTTCTGTTCCAGAGCCATTCACAGTGAATGGCTTAGAAGGGCCAGTCTTGGCTTCACTGGGTGGAAACTTAGAACTCAGTTGTCAGTTGTCTCCACCACAACAAGCCCAGCACATGGAGATTCGCTGGTTCCGGAACTTCTATACAGAGCCAGTGCACCTGTACAGAGATGGTAAAGACATGTTTGGAAAAATTATTTCCAAGTATGTGGAACGGACAGAACTCCTAAAACATACGATTGGAGAAGGGAAAGTGACCCTCAAGATCTTTAATGTGACTGTTGATGATGATGGATCTTACCACTGTGTGTTCAAAGATGGTGATTTCTATGAAGAGCACATCACAGAGGTCAAGGTCACAGGTGGGTGTGGATCTTTCTGAGGTTTCTATTAATCAACATTTTTAACTCATCCGAGTCTGAAACTTAGATAGATTTTCAGTGTTTCTGCATCTAGATACATTGTTTTATTACCAAGGTCAGTATCATGAATTTTGTTTTTGACCTAGATCAAAAATAAAATTATGTCTGTGTACACATCAAGTCTATTAGTAAATTCTGATTTTGGTTTACACAGATTGCCAGATTTTTAACGTACCAACAAAACACTTTCAGATTTGTTTTATTCTTATAGTAATTTATAACATGGTAATAAAATGTGATATTTGCCAGTGACTTAAATTTTAAAATAGTTTCGTTTGTGGTAATTCTTATTCTCAATTTTCCTTAAATCAATCTACTGGATACTTTGTGTGAGAATAACTTTCCTGAGTCATCAATTTTGAAAGTATATCTTTCTTCTCACCTATAAACTTATGAATCTGAAAATAATGGCAGGAAAGTGAGGAATTGAGGAAAATGGAAGTGATTTGTACTCTGATCATGAGTGTTTTGGACTCTAAACTCATAGATAGTTAATATTTGTGAACCTCTTATGTTTTTTCAAACCAATAATTAAGGGCTAACCTAAGGAATATGATATAATTAATTAATTTTATATTTTAAAGCCAGGTTCATTGGCAAGGTTCTTTATTCCCTGTACATATGAGGCAGAGGTAGGCAGATTTCCATGAGTTCAATGTCAGCCAGGATTACAGAGAGAAAGAGAGACAGAGATTACCAGAGTAAATCCATGTATGTATGTATGTATGCATGTATGTATGTATGTATAAAACCTAAAATTAGTCATTCTCTTCTTAAATATCACTTGGCATTGTTTAGTGATTTAATCATTTTATGGAGAAAGTATAACTATATAAGACATCAAGGATATAAGCTAATTTTGTTATATCAGAGAGATTTGTAAGACAGAGTTGTTTTGGGGTTGGATTAAATCACAGTTCTTTCCTCTCAACATTTTAGGCAAGTTTTATTTCCCATATAATGTCCTAATATTTTCAAAGACATTAACTTGATCCAAATTGATATATAATGCATTTTGAAGACAATAACGTATTAGTTATTTTATATGAAATATACTGTATGTAAATATCAGCTGTATACTCAGAATATAGAATTGAAACTTCAATTAAAGACTCAAAATTGCGTTACAATATTGTTTACTTCAACATTTAAAATGGGGGTTCAACAGTGATTAAGTGTTGACTATGGAGAAAACATTGTAAATCCCAGATTCTACAGTAAATAATTATTGATTTTGTTTTATTATTATGTTTCAAGGACCTAGGTTAGCTTTAAGTTAGTAAGAAGTAAATAGTTTGAGTGAATCCATATAAAAATAGATAGTATTTTGAGTGAATCAATAGATAAATAAACAATATAGAATGTGTTGCTATTGGTGTACTGTGACTTTCTTTGTTTTTTTTTTTTTTTTTAGAATTTATTCATTAATCTTTTATTACAGTCCAGACTATGACTTTCTATAAACTCTTGCAATCAGAGCCCTTGCCTCTTCAGGTTTTAGTAATCAATTAAAATAGATGAGAGAGAGTTTTATTTTTTCTGTATTATTTCCTCTTTTATTAACTTAAAAATGCTGTTTTACTCCTGTGTTCCCAACCAGCCACAAACTTACGGGCACAGATTCATGTGCATCCTCCTAATACCAAAGGTTTGATAGTGGAATGTCACTCTGGAGGTTGGTTCCCACGGCCTCTCATGGAATGGAGAGATGACAGAGGGAAGGTCATTCCAGCTGCATCAAAATCCCAGTCACAGGGTGGAGACAAACTGTTCAATATGAAGATTTCCCTTCTCATTAGAGACAGCCTTCTCCAGAAAGTGATTTGCTGCCTTCAGAACCCTGTTACAGGCCAAGAGGACAGGACAAGTGTTATCCTATCAGGTAAAGTCTGTATTTGTTCTTCAGTATCAGCCATTGCAGGATGTTTAAAGCTAAACAGAATGATGCATTTTCTTTCTTCACTTGATTGCTCAAACTCTACTTTATTTTGGTTTTATTCATCATATTACTTTTACCATGATTATTCTCTTTTCCACATTCTTTATTTCGCTCTTCTTTATTCATGATGGAGTTCTATGGCAATTTACAAAACTTCTTCAGTTGGGGAAATGTTATGCATGTATGCAGTGATATACAATCATACCTAACCCCTTTCTACTTTTCAACACCTCCTGCCCCAGAGCCTCCTCAACACACACGTCTCCCAGCTCCATGTCCTTTTTGTTATTGATAACCTACTCTGTCCAGTTAGTGTTTTCCATATAAATATGGCTGTGGAGTCCTCACTGGATGATCAGAAACCTTCCAGTAATCACATCTCAACAGAGAATGAATTCCTGTCTCTCAGCAACTATCTCTAGCAAATAGTTCAGAATGGGACCTGGAGATCACTTCCCCTCTCTGTGCTGTGATTTTATTGGCTTGATCTTTGGAGGACTTGCCCAGCTGTTCTGGGTTAATGACTGCATAATCCATGGCATATCCAAAAGACATCATTTTATAGCACTCCTTCCTCTCTTCTGGCTATCACATTCTTTCTGTCATCACTTCAGAAATGTGCTCAGAGAACTAATGGTGGTAAGGCTAATATATATGTCATATTTAGGGGCTTAGAGTATTCTGTTTCTTATTCTCAGTCAATTGTGACCATTAACTACTGCTCTTTGCACAAGAAGCTTCTTTGACCAAGGTTGAGAGGAGTCTAGGATTATGGATGTAAACGTAATTATTTAGAAGACAATTCCACACACAGCCACTGAGAAAAATATCAAGAGCAGGTTCAACACTAGTGTTTATGAGTTTCTGTGCCATGGGCTTTTGAGTAGGATTCCAGTATCAGGCATGAAATTTCCTCCTGTGGAGCAGGTCTCAAACAAAATCTGAATGCAGTTACTCTTTTATTGTTGTGCCATTGCTCCAGTATGTATATTTTGCCAGACACATGAGTATTGAATTATGCAGAGTTCATCACTAGGTAGGACCATTAATGCCCTTTATCCCCCAGTCACCCACATAGAAACTTCCAGCACTATACAAGATAGTCAGCACGGGGGAAATTTGATGAATTTATTGCCTTACAAATTACATTTCATATATTCAGCTTCACCAAACAAAATTCTTGATGTAATATTTGACATTTTTCTTTATGGGAAAGCAGTAGGTCTATCCAGAGTCTCATTGCTACTGTAATTTCAAAACAGAAATTTGATTCTGGGACTTGATGACATAGATTCACCCCTGTATTTGAAATGAAAAACAGATAAATGACCTGATGGTGAGTGGACTGAGTTTGATCACAGGGAGTCACATGATTAAGAAAAGATAGAACCCACTAGAATGGGCATTTCTCTGATCTTCAAATGTGCATGCATGAGTGCACGTGCACACACACAGAAATGCACACACACATTTATAAGCTGAATAAACTTTAGAAAATGATTTTGATGGTAATGCATGATATGAAACTTTAATTTCAGTGTAGTCAAAGTGGGAAGGCAAATCTGATGGCTGTTCTACCAGCAGCATCAGGTGTTGTCATACTATATATAAGGGATTGAAAAAATGAAAGGGTTGAGGGGTTTTAAGGAAGATACCATTGTAATGGAGCCAAGAAAACTGTTGCTTTGTAAGGACTGGAGGAATCTACTGATTACCGTCCTGGGGTACAAGGTATTTGTCAGACCTGTGCTTCTGGAATTTAAGATATATTTAGAGATAGAACATCTCATAAAAGAACAGGGCAGAGAGAAAAATGGATTCAAATTGCCTGGATTCTTCATCATCTCTTTTGATCATATTACCCCTGCCATTCAATTTTGAGACAGAATCACCCATGCTCAGTTTTAGCAATAGGAAGCTGGAAGTTACCCATTGCCACTCTTGCCCATGATTAATTAAAATCAACCAATAGGAGGAAAGACTTATTAAAATATATTTTTTTCCAGAGCAAATGCCTCACAGTGTTCTGTGTTGTGTGTGCCCATTACTTTCTCTGATCTCATCTCCTAAGGGTCTTCATTGTCCACAGCAATCTGCTCACATGTATTTTGTTGCTTCTCATCTGTGGAGACGAACTCCTGCTGGGAGAGCTTCACTCTAAACGCCTTTTACTCTCACCATGCTGTATATACTACTTATTCTCCTTGTTTCTTTCAGTTCTTTGCTCAGTTGTCAGCCATCTTATACAAGACCACTTATATAAACCAACCGAAAAGCATGTCATCTGTCCCCTCCTCACACCTGGCATTCTGTTACTTTTCCATTTCCTATTCTTTTAGTATTATTTCCTTTTAACACGTTGTATAACTTAATTGTATTTATTGTCCCTTACCTACCTACGTATCAAAAGTATAAAAGTCTAACCTTTGTTGGTTGTATATCCTGATGTCTGCAAACTGTTTCAAATACTGCATATTATAGTATCTAATTTATATTTATATAAACCAATTTATATAACTTAATTAACATAAAACTTAAAGTGTGCCTTATAAAGTGCCAAATAATCATGAGTGTGTCAGCATTTACATGTGTTCATGATGACAATGTAAGACTGAGATGAGGGAAACATGTTGAGAACTCAAGAAAATTTACATAAGAATGACTCACCTACCACTGTTGACAATTTAGTTTATTCAGTTAACTTCATTTTCTCATTCAATTAAATCTTCAATGGAAAAGTAAATCTTTGTACTTTAGTTGCATCAGAAATAGGAATGTAAATAATTCCAAGGTATAAACAAAATTTAAATATTCTATACCCCTTTTAGAGTTCATAACCTCTTTCTCTCTATATATATGACATGCTATGTGTATAGAAAGACACATACCAGACACATATATAATGCACATAGAACATATGAATATATAGAAACAGGAAAAGGGAGAAGCTTGTTGTTTATGTACAATTTGAGTAAAGCATGCAAAGCATAGTGTATGAGTCAGTAGTTCCTTAGAGAAGATAAGCCGCTTTAAAACATGTTTAAGGGCTAGAGTTGTAATGCAGTTGGTAGAGTATTTGGCTACAAAGCACATAGTCATGAGTTCAATTTTTAGTACCACATACTTTGCACTTTCTGATGTGCTTTAGTAATTCAAATACTGGGGAATTCAGTCCTGCACACAGTGTGAGAGTTTAGACAAAGGGCTGGAAGATGGAGTTCAGAATGACCTTATTGTGGTTCCTGGAAACCTGTGTTTTAGACATAGGCATGGGAAGGGAACACACCTTTGCCTCTTCTCTTTTACAAAAGAAGCTTCTGAGAGGAAATGAGAAAGAATACATAAGAAAGTGCTCTCATTTAACTTTGCATCAGTCTCATGCTTATTCATGCCTGGCTTAGCTTTACTCCAGACTATGCTGTGCTTTTTATTTGATCCCTGATAACTTTCTCCAAAATGTCCTACATCTAATCTGCCAGAGATGTGAGATCCTGAATAGGAACATGCCTTGCAAGTTCATCATTTCAAACTGGTTTGGTCAAAAGACTTGATAAGTCTACATTCTAAGATTTTTGACCCTTTATTGCAGATGCATTTTTTTCATGGAATACGATTTGGAAAATGATTCTGGCTATAATATTATTTGTGATGGTGTTCTCTGTCTTGACTTCTAGTTTTGTGCTACGTCACGGTCATGAACTCAACAGTAAGTACTGCTGAAAGATGAGCGATGCAATGTGGGAGAAAGGGAGGGAGCTAACGCTGCATAAACCCTGATTTCCTGACCTCTGTTTTAAAGTGCTCTAATGTTTATTGTGTTATCAGTTAGCTGTCTGTCTTTATCTATTCATTGTTTGTAACATGTCCTCTCTTTCTGTTGGATCTACTGATAATGCCGTTTGACTCCTAGAACCTCAGTCTGGACTCTTTTTTTGCCTGTGTTGAAGACCCAAACCAACCTGGAAAATGTTTAAAAGCTTAGTGAATTTGTCACTTCACTTCCTCAAGGATCCAGTGACCTTATCTGTGGTAACAGCAACGTTCTCAACTATGGTAAAAATGGTAAAATGGCTACACATAGGTCACTCATCACAGCAAAGGGAGAGCTGAGTACAGTGGGAGGGGTGCTAATTGTGACATTAGGTTATTAATTTATTATAGGAGACAAAGTTTGCATATATTCTCAACTATACTGTGCTCAAGTGAAGAATTTCCTCCCAAAATAAAATGCAAAACAAAAACAAAAACAAAACAACAAAATGACAACAACAAAAACTGGGACTGGGAGGAGATGAGGGAGGCTTACTGAAATTGGGATGTAAAGTGAATAAATAAATAAATTAATTAATTAATTAATGAAAAAAAACTGTCTTGGATTTGAAGGTGCTCTCCACTTAAAGGGCCTCAAATAGAGATCTCTTCTGGAAGAGCACAATTAGGCATCCTAGATTTCCTTCCAAGTGTAGTTTGGCCATCAGCTAAGGAATTCAGTCAGGCGATGTTACAATTAGCACACTAACCACTGTTCTCTATTATTCTGTTGCTGTGGTGAGTGACCTCTGTACAGTCGTTTCACCATGTACATTTGAGAACATTGCTGTTACCCCAGACAAGTTCATGAATTTCCTCTCCACATTGAAAACATCTATTTTAGACTGAGATTGCTAACGTACTCAAGTAGCTCCCATTTTCTCCTACTGCGTCTAAGGAAAATAAAAAGAAATGCCTGGAAGCGTGTGACCAATACTAGTCACAATTTTACTGTCCCTGGGAATGACCTTGAATTTGCTTTGTTTTCTTCAACCTCCCGATTACTAATATTATAGGTCCGTACGTGTTGCAAGCATGGTTTTACATGATGCTAGGGATGTATCCCAAAGCTTTGTGCATACTAAGCACACACTTTATCAACTGAGGTGCATCTGCATGCTGTTATTGCATTCTTTAAAATGTAGATTTAAGGAAAAATATTTACAGTGTACTTAGAAATTGTGGAGGTTTAGTGAATTGACATTTGTAGGTTCTCCTTCAACATACATAATTTTGCTAGCCCTGGATGGTTATCTAGGACTCCAGTACAAAGTCTGATTCCTTCTTGTTGAGCAGGTCATAATGTTAGGAGGGCATTCATGCCAATATTGCACCCTTGGGATTCTTATACCCTATGCATACACACACACACACACACACACACACACACACACACACACACACACACACAATTAATGAAACAAAATAGGCCATTAGTTTGAAATAGATGAGTATGGGATGTGCAATATGGAAAGGTTTAGAAGGAGAAAAGGGAAGACAGAAATGGTAAACTTATATTGTGTAAAATATTAAAAAATAGAAAACATTCATCCAGTATCTAGTTGCTGGGGAATTCTAGCATCCATGTAAACCCCTTCATATGAGAGCTACAGATTTGCTTTTAGTCATAGTTCTAAAAGGTGATCCCACATATTCGTTTTGACTGTCCTGTTCTTGATGTTTGTATGGGTGAGTAGTGAGGCCATGAGATGGCTTGGACGCCAAACACCTTAGCCACCTGTGATGGTGAGCCCCAGGCCTGCAAACAGTGAGAACAGACCCTCCCCACACCTGCTGTGTATGACTCAAAGCCTAGTTATGTGTGACCAATGAGAACACCAGCAGTCTGAATGGCCTTCTGCAACCCTGTCTCTCTACCCAGGAGAAAGAAGTGCCTAGCCCGTGCTGAAGCCAGGCTGCAGGCTTTGGGGTCCTGGGAGTTCGGCAGAGTAATACCTCCTTGGTGCTGAGGTGCCTGTGGCAACTGGCAGCTGTAGATGTGCTCGGCCCCAGATGTGAGGATTACATCTGTGTTGTGATTACACATGTCTCTCCTGAGTTCTGTAGCACATTGTACTGGATTGCTGTGTGTCTACTTTGTGGCTAAATTCTGTTGACATTCTAACGTGGAAGTGAGTTTTCTACTTTATGCACTTGGATCTGAATTGTAAATCTCTTCTGAGCCCAAATGCTGGCACACACTCCGACTATCCTCTGTGTCTGCCATGCTATAGCTTTGATGTGGTGCAGGGCTCTGTGGCCCCATTGTGGTCCTAAGTGATCTGGATCTATGTATGATAAATCCACTGTGCATATTTGTTCATGTGTTTCTGGGAGAAACAGCTTTGTGTCATTCATGTTCCCACCTTAAATTTTTTTATGGGTTTTTTATGTTTGATGTTATTAGGAGTTTTGGTGATGGAAGTGTTGGAAATGTTTGTGAAGACATTTTTAGTTGAAATAAAATGAATAGTGTAATTATTGATGAGACGGTTGTAATAAATCATGTAGATGTGTCTAATTGTGGCATCTCACTGTGGAGATTAAAGGTCTCTAACTTTAACTTAAAAGGTTAACGCTCTTAGCTTCATAGTGAATTTAGATTATTGAGGCTGATCAATTTTCGAAATATTTTAGTGGTACTATTTCAAGTACAATAGGCATAAAACTGTGATTGGATCCGCAGATCTCAGAGCATTGGCCATAAAATAGTCCTGGGTGATTTGATGTTACTGTGGCTTGGTTTAGACGTCCTGGGATTGCGTCAGTTTTGAGCCCTAATGATGGAACAGCTCATGAGTGAAGTACATCTTCAAATGAAATTAGTATGCGGATTGGAAGTTCTATAGGTAGAACAACTCGGTTATAGACTTCTAGGAGGCGGAGTTCCCCTGGTTTTAGGTCATTTGTTGGAATTATATATGAATCAAAACATAGGTCTTCATAGTCAGTATATTCATAGCTTCAATATCATTGATGGCCTATTGTTTTTATTGTTAGTACAGGGTTATTAATTTCATCTATTATATATAGAATTCGTAAGGATGGTAGGGCAATTAAAAAAAGAATTATGGCTGGTAGGATGGTTCAGATAGTTTTGACTTCTTGGGCATCTATTGTGGTTGTATGAGTTAGTTTTGTTGTTAATATAAGTGAAATGATATAAAGTACTAAAGGAGCTAATAAGAAACACAATTATTAGTGTATGATCATGAAAATTTATTAGTTCTTCTATGATGGGTGATGTAGCGTCTTGTAAATCTAGTTGAAATAGGTAGGCCATGTAAGATATATAGATTTCTATTCTATAATTTAACTTTGACAAAGTTATGTAATTATTTTACTAATACCTTATCGAGAAAGACATAGAGGTTATGAGATTGGCTTGAAACCAATTTTAGGGGGTTCGAATCCTTCCTTTCTTATTTCATGTTTACGTAAGAGGGCTCTTCAAATGTGTGATAAGGTGGAGGGCATCCGTGAAGTCATTCAAGGTTTGTTGAGGTATAAGAGACTGATAGGACTTCTCGTTTAGAGGTGAAAGCTTCTCAAATTATAAAGATTATTACTAACACGGCTGTTAGTGAAATGAATGATCCTATAGAGGAGATAGTATTTCATGTGGTGTAGGCGTCTGGATAGTCTGAGTAACGTTGAGGTATTCCTGATAGGCCTAAGAAGGGTAAAGGGGAATGTCAAGGTGGGAATATGGGAATGGGTGGGCAGGTGGGTGGGAGGTGGAATTCCCCCATAGAGGCAGGGAGGCGGAGGGGATAGGGGGTTTTCAAAGAGGAGACCTAGAAAATGGAAAACATTGGAAATGTAAATAAAGTTTAATGTAAATAAAATTTTTTTACCTTGATTAGGAAAAAAAAAAAAAGCAATGGAAGATAATTCCTGGTATAAACCTCAGGCCTCCACATACATGTACATGTGTGCCCTAACTCCTGCCCCACACAAGATATTAAAAGAAAAGAGAAGGATAGGGATATTTGTGGCCATATGTTGTTCCTCCTGACATCAATTTAGTCATCTTTTTTTCCCCCAAAGTGCAAAGGTTCTCAGCCCCACATACTAGGCTCTTACAGGCTGCAAAGATTAGCTGTGATTGGCCTAAATCTATCATATATTCTATGGGCACATAGATTGGTTAAGAGTTATTACATACTCCAAGTCCTATCAGTAGAAAGAATTAATTGCAGGTCCTTCACAAGCCTTAGGGAATAGGTCCTTTTCTGATTACAAGTGAGGAGGGAGGTAGCCTTGGGAACTGGCAGAGGTCATGGAGTTGTGAAAAGGAACCTGAGAATGGAGCCAGCTGGAGAATGAAGGTCTCGACCCCATCATGGGAGCCAGAATTCTGGCTTCACTGGCAGGTAGCACTTAGCCTGTAGCTTTCCTGCCGTGTTTCCCTTATGGCTCCAGCATGGCAAGACGTGCTTCTCAGATGGAGGCAGGAGAGCTGTTAGGAACTAGAAAGCAGTGGTGAGTTCACCTTCGAAGAAAACACATTGTATTCAGAGCCAACCTCTCATCCCTTTTACGTCTTTAAAATCTCCAAATAACAAATGTGGAATTCCCTTCTGATTACCTTAGCATGACAAAGAGCTAAACTGGAAAAGCGAAGTAAGCAGCCCACTGATGGTGTGGATGGGAGGGAACAGATTCTTTTCCCATAACACTAATGTTTAGGAAACTGACTCAGAGGGAAAGGCGTGTATGCCAATGAAGTTCCAAACAAATCTCATTTTCTTGGCTGCATAAACCTTCTATCTTACTTAATCGCATCCACTTTGATGTAGGTTATCAAAAGTTTGCCCATATTTGAATTTGATTAATCACTAGATCATGAAAAAGCCAGGCATGCATGGAGATGCACTGCTCAATGCTGAAATACTCAGCCAAAGTTCCACGTCACAATTTATTAAAATGATCCTTTATTGGAGACTATGAAGAAACATTTTGTATGGTATCTAACTTATTTCTCCCATAAGAAACAGGCAAGAAGAAGGCAAAACTGGGAAGTCCTACCAGAAGCCATGGTGGTGAATGCTGTTGTGAGCATTTGAAGAAGAAAGGTGAGACAATTTGTATGGGTGAGCCAGAAACACAGTTTATACATGCTAATACAAATGTATCAGCTTGGTTATAGACATTTACAACGAAACGTTCCTTGCTTCCCCTAAAAAAAAAAAAGAAAGAAGTGATGAGGAAAAAATGTTAGGTTAACTCCTACAAATATGATAGCGAAATGGGAGTTTGCTCATGCGTCATCTAGAGTATAGCCTGAGAATAGTGGGAATCAGTGAACAAAACCAGCTATGAGAGCAAACACTGCTCCTATAGATAAGACATAGTGAATATGGGCTACTACATAGTATGTGTCATGGAGCACGATATCAAGTGAGGAGTTTGATAGTACGATTCCAGTTAAGCCTCCAACTGTAAAGAAAAAGATAAAGCCTAGAGCTCATAGTATAGCTGGTGATCATTTAATATTTCCACCATATAATGTTGCTAGTCAGCTAAATACTTTTTAGAGTGCTTTTAACTCTTGAAAACAAAAAGCATCTTGTTTTGTATATCGGAACCATGCAGTTACTGGTTTTGTTTTTCTAGTGAATAAACCAAGTACTACCCACACAAAGAAGGAAAACATTCATTTAAATGTAGAACACATTTTCTGTGTGTTCCACATTTTTTCAGATATTAAGGGTTAAACATGGTTTTCCCAAAGCTGTTGAGAGATTTACAGTGGAAAAAAAATAAATCTAAATAGAGTTTTACTGTAAAAATCTTCTCCCATTATTCAACTGTTTCTCATTGGCACACATTGAACATCTAACATTTTACTAATTTTGTATACAAAGGGTTGAATGGAACAAGGGGTCAGTATTAATTTTGTAATGAGAATTATTACATCAAAGACTGATAGACAAGAGGCAGCAAAGAGGAGCTTCTTTCTGTGGGCTTGTCAGTCTCAGCCCAGCATTCATTCCATCCTATAAACAGTTTGCCCCCATCATGTTACCATCAGATCTGTGAGATTTTTGTCCTAAGTCATGCTGTGTTCTAATGCACATATAAATATGACATCAGATTATAACTTCTGCTTTCTTGATATACTTTCCAATCCATAGGGAACTTTACACCATAAATAGTGATTATAACTTTGTTTCTACAGGTTGTAGTTTCTCATGGGATGCTCCTTGGGTGGCAGGCACACTAATAATAGTATTTTCAGCAGTGATTGTCATATCACTCATGATGTATTTACATAGGAAAGAAAGAGGTAAGTGCCATCAAGTATATGGAAACTTCTAGCAAATATCTATTTTCCAAAATGTCTTGTCACTGGTAAGGCACTTGGCTAAAGACAGGTGATGGTTGTTTAGACTACAAGATCAGTTGACTCCTCAACTATCTGTCCTACAATTTGATTTGCAGACTTTAATTTTACAGTTGTAATAGAAGCTATATGAAGAAGTTAAAGAAAATTAAGATGGGGTAATTATTTATAGCAATTGAGTTATAGCCCAAAAGCTCAATGCAGAATTCACAAACTTGAGCTGTATTTTCAGTGATTTTTTAAAAATTAATTCTCTCTTGTGAGATTTGGACACTGCCTAAAATCAATATCTTAGACTTCTCCCCTCCACCCCTCCACCCAGAAGGCATAGAGCATGACAATCAGAGAAGCGAGTCTATCATAAGTCTGTGGTCCAGCTGCACCATCTCTATTGCGACCTTCCTAATTTTTGCAACTCTCTTCAGTTCCTGTTTCAGATGCACATTTTGAGTTGGATACTTTGTGGGTGGAAGACATAACTGTAATCCTGTGTTCACTGATGGTTTCTGCCACCATGCTCATTTCCTATCTATACTTCAGATTGAGAGGTAAATGGGATGAGATGGGGGACTTGACTTGACTATAGAATGTGTTTTTTGTGTGATGTAAAGATGTCTTTGAGTTTAAATTCTTAATCACTATATTGAAATTCCTAATCACTATATATTAAATCAAAAAGAAAGAAAAATTGGAAAACATGTGTGCTCCATAAAGACCTTCAGGATTCTGGGGAATATAGTTATAGTCATCTTTGTGCCTCAAGTACTAGTGGCATACTCAGATCTGATTGCACTTCTGACAAATGGAACAGGGAAAAGTGGAAAGACTACTATGTTTCATCCATTCTCTGAAGGCTTGCAACATTTCTTCCCATTTCATCTCAAATATTAAGATGATAATGTTGATACAGCTTGACACCTGTGACATGAGAAGGAGCCCACCCCTGACATTGCCTTGAAGGCCAGGACCCAGAGGCTGAATAGTCCAGAGACTTAGTATAGAAACAAACATGAATGACAAAAATGTCAATGAAAGGATGCCTAATAATACTCTGTTATACTTCTAGATTGGTCCCAGCATAATCATCCTAAGAGAGACTTCCCCAGCAGCTGATGGAAACAAGTGCAAAGACCCACATCCAAACATTAAGCAGAGTTCAGTGAATCCTATAGAAGGAAAGGCAAGGAATGTAGGAACCAAAGATGTCAAGGACACCACAAGAAAACCCACAGAATCAACTAAACTGGACTTATAGAGGCTCACAGAGACTGAGTTGTCAACGACGGAGCCTGAATAGGACTGACTTAGAACCTCTTCTAACACATTGCAGTTATGTAGCTTGATCTTCTGGTGAGTCTTCTAACAGTGGGAGCAGGGGCTGTTTCTGAATCTGTTGCCTGCTTTTAGTACCCTTTTCTCCTACTGGGTTGCTTCATCCAGGCTTAATAGGAGAGGAGGTGCCCTCTCCTACAACTTGAAATGCAGTGGCTGGTTGATATCCGTGGAGGCCTGCCCTTTTCTGAAGAAGACTGGAGAAGGAATTGATGGTGGTGGGACAGTGCAGTGGGAGCAGGGGGGACTGGGATGAGAAGAGGTAGGGGAAAGTGTGGTCTGAACAAAAAAATAAGTAAATAAATTAATTAAAAAATGATAATGCAATGCCATAATTTCTTCAATGAGAAACATGCAAGATTTCACAAGGGCCAGAAAGTTTCCAACCCTACATTCGTATCTCGAAAATATTCCCTAACTACTGCCTAAAGCTAAGTGCCTTGCTTCTAGCTTACAACCTATTGCCCTTATAGAAGCAGCAAGAGATATGAAAAAGTAAGCCAATACAGAAATTTTCAACACCTGTTTATTTGATCTACCAATAACCTACAGTCTTGAATTATTATATCAAAAATGTGCACAGTGTAATTTTATTTCCAGTGAGCTTTCCTCTCAATACAACAAAAGTTGTAGTGAGTTTTCTGGAGGATGCAGAGAAGTTATTAAGCAAAATAGACCCATAAATTAAACTCAAAAGAATGATATGTTATCTTTTCATTTTTGCCTGGTTTTCTATAGGGTTTTTTTAAGTTGCTGATATAGAGTTGGAGAAGTGAAAATAAGAATCCTTGACAAGCCTCAGCAGTACTTATCAAATCTCAACAGTGGGGCTGTAGGGAATGCGATAGACACGTGGATACATGCTGTAATATAAATTAGTGTTCTATACCAAATCCTCTGCCAAGAAGGATTTTATTTTATTATCTTGCATTCATTTTAGTTTGTCAAAGTTTTTATTGGAATATTGGGCTATAGTCTGAGGTTTTGTTTGTAGTTGAAATCTCTCTATACTCTTGCCCTGAAACAGCTTGTTTCTCTTCCTATGTTGAAGGGTTGATGCTATAATTCTATTACTTACACTTTGGAAGTTTCAGATCAAGAGGATATATAAGAGTATGAAGGGAATTTTATAAAATATTTAAAAACCACACACACCCTGGATAATTTCTTGTATCTTTCATATAAACACCAATTTTATTTTCAATAGCTTTTCTTGAGTAAAGTACAGCCTGTGGCAGTTCATTATCAACTTAGTCCTAAGAATTTAGAGAGAGGCAGACACGCAGAGAGAAAGACAGCAATTATCTTTTGCTTTTTTCCTCTCAATACACTGTTTACTCCAATTTCAAAAGAAATAATCAAATCCAGTCAGGTTGCTTTCTAAGATGCCCGTTTTACTTGCAGAATTCTCCCTAGGTGTATTTTCCTATCATTGATTTAAACCAGGGAACTCAAGCTAATTAATGACCAAATAAAAGTTGTTACTTTTTTCTTTGTAAAACATCTCTGGCATCTTACAGGATCTCAGTAGATAATCACATGTGTTCTCACGTATCTTTACTTTTGGTGTATTACGTGAGTTAACAGTACCTCGTACAAACATCACCCCCTCACTTATTGCCTACAAAAGTTAAGGGAGTTTATTGCCAATAAAAGTTACACACACATGCATGCACACACATATATACAGAGACACACACACAGAGACAGAGAGATCTCAAGAATCATGTAGGAAGAAGTTCTTTGAGGGTAAATTTGGATGACAATATGTACAAGTAACATCATCATAATTATATAATTACACAGTGCTAAACTATTGTCCTTCTGTCTCATCAATTCATTTTCCTCAATAATGTTTCTGAAATACATATGCTATAGTACGTATGACTCATACAAATAAATGCAAATAGAAACGTATCTATGAACACTTAAAAGGGTTAATATAAAATAATGCAATATCAAGATTAATATTAATGTGTCTAATATTTTATTTGTTCATTCTCATAGGAATTATTTAATAAAGTAAAAGCAGATTATACTTTTATCTATATGCCATTGCATATAGATCAAAAAGGATTTGTTGAATAAAGTGAAAAAGTTGAAAAATTAAAAAATGTGTATGTGATTTCTTACTTGAAACTATGTTTGTAGAGACTAGAGTACTGAGGTCCCTAAGAAAAATATGGTTCTATATTCTATAATTTCAGACATTCCTAGATGATTATAGATGATAAGGAAACACTTGGCAGGTAGATGTGCATGAGTCATAGGAACAGTGAAAATGCAGTCAGTGATTCACAGGACAACAGACATAGTTCTCTGAAAATACAGTTTTAAGTCAGTCGTAAAATGTAGAATTTATGTCTAATAAAACATGGTGAAGAAACATACTAGTTAAAACAAAGCTATTTCCAAGCAAGAAAGAGAAAGATAAATTCAGCATATATTTCTGAGACAGGTAAGATCTTCAAGAGGAGCAGAATACATTAGAGATCATTTCAGACAAAGGAAGACATTAAGAACAAATTTTTACAAAGAGCCCAATGATATTGTAAAGGAATTAGGTCTGTTCTTGTGATAGTACGAGAGGGAAACTCCTGGTTACACAAGCTGTGGTGTGTGTGTGTGTGTGTGTGTGTGTGTGAGAGAGAGAGAGAGAGAGAGAGAGAGAGATGTGCATGCATCTGTATGTATTATGCGTTTGTGTTAAGTATGTATATGCTATTGTGCATGCATGTGTTATGTATATGTGCATATGTGTGTTGTGTGTGTTATATATGATGTATGTGTTATGGGTGTTATGCATGTATGTGCTATGTATGTGTGTGTGTGCACATGTTTGTGGACATAAAATGTCAATGTCAAGAATCTTCTTCAATCCTTTCCTACCTTATATTTTCAAATAGGGTCTTTTGATAAAACTGGTATTCTCTGATTCAACAAGATTGGCTGCCCAGAAAATAACAGGGTTCTTCCTATCTCCACCTCTCTCCAGTACTAGGATTACAGACTTTGTTCCTTCCTTCGTTCCTTCCTTCATTCCTTCCTTTGTTCCTTCCTTCCTTCCTTCCTTCCTTCCTTCCTTCCTTCCTTCCTTCCTTCCTCCCTCTGTCCCTTCTTCCCTCCCTCCCTCCCTCCCTCCCTCCCTTCCTTCCTTCCTTCTTTCCTTCCTTCCTTCCTTTCTTTTTCTTTCTCTTTTTCTTTCTTTTTAATATTGATAGTTCCAAATTTAGGTAAGCTCTATATGTGCTGAGATAGCATAGATATCTCTCTTATATTTTAATATGACTAGAGAAGAGTCCAATACCCTCAACACATAAGATTATTACTGGTTGAAAAGGTATAAATGCTTATTATATGTTGCATACAGACACTGACTTATTACAATATAGCTAATGAACATATACAGATGTTATTTTGATAAAAATAAGAAAAGTATTCTTAAGTATATAATGCTTAGTTGGAAGAGGCTTAAAGCATAATAGTAAAATAATTTCAAAAGGATTTTCAAAAACAAAAGTTAGGCAAGTGGTTGTTTCATGTGAATGTCCACACTGAAAACATAAGTACCATATAACCCAGCTATAGCAGTACAGAGCTTATGCACAAAGTATCCTGCTACTGAGATATTTGCACATTTGTGTTTATCATTCTTCTTTTCACAACAGCAAGGGGATGGAGTGAGCCTAGACATCCACCCAAACATCAGTGGATAATGAAAATGTGATCCATATATGAACATGGATTTTACTCAGCCATAAAAAAAAAAAAACCGTGAAACTGAAATTTGTAGAGACATGATGGCTATATAAACTAGTGTGTTAAGTGAAGTAACACTAGCTCTGAGAGGCAAATACCATGTATTCTCTCTTATGCAGCTCCTGGTTTTTGTTATTATGTACATTTAGGATGAGACATGTGTTGATAGAGGCCAGAAAATAGGAATATGAAAAAATGTAAAAATACCTTAAGTGAGGAGTTGCATAACAGAGCACATTTTGATATGAAAATGGAAGGGGAAATAGAAATATTGGGAAGGGTGCAGTGTAGACGATGTGCTGTGCAGAAGAAGGAATGGAAACTTGGAATGGAAGAATCAACCAGAACTAAACATGAGTGAAAGTGTGACAGTAAACGTGTTACTTTGTAGGCTAACTAAAACATAAAATTAACTCAAACAAATCAGTAGCCTTCCTATACTCAAAAGATAAACAGGCTGAGAAAGAAATTAGGGAAATGACACCCTCCACAACTGTCACAAACAATATAAAGTATCTTGGTGTGACTCTAACCAAGCAAGTGAAAGATCTGTATGACAAGAACTTCAAGTCTCTGAAGAAAGAAACCGAAGAAGACCTCAGAAGGTGGAAAGATCTGCCATGCTCATGGATTGAAAGGATTAATATAGTAAAAATGGCTATCCTGTCAAAAGGAATCTACAAATTCAATGCAATCCCCATCAAAATTCCAACTCAATTCTTCATAGACTTAGAAAGAGCAATTTTCAAATTCATTTGGAACAACAAAAAACCGAGGATAGCAAAAGCTATACTTAACAACAAAAGAACTTCTGGGGGAATCAGCATCCCTGATCTCAAGCTGTACTACAGAGCAGTA
>CM052702.1:104524136-104571409 GCA_028551405.1 Uromys caudimaculatus
AGGTGGAATTCCCTCATAGAGGTAGGGATGGGGAGGGGATGGGGGTTTCCAAAGAGGAGACCCAGAAAAGGGGAAACATTGGAAATGTAAATAAAGTATCAAAAATAAAAAAAATTAAAACTATTCATGCTTCCCAAAGATATATGTATCATAGACTAATGTTAGCAAATTATTTATAATAATATAATACTTTTAATATCGAATTAATTGTATTAAATTAGTTATATTAAATAGAACTATTAAATATAATCTACATTATTTAACATTATTTAAATAGTATTTTTTCATTTTATTCTATGTGTGATTGTTTTGCCTGCATGCATCTCTGTGTATAACTCCTGCATGATGCTCACAGAGGTAAGATTAGCGCATCAGGTCTCCTTAACCAGGAACAGCTGCAAGAGCAACAGGTGCTCTTCATGGCTGAGCCATCTCTCCTGCCCCCATTTTTCCATTTTATGTAACTTGTTTTGCTTAGATACCAAGACGATGCTTGTGTTTTGTATATCTGGTGACTTTAATAGAATATATCTTATTTTTAACATTTTAGATGTGCATACACTTGATTATAGAGATCTTGGTCAATGCAATGATCAATGCTTTGTGTTTCTAACATTATAAAACTCAGTTGAATTGTACTTTTTAGTATTTATTTACATATTATTTAGTTTCTGTTATAACCAATATCTTGTTCTGTTTTTTCCTACTATTTCTCCAGTTTATATATTTAGTTCTCCAGGATACATCATCAGTAGATATTATCATTCTCTTTCTCTAGTTGATTTGTTCTTACTGCACGGTATCTATATGGGGGAAATAGATTTATGCATTGAGCCACACTTAATGTCATCCAGAATAACTTTTCTGTGTAAATATTAATATATACAATAATTTATTCTCTAAAATTCTAGATTCTTTTCTGTATTATTGTACTTAATTATCATCTTTCTTGACAGTCAAGTAAGTTTCAATATTATCAGTGAATGTGTGTTGCTGAGTAAATTTTTGGGTTTTCTGTAAAAATAACTTTTATTTGTCTGATGTAATTGTCTCTAAGGCTTACTGCCTCAGTCAGCTGTCCTATGCCTAGTTCTTGAAGCTTGTAGTCTCTATAAAATCTTAACTAGGCCTAGAATGTGTTCAAACTCTGAGACCTGCTGCTGAATAAACTCACCCCTTCCTAGTTCTTTCTAATCTCTGACTTGCTGATTCACCTCAGCTATTCTGGATTAAAATTCTTCTCCAAGCCGACAGATTCCTTTCTCTATTGGCCTCTCCTGAATTGCTCTGCTTGCCCTTTGGCAATCTGTTCTAATCTTCTGGCTCCTCTTTCTCTGGATTGATCTGTCTTCACCTGTGTCTAGCTTGTTTTCTCTCTGTGAACTGTCCTGGTAAAATTCTCTTCTTTCTCTTTTCTTTTTCTGCTGTACTCTCTCTTAAATAGCCTCTCTTTTCTCTCTGTTCTCTTGATAATTGATTGTATTCTATTCTATCAAATCTTTCTCTGATTCATCACTTTGCCTGCCACTCACCACTTAGACATTTTCTTTCTTTGTTTCTTTGTTGCTTTGTTTCTTTCTTCCTTCCTTCTTTCCTTCTTTTCTTTCTGTCCCTCTTTCTTTTTTCTTTTATGTATTTACATTTCTTTCAAACATGGATGCCTCCTTTTACAAACTAACGTTACCTTCATTGTTTGGGATTAAAGGTGCATACCAAGAGCATGTCCATATTCCAGTCACAGGGATTAAAGGTGTGTGCTAAGGTTGAGCCACACCACAAATAGAAACAGATTTTTTTTTCTAGTAAACAACACAATCTTGAGTTCGCATTGTGATAAAATATTCTGCAACATTAAAAATTTTACATGTTAATATTCATTTATATTAAGAAGGAATGTGAAATTCTTATTATAATATACTGAAGTTCTAATATTTGCTCTTATTTATTATATTGTCTAATACTACCTATTTTTTTAAGTTGTTATTTGGCTATTCTTTCCTTTCTACCCATTTTTAAATTAACTACTTAATTTATTTATTTACATCCAAACACTGTTCCCCCTCCCAGTCCCTCCCTCACAGAGTTCCTTCCCCCCATCCTACTTCCCCTTCTATTCTGAGGGGGTTAACCTCCCCCAGACCCCCTGTATCTCCCTACCCTGACACATCAAGTCTCTGTGTGATTAGGTACATCCTCTCCCACTGAAGCCAGACAAGACATCCATGATGATTTAGCTGCCAGTCTGCTTTATATGTGCCAGGGGCCTTGTTCTAGCCCATGTAGTTGGTGACTCAGACTCTGTGATCTACAGGGGTCAAAGTTTGTTGACTCTGTTGGTCTTCCTATGAGGTTCCTATCTACTTCAGGACTTTCAATTCTTCCCTTATCTCTTCCATAAGTGTCCCTGGCCTCCATCTAATGTTTGGCTGTGGGTATCTGCATCTGTATTAGTCCACTTCTGAGCAGAGCCTCTCAGAGGACAGTTATGCTAGGCTCCTATCTGCATGCACAACAGAGTATCATTAGTAATGTCAGAAATTCTTAATTGTCTAAGGGGTGATTTTCGAGTACGATCAGTTATTGATTGTCCTTTCCTTCAGTCTCTGCTCCATCCCTGCATTCTTTTAGATAGAATAAACTTTGAATCGAAAGTTTTGTGGGTGGGTTGGTGTCCTTATCCCTCCTCTGGAGGATCCTGCCTGGCTACAGGAGATGGCCTCTTCAGGTTTCATGTCCCCACTGTTAGGTATCACAGCTAAGGTCATGCTCTTTGAATTCTGGGAGCCTACCTTATCACAGGTCTCTGGGACTTCTTAAAGATCCCCACCCCTACCCCTCCACCCCTGGCAGGTGCAGATTTCCATTCATTCTCCTGCCCTCTGGGCTTCTTTCTTGTCTCCTCCCCCAAACTAATCCTGCCTCCCCATTCTCCACTCAGTTCTCCCACCTAAATCTCTCTCTCCTTCTGCCTTCTATGAATATTTTGTTTCCCCTTCAAAGTGTGTTTAGAGCATCCTTGCTTGGACCTTCCTTCTTGTTTAACTCCTTTGGGTCTGCAGAGTATTGTGGTTATTCTGTACTTTACAGCTGATTTCCACTATCAGTGAGTACATACCATGCATGCCACTCAGAGTGATGTTTTCTACTTCCATCCATTTGCCTAAAAAATTCATGATGTATTTGTTTTTAAAAGGTGAATAGTATTCCATTGTACAAATGGACCCCATTTTCTGTATCCATTCTTCAGTTGAGGGACATATGAGTTATTTGCAGTTTCTGGCTATTACAAATGAGGCTGCTATGAATAGTGGAGCACAAATCCTTGTGGTATGGTAGAGCATCATTTGGGTGCATGCCAAGGAACAGTATAACTGGGTCTTCAAGTAAAACTATTTCCAATTTTCTTAGAAACTGCAAGATAGATTTTTAGAGTGGTTGTACAAATTTGCAATCCCACCACAAATGGAGGAGTCATCTCTTTCTCCATATCCTTGCCAGCATGTGCCATTCTGACTGGTGTGAGGTGAAATCTCGGGGTCTTTCTGATTTGCATTTCCCTGATGACTAGGAATGCTGAGCATTTCTTTAAGTGCTTCTCAGCCCTTTGAGTTTCCTCTATTGAAAATTCTGTTTTGTTTCGTAACCCATTTTTCAATTGGGTTATTTGGTTAGTTAAAGTTTAATTTCTTGAATTCTTTATATATTTTGGATATTGCCCTCTATTGGATGTAGAGTTAGTGAAGATCTTTTTCCAATCTGTATGCTGCCATTTTGTCCCTTTGACAGTGTCCTTTGACTTATAGAAGCTTTTCAGTGTCAGGAGGTCCTATTGATCAATTGTTGATCTTAGAGTCTGAGGCACTGGCATTCTCTGTTCAGGAAATTGTCCCCTGTATAAATGCATTCAAGGCTATTTCCCACTTTCTCTTCTATTAGGTTTAGTGTATTGGGTTTTATGTTGAGGTCTTTGATCCACTTGGACTTGAGTTTTGTGCAGGGTAATAAATGTGGATTTATTTGCATTTTTCTATACGCACACATCCAGTTAGCCCAACACTATTTATGGAAGATGCTTTTTTTGGAGGGATTGCATTGTTTTGCCTTATTTGTTGAAACTCAAGTGTCCAGAGGTGTGTGTGTTTGTTTCTGTGTCTTTGATTCGATTCCATTGATCAAGTTGTCTCTTTCTGAACCAGTACCATGCAGCATTATTTTTTTAAAAAAAATCTCTAGTGCTCTGTAGTACAGATTGAAGTTAGGAATGGTGATTCCTTCAGAGGTTCTTTTATTGTTCAGGGTTGTTTTGGGTATCGTAGGTTTTTTGTTTTATTTTTTTATGTAAAGTTGAGAATTGTTATTTCACGGTCTATAAAATTTGTGTTGGAATTTTGATGGAGAAGACATTGAATCTTTAGACTGCTTTTGGTAAGATGTCCATTTTTACTATATTAATCCTACTGATCCAGGAACATGGGAGGTCTTTTCATCTTCTGATATTTGCTTCAATTTCTTTCTTCAGAAAGTTGAAGTTCTTGATGTATGGATCTTTAACTTGCTTGGATAGAGTCACATAAAGATATTTTATATTATTTGTGTTTCTTGTGAAGGGTGTTGTTTCCCTACTTTCGTTATTGGTCTGTTTATCATTTGTATGAAGGGGAGCTATTAATTTCTTGAGTTAACATTGTATCCAGCCACTTTGCTGGAGCTGTTTATCAGCTGTAGGAGTTCTCTAGAAGAAAGTTTGGGATCTCTTACGTATACTATCATATCATCTGTAAATAGTGATACCTTATTTTTTTTACTTTCCAATTTATATTTCTTTGGTCTCTTTCTGTTATCCTATTGCTCTAGCTAGAACTTCAATACTATACTGAATAGATAGGGAGATATATTGCATAGTGGGCAGCCTTGTCTTGTCCCTGATGTTAGTGGGATTGCTTTAAGTTTCTCTCCATTTAATTCGATGTTGGCTATTGGCTCACTGTATATTACTTTGATTATGTTTAGGTATGTGCCTTGAATCCCTGAACTCTCCAAGAATTTTGACATGAAGTGATATTGGATTTTTTCAAAGGTTTTTCAACATCGAATGAGATGGTCATGTGGCTTTTGTTCTTAGTTTGTTTATATAATGGATTATAATGTTGGATTTTCATATATTGAACTATCCTGGAATCCCTGTGATAAAGCTTACTTTTTCCTGGTGAATGATCTTTATTTTATTATTTAATTATTTTATTTATTTATATCTCATATCCTGGGGCCACTCCTGGTTCCTCCTCCCCAAATTCTTCACCCCCTCTCCCTCACCTCCCTCTCTGAGAGGATGCTCCCCCACCTGCCAACCCACTCCCACCTCACCCTTATCAGCATCCTTCCTCCAAGTTTCTATAGAATTAGGCACATTCTTTTTCTCTAAGGCCAGACAAGGCAGCCCTCTGCTACATATGTTCTGGGGGCCTTGGACCATCCACTGTATGCTCTTTGCTTGGTGGCTCGGTCCCTGGGAGCTCCCGCAGGTACCCATTGGTTGATAATTTTGTGCTTCCTATTGGATTGCCATCCCCTTCAGTTCCTTCAGTCCTTCTGCTAACCTTTCCATAGTAGTTCCTGACCTCAGTCCAATAGTTGACTGTAAGTATCTCAAAGGATAACCCATGTTAGGCTCCTGTCTGCAAGCACAACATAGCATTAGTAATAATGTCAGGGATTAGTGCTTTCCCATGGGATGGATCCCAAGTTGGGCTGGTGACTGGTTAGCTATTCTTTCAGTCTGTGCTCCATTTTTATACTGGCATTTCTTTTAGATAGCAACATTTTGGGGTTCAACAATTTTGAAGGTGGTTGGTGTCCCCATCTCTCCACTGGAGGGTCTTTTCAAGTTCCATATCACCACTGTTGGAAATTCCAGCTAAGGTCACCCACATTGAGTCCTGGGAGCTTCCTGATCCCAGGTCTCTGGGATATCCTAGCAGTTCCCCTCACCAAGGTGGAGTAGCCACTCTAATATTCAATAAAATAGACTTTCAATAAAAAGTAATGAAAAAAGATGAGGAAGGACACTTCATAATCATCAAAGAAAACAATATACCAAGATAATGTTTTAATTCTGAACATTTATGCCCCAAATGCAAGGGCACCCACATTCATAAAAGAAACTTTAGTAAAGCTCAAAACATACATTGAACCCCACACAATAATAGTCAGAAACTTCAACACCCCACTCTCACCAATGGACAGGTAATTGAAACAGAAATTAAATGGAGACACAATGAAACTAACAGAAGTTAAAAACCAAATGTATTTAACAGATATCTACAGAACATTTCACCCCAAACTAAAGAATATCCCTTATTCTCAGAACCTTTTGGAATCTTCTCCAAAATTAACCATATAATCAGACATCAAACAAGCCTCATCAAATACAGTAAGATTGATATAATCCCTTGCATTCTATTAGGTCACCACAGACTGGGCTGAACTTCAACAACAGAAACAACAGAAAGTCCACATACTCATGGAAACTGAATAACTCTTTACTCAAGAAGTTTGGATGTATTGTGCCTTCATTTTCATTGAACTATAAGAAGTTTTAAATTTCTTTATTTCTTCCCTGACCAATTTATCATTGAGTAGAGAGCTGTTCCATTTCCATGAGTATCTGAGTTTCTGTTGTTGAAAACTAGCCTTAGTCCTTGGTAATCTGATAGAATGAAGAGGGTTTTTAAAATCTTCTATCTGTTGAGGTTTGCTCTGTGCCTGATTATATGGTCAACTTTGGAGGAAATTTTTGTGAGGTAGTGAGAAGAAGGTATATTCTTTTGTTTTGTGGTAAAAGGTTCTGTAGACATCTGTTAAATCCATTTGGCTCATAACATCTGTTAGTTTCATTGTTTCTCTGTTTATTTTCTGCTTTGATTACCTGTCAATTGGTGAGAGTGGGGTGTTGAAGTCTTGCACTATTATTGTGTGGAATTCAATGTGTAGTTTGTGTTTTCTAAAGTTTCTTTGATGTATATGAGTTTCCTTGCATTTGTGGTATAGAAGTTCAGAACTGAAATGTCATCTTGGTGGATTTTTCCTTTGTTGAACATGACGTGTCCTTTCCAATCTCTCTGAAGGTTTGTTAGAAGTCTATTTTTTTAATATAGTAGAATGGCTATAATAGCTTGTTTCTTTGGTATGTTTGCTTGGAAATCTTTTTTCTAGCCCTTTACTCTGAGGTAGTTCTATCTTTGTTGCTGGGATGTGTTTCTTTTATGCTGTAGAATGATGGATCCTATTTATGTATTTAGGCTGTTAGCCTGTGTCTTTTTATTGGTGAATTGAGCCCATTGATGTTGAGATATATTAATGACCAACGATTGTTAGTTCCTGTTATTTTGGTGTTGGAGGTATTGCTATGTGTGTGTGATTTTCTTCTTTTGGTTTTGGTGTGAGATTACTACTTTCTTGTGTTTTCTTGGTTGTAGTTATCCTCCTTGTTTTGGAGTTTTCCTTCTAGCGTCTTCTGTAGGGCTGGATTACTAGAAAAATCTAGAAAAATTTTCTTTAAATTTGGTTTTATCATAGAATATCTTGGTTTGTCCACCTATGTTGATTGAGAGTTCTGCTGAGTTTAGTAGTCTGGGCTGACATCTGTGGTTTTTTTAGGGCCTGTAAGATATCTGTCCAGGATCTTCTGGCTTTTAGAGTCTCTGTTGAGAAGTATGGTATAATTGCCATAAGTCTGCTATTATATGTTACTTGGCCTTTTTCCTTTGCAGCTTTTAATATTCTTTCTTTGTTCTGTGCATTTATTGTAACATAGGCTTTTGCAAGACAATCTTTGTGATAATGCTATAAAATTTAAAAATAATAAAAATGATTACAAATAAGTTTCTTCTTTCATCTACTGAACTTTAAAATGTAAATCAGCAACAGCAAAAACACGATTTAATTTTTAATTAAGAAGTTGTGACGATGATATGATGGAGGTGATCTGGAAAGAATTGGAAGGGAAATAGGTATTGATAAGATCAAAATACATTACAGACACATACAAGATTATCAAAGCTAAAGTAAAGGTCTCAAATAAATATGTTCACATACAATTTATTCCTAAAAGCCATCAAGTGAGCAAGCAAACAAACAAACTCAGGGATGTGTGCTATAACCTCATGTAACGCCAAGGCTCAAAAGCTCCAACTCGCGAATTACCCCTATATAAACCCTAAGCACCTAGATTAGAGTATCTCATTCCCAACCTGTTGCGCAGGGAGGGTTGTGATCCGAGTCCAAACTCGAATAAAAAGACTCTCATGTGTTTGCATGAAAGTTGTGGTCCCTGAGGGACTTTTGTGGGTCTTGCAAACTGGGCATAATAGTAGCTCTAATCTATCCCTTGAATTTTGACAAGTATATCCTGCTGGAGAACCACCATCCAAAAAACCAACAGAAAACTCTAAATTAACATGTGAAGAATGGGAATTTTGATACCCATTTTCTGGCCCATTACAACAATTAACAGTTTAAAAAAATATTCTTTAAAAAATTATAATTTAATTAGCAGAATAAAATATTATTGACAAAATTGGACTAAGTAAAAACTGTGAGGAGAAAAATAGTTGACTTGAGAAACTGTATGGTACCATTTATATTCTTTTTTCTTTCCTTTTTCTTTTTTCCATTTTTATTGAAAACAGATTCATTTCTCATACCATATCTTCTCATTACAGTTTCTTCTCTGTCTACTCCTCCAAGCTCCTCCTCACATCACTTCCCTTCCAGACACATTCCCTTTGTATTTCTCATTAGAAAGAAGCAGGATTCTAAGAGATAACAACCAAACATGAAAAAATAAAATATAAGATAAAGTGAAAACTATCACGTCAAGGCTGGACAAAGCATACCAACAGATAGAAAAGGGTCCTACAAGCAGGCACGAAAATTAGAGACCCACTCACTCTCATACACAGGAGTCCCATAAAAATACTAAACTAAAAATTATAATATATATGGTGGGGACCTGCTGCAGACCCATGTAGTCCCCATGTTTGCTGCTTTAGTCTGTGAGCTTCTATGTGCCTTGCTTAGTTGATTCACTTGGCCTGTTCTCCTGGTGTCCTCCATCCTCTCAGGCTCTTAGACCCATTCTGATTCCTCTTCTCCAGGCTTCTCTGGGCTCTGAGGGGAGGGAGATGATGGAGCTATTCCATTTAGAGTTGTGTGTTCCCAGGACTCCCTCTACACAAAGTCTAGCTGTGTGGCTTTGCATCTGCTGCCATGCACCACAGGAGGAAATTTCTCTAATGGTAACTGAATAAGCCACTGTTTTATGAGCATAGCAGAATGTCATAAAGAGTAATTTTATTAATTATTTTTAATTACTTTTATTTTTTTACAATCCAGTTGTTGTCCCCCCTCTCAGTTCACCATCCCACAGGCCATTGGTGAAGGTGCAGCCTCAGTTGAAATTGCTGGCCCAGGATTGAAGGGGTCATGCAAAGGAGGTGAGGCTGAGCACCATGAAGAGAGCCTATGAGAGGCTGTTGGTCAAGCCTAGTTGCAGCAGAAGGCAGCAGTGTTTTGGAGATGCTAGTACCATGAGATGACCACCAAGAACAGTAGCAGCAGTGGAGTACAGGCATCTGGAGTCTAGAAGACAAGGTGTGTGCTACAAAGGGCAAAGCTGGAGAAGTGATTCAAGCCCTTGGAGGAATCCAGAAGATCGAGAGTGGATCTCAGACATTGGATGGTTGGAGTTTGATTTTGCTTTTAATTGCGACTATGGCCTGATATCTTTCCCTCTTGAAAAAAGAAGGTATTTTAGTGGAACCCACAGTTAAGAGACTTTGAATTTTTAAGGACTTTGAATTTTAAGAGATTGGATGTTTAAAAGGAACTGAAATGTTAATATGTAAGAATTTGCAAAGACTGTGGGGTTTTTTTAAGTTATTTAGATCTTAGGGATGAATAAGGAAGTAAGAGTCAAGGCTTATTGGTGTTGTGTTTGTGTGTCAAGTTGACAAAGTGTCAATTGTACTGGCTAGTTTTGTGTGTCAACTTGACACAAGCTGGAGTTATCACAGAGAAAGGAGTTTCAGTTGAGAAAATGCCTCCATGAGATCCAGCAATAAGGCATTTTCTCAATTAGTGATCAAGGGGGGAGGGCCCCTTGTGAGTGTTACCACATGTGGGCTGGTAGTCTTGGGCTTTATAAGAAAGCCAGCTGAGCAAGCCAGGAGAAGCGAGCAAGCCAGTAAGTAACATCGCTCCATGGCCTCTGCATCAGCTCCTGCTTCCTGACTTGCTTGAGTTCCAGTCCTGACTTCCTTTTGTGATGAACAGCAGCATGGAAGAGTAAGCTCAATAAACCCTTTCCTCCCTGACTTGCATCTTGGTCATGATGTTTGTGCAAGAATAGAAACCCTGACTAAGACAGATGGCAACCGCATCCCTCGACTTGATGCCCTGCCTTTCTACTAGAGGTAGACTCTACAAGTTCTCTCTCTCTACTGTTGGACATTCTATTTATCGTAAATCAAAAGAATATGCCTTCTTCTCAGCACCTCATGGTACCTTCTCCAAAACTGACCATATAATCAGTCACAAAACAAATCTCAGCAGATATAAGAAGATTGAAATAATCCCATGCCTCCTATCGGATAACTATGGATTAAGGCTGGTCTTCAATGGCAACAACAACAACAACAGAAA
The DNA here is from genome assembly GCA_028551405.1 of Uromys caudimaculatus. Taxonomy (NCBI): domain Eukaryota; kingdom Metazoa; phylum Chordata; class Mammalia; order Rodentia; family Muridae; genus Uromys; species Uromys caudimaculatus. The sequence continues at coordinate 104,534,838 of CM052702.1, forward strand.
GCCCACACACACATGGAGCCTGAACAATGCTCTACTCAATGACAACTTGGTCAAGGAAGAAATAAAGAAAGAAATCAAATACTTCCTAGAATTTAATGAAAATGAAAGTACAACATATTCAAACTTAGGGGACACAATGAAAGCAATGCTAAGAGGAAAACTCATAGCTCTGAGTGCCTCTAAAAAAAACTGTAGAGAGCATATACTAGCAGCTTAACAGCACACCTTAAAGGTCAGGAACACAAAGAAGCTAATACACCCAAGAGGAGTAGAAGGCAAGAAATAATCAAACTCAGGGTTGAAATCAACCAAGTAGAAACAAAAAGAACTATACAAAGAATCAACAAAACCAGGAGCTGGTTCTTTGAGAAAATCAACAAGATAGATAAACTCTTAGCCAAACTAACCAGAGGGCACAGAGGCAGAATCCAAATTAACAAAATCAGAAATAAAAAGGGAGATATAACTACAGAATCTGAGGAAATTCAAAAAATCATCAGATCCTACTACAAAAGCCTATGTTCAACAAAATCGGAAAATCTGGATGAAATGTACAATTTTCTATACAGATACCAAATACCAAAGTTAAGTCAGGATCAGATAAACCATCTAAACAGTCCCATAACTCCTAAAGAAATAGAAGCAGTCATTAAAAGTCTCCCAACCAATAAAATCTCAGGGCCAGATGGGTTTAGTGCAGAATTCTATCAGAACTTCAAAGAAGACCTAAGACCAATACTCTTCAATCTATTCCACAAAATAGAAACAGAAGGAACACTACCCATTTCATTCTATGAGGCCATAGTTCCACTCATACCAAAACTTCACAAAGACCCAACAAAGAAAGAAAACTACAGACCAATTTTCCTTATGAATATTGATGCAAAAATATTCAATAAAATTCTCACAATCTGAATCCAAGAACACACCAAAACAATCATTCATCATGGTCAAGTAGGCTTCATCCCCAGGATGCAGGGATTGTTCAATACCCAGAAATCCATCAATGTAATCCACTACATAAACAAACTCAAAGAAAAAAAACCACATGGTCATTTCATTAAATGCTGAAAAAGCATTTGACAAAATTCAACATCCCATCATGATAAAAGTCTTGGAAAGATCAGGAATTCAAGGTCCATACCTAAACATAGTAAAAACAATATACAGCAAACCAGTAACCAACATCAACTAAATGGGGAGAAACTTGAATCATTTCCACTAAAATCAGGAACTAGACAAGTCTGTCCACTCTCTCCCTATCTATTCAAAATAGTACTTGAAGTTCTAGCTAGAATTAGACAACAAAAGGAGGTCAAAGGGATACAAATTGGAAAGGAAGAAATTAAAATATCACTATTTGCAGATGATATGATCATATACATAAGTGACCCAGAAAACTCCACCAGAGAACTGCTACAGGTGATAAACAACTTCAGCAAAGTAGCTAGATATAAAATTAACTCAAACAAATCAGTAGCCTTCCTATACTAGAAGGGTAACAGGCTGAGAAAGAAATTAGGGAAATGACACCCTTCACAATAGTCACAAACAATATAAAGAATCTTGGCGTGACTCTAACCAAACAAGTGAAAGATCTGTATGACAAGAACTTCAAGTCTCTGAAGAAAGAAATCGAAGATCTCAGAAGATGGAAAGACCTCCCATGCTCATTGATTGGCAGGACTAATATAGTAATAATGGCCATTTTGCCAAAAGTCATCTACAGATTCAATGCAATCCCCATTAAAATTCCAACTCAATTCTTCATAGACTTAGAAAGAGCAATCCTCAAATTCATTCAGAATAACAAAAAACCCAGGTTAGCAAAAACTATTCTCAACAATAAAAGAACTTCTGGGGGAGTCAGCATCCCAGACCTGAAGCTGTACTACAGAGCAGTAGTGATAAAAACTGCATGGTATTGGTACAGTGACAGGCAGATAGATCAATGGAATAGAATTGAAGACCATGAATCCACACACCTATGGTCACTTGGTGTTTGACGAAGGAGCTAAAACTATCCAGTGGAAAAAAGACAGCATTTTCAACAAATGGTGCTGGCTCAACCTGCGGTCAACATGTAGAAGAATGAAAATTGATCCATTCCTATCTCCCTGTACAAAGCTCAAGCCCGAGTGGATCAAGGACCTCCACATAAAGCAGATACACTGAATCTAATAGAAGAGAAAGTGGGGAAAACTCTCGAACACATGGGCATAGGGGAAAAGTTCCTGAACAGAACACCAATGACTTATGCTCTAAAATCAACAATCAACAAACGGGACCTCATAAAATTGTAAAGCTTCTGTAAGGCAAAGGACACTGTCCATAAGACAAAATGTCAACCAAGAGATTGGGAAAAGATCTTTACCAATTCTACATCAGATAGAGGGCTAATATCCAATATATACAACGAACTCAATTAGTTGGACTCCAGAGAACCAAATAATCCTATCAAAATTGGGGAACAGAGCTAAATCAGAATTCTCAACTGAGGTATCTTGGATGGCTGAGAAGCACCTAAAGAAATGTTCAACATCCTTAGTCATCAGGGAAATGTAAATCAAAGCAACCATGAAATTCCACCTCACAGCATTCTGAATGGCTAAAGATCAAAAACTCAGCTGACCGCAGATGCTTGTGAGGATGTGGAGAAAGAGGAATACTCCTCCATTGCTTGTGAGATTGCAAACTGGTACAAACACTCTGCCATCAGTTTGGCAGACCCTCAGAAAATTGGACATTATACTTCCTGAGGACCCAGATATACCACTCCTGGGCATATACCCAGATGATTCTCCAACATGTAATAAAGACGCATGCTCCATTATGTTCATAGCAGCCAGAAGCTGAAAACAACTCAGATATCCCTCAGCAGAAAAATGTATATAGAAAAGATGGTACATTTAAACAACGGAGTACTACTCAGCTACTAAAAACAATGACGTCATGAAATTTGCAGGCAAATGGATGGAACTTGAAAATATCACCCTGAGCGAGGTAACTCAGTTACAAAAGAATGAACATGGTATGTACTCACTGATAAGTGGATATTAGCCCAAAAGATCGGAACACCCATGATTCAATTCACAGCAACAGTTGGACTGAGCATGGGGTTCCAGATGGAGGAGTTGAAGAAGGGACTGAAGGAACTGAGGGAGTTTGTAGCCCCATGGGGAGGGAGCAGCCGTGTCAACTGGTTGCCCCCCTCCAGTGCTCCCAAAGACTTGACCACCAACCAAAGAATGCATATGGTGGGGCCCATGGTGCTGGCCACATATGTGGCAGAGGAGGGCCTTGTTGACCAACTGTGGGAGGAGAGGCCCTTGGGTCTGAGAGTGTTAGATGCCCCACTATAGGGGAATGCCAGGGAGGGAAGGCAGGAATGGGTGAGAGAATACCCTCATAGAGGCAGAGGGTGCAGGGATGGGATAGGGGGTTTCCAAAGGGGGGATCTGGAAAGAGGAAAACATTTGCAATGTAAATAAAATAAATTAAAAATGAAAATAAAATAAAAAAAAGATATTCCTGTTTCTTGTAATCTTATTAGTGGTGAAGACATTGGATTACACATGTCATAAATGACATAGCCATGACTGAACCACAGAAATGTTTGACTCTTAATTTCATGCTATGTCATTATACTGTAGCATTCACTACTTGGTTTCAAGTTTCTTCTTGAAGTCATGTTCTGAAGACCACTGAGTAATCGATATAGTCTATTCCAAAATGGACATGATATGCCCCATGGTGATTCCAGAAACACAGAAATATATATTATGATTCACTGTCTTTCAGAGACTAAAAGTCAAAATCTGCTGTCTTGTCAGAAATACATTTCTAGTTCCTTCAGAAGTCTCATTCATCTTTTTATGGAAGATGATATGAATATTAACTATTCTATGGATATACATCAAGTCCTCTAGGGAGAAATACCTGTGTACTGTCTGTTCAGCTTAGAAAGTAATTCTGAGTGGGGTAGTAGCAGATGAAAGGGGAGAGTGTGTTTCCCGCACTGCTAAAGGAGCCAGCCACTTCTATTTTCAGAATCCATAGATCCAACTCAGTTCCTTATTTCAGCTAATACTGCTCTCACAGCTACTCTTGCCCAAAATTGAATCTGATGAGGACTCCTATGACTGAGCTGTCTCCATTTCCCTCAGCCACTGATTTCATGCTAAGTTAGGTTGTAAGGATCAGAAAAGGAAACTCCTCTAAGCTCTGATTGCCTTACAAATCCAACTGATATGTCCTAGTCCCAAAACAAGCCTGATAGCTCTGTTCTATTTATGAGATGAGTAGGGCTGGATAGTGATGTCCACCTTGTCAATTGGCTGTCCTTGGGCTAATGTCTCATACTGCTAAGCTCCTTTTGTTAATTCTAACTCTCTCTTTTAGGATGTGTACCTGGATGCAAAGGATATCCCTGCAAATTAGACACAACAGTGATATTCTTCCAATTCCTGCGTTTTGTAGTCTTCTCCATAACAATCCTTTTTTTCAGTACCTGCAATTATGGAACAGAGGTAAATAGCATTAACTGTGGTAGCATATCCTTAGTTCTCTTGTTTTCCTAGATGTATGTTTATGTGATGTTGTTTAGTTATGTGAAACTTACATCACTGTCATGAGTGTCTATGGTTTGGGTGTAAATTCAAAAGATCCTATTTTAACAGAGTGAGGTGGGAGGCAATAAAGCTGCCAGTGTTATCAGTTGTGTTGGGGACCAGAACCTTTTGCTCCAGCCACAAGAAGAAACATAGCTTCAGAATATATTGTTGAATCAACTCTCTTTTAATTTGTATATTTTCTAACAATTTAATAGTCAATATATATATGACTATAGATCAAAATTTTCAACAGTCTTTCTCTTACAGTCTATATTGAAAGAGTATGAAATACTAATAATTTATATTTAATTCCAATAATAATATTTCACATATGAGCATTTCCATGAGACCCTTTAAACTTTCAAATACTTCTGTAGATCTACTAAATATGAAATATTGTCTCTATTTAGAAGTGGAATTTGTGATGAATATAATAGCACTAAAGTGTGATTCGACACTTGTTTTTTCTTTAAAGGCTTATAGAGGAAATGTGTATATAGAATGGTTAGCCCCAACCAGAGAAGAGCTAGCCTGGAATATTTACATTTTTTTTCAAATCACAAAAGAGAACTTCAGAGTCACAGTGACCGTCAGCAGGCTCTCTTAGTTCTCATTTTTAACCCTCTTGCTAGATAGCCCTTGGATCACCGCATGAACAGACCTGCCTTTCTACCACGCCCATGTACAATTTTCCTTAGAATTTATTACATTGGAATCAATATTCTAATGCTTTTTATCAGCAAAGGAAAACAATTTGCATTTATATTCACAATCACATACCCAGAAAATGAAACACCTAAGCCCAAAACTATTGTGAACATCTTCAATCAAGTAATTGCTTACTATATTTCCTGAAGATTCTGCAGGAGTAAATGTAGGGAACAGAGAGATAGGATAATGATCCTCTTAGCCATTTCAAGAGTCAGCATCATTTAATTTCTCCTTATTGTAGGAGGTTTGTCAGCTTTAATAACTAACTGCTTGACTGTAGTGATGTGTTTTGGAAGGCTTAAAGAGTGAGGTGGATCACATGTTGGTGCACAGGTACTTTATAAGCAACTGATTATGGTCAGTTTGCATATCACTAACAGCAAATACTATGGATGTGTCTTGTGTGTTACTTTATCAGGCTTATGTTTCATAAAATATTTTTCTGGGATTCTAAAGTCTTGGTGCCTTTACACTCTTGATCATTTTACTTTCTTGTACACGATCGTTTTAGTTTTCTGCAATTCTACTTAATCTTTCTAATCTTTCTACTGTTCACTTTGCCTTTAGGTCAGATTTTTTAATCTTTGTTCCTTGATTTTTTTTGAAATCTTATAATCTCAGTTCTTAGCTTTACATATTTCATCTATTGAGTTGATATTTATATAGGTTATGAGACAAGGCTTTTATTTCATTTGTAGGGATATCTAGTTCTCATAGAATCTATTCACTGAAGAGACTGTCTTGATCCATTGTGTTTTCTTGGTGCCTGTGACCCTCAGTTGAAAATATATACCTGACATATTTCTTATATCTCTGTTTTGTTCCAATAGGTCTGTTTTAATGCCAGTTGTTCACTTCTCCCATCATTCTCACTTTGCATTTTTGACATTTACAAATTGTGATGCCTTAAAACTAGTTGTTTACAGAAGTCCTTTGGCATTAAGGAAAATATAATAGGTTGATGAAAATTTAAGATTGTTTTCCTGTACTTTGGGAGTTGGATTGCACTACTAGATATGACTGGGATCCTAAGAATACAGCCTGTTACATAAGCGTGTTTAAGTATTTGTTAGACTTCAGATGAGAATTTGTTAGACTTCAGATGAGGGTTTCTGTCCATCAAGAGAATATGGATTTTTAATGTCTTTTAATCTATTTTTATTCTAGTGCAATTAGCCTATGACAAATGAAGGTATGTAGAGCTCAATTTGCAGCTTTACTCTGTAGAGGGCTAGAAATTACTTGTATAAATTTAAGAATTCTATAATATCATCATTAGGGATTATAAAATCATCACTTTGTCTACACAGCATTACTTTAAGAAAGTGCATCTTTATATTGATTATGCAGGAAGTCTAACAAATAGGGTGGGCTAACGCTCAGGGATCAATAGACTATGAAGTAGTGACAGGACAGGTATAGCAGCAACAAGAAGCAGTCCTGAGATGAAGTCTCGGGTGACTTTGCATCTCATGCCTCACCCATCACAGACCATGCAATATTTTGGGCCTTCTCCAAAACAGTCACTTATATGCCTTTAGTTTTTTTTAGATGGTTGAAATTTTTTAAATAAGGCCTAATGATTCTTTGGATTTTCTGGTGTCAGTTGCTTTGCCCCCTTCACATTTCTGATTTTGTTAATTTGGATATTCTTTCTCTGCCTTTTAGCTCATTTGGCTAAGGGTTTGTCTGTCTTGTTGATTTTATCAAAGAAATATTTGTTTCCTTGATCCTTTCTTTGTATTGTTCTCTTGGTTTCTAATTCATTGATTTCAGCCCTTAGTTTGATTATTTCATGCAGTCTACTCTTCTTGCTGTGTTTGCTTCTGTTTGTACTAGAGCTTTGAGGTGTTCTGTTAAGGCACTTGTATGACATCTTATGAATTTCATTATGAAGGTACTTAGTGCTATGAACTTTCTTCTTAGCACTGCTTTCAGTGTGTCCCATAGGTTTGGGATCTTGCTGTAGTTGATTAATTCACTCTACTCCTAGCAGCAGCACACACTCTGTAATACCTTCTCAATGCTCTGGATTCTCAAATGAAAGACACACACACACACACACACACACACACACACAGCCTTATATTTTAATATGCCTTCATAACTCAATGCTGGGGAACTCCCAAACTTCCACGTTGCTAATGCCTCCTCTCTGATACTTCTGGATTAGTACTTAATATAATCTGTATTACATCTCTGTTACCTCTGATCCAGGCCTGCAGCCCTCCTGGACCCCGATCCCTGACTCTTATGTATTGGCAGTCTCTATGTCTCTCTATCCTACACTTTTTAGGCCAGGACCTCCTTTTTCTCTCTGGCAATGGTGATTCCCCTTCTTCCTCAGTCCCTTGCCCACAAATCCTAAAGTCCCACCTCTGTCTCCCTGCCCAACCATGGCAACTTTATTTAATAATTAAAGCCAACTGTGGGCAGGGACCTTCAGCGTCTTACATGCAGATGTGCAGGTTCCCATGTAATTTTTGGGAGCTGAATTAATACAAGTAGCATTAGAACTAATCCACACTATGGGTTGTGTTTTCCTTTACACTGAATTCTAGAAAGTCTTTAATTTATCTATTTCTTCCTTGACCCAGTGGTCATTAGTGTGGAAGTTGTTCAGTTTTCATGAGTTTGTAGGTTTTCTCATATTTTTGTTGTTGTTGAAGTCCAGCTTTAATCCTTGGTGGTCTGACAAGAAACGGGGGTGGGAGAGCTATTTCAATTTTGTTGTATTTGCTGACACTTTGTAACTGAATATATGATCAATTTTGGAGAAAGCTCTGTGAGGTGCTAAGTAGAAGGTATTTTCTTTTGTGTTTGGGTGAAATGTTCTGTAGATATGTTAGTTTCATTTCAGTCATACCTTTTATTACTTCTATTACTTCTATTATTTCTCTGTTTAGTTTTTGTCTGAATGACCCTTCCAATGATGAGAGTGAGGTGTTGAAGTCTCTCATTATTAATGCATTGATTTTGATGTGTGATTTAAGATTTAGTAATGTTAAATCTTCTGACTCAACTCTTCTGACTAAGCCTCCTGGATGCTGATTATAGGCATGTATGACTACATTCAGCTCAGAAGAATTCTCAGACTTATTAAAATGATATTAAATGATATTTAATTTCTCTTGGTCTAGTACACAACCTCATTAATTTTCTAATTTTTAATTCTTTAGTTTCTATTTCAGATCCCTTATATTCCTTGTTCAATAGCTGGATGAAGAATATGGCAATGGTGATAGTATTTCTAATAGCTATTTTCACTTTTTTAACCATTGTATTATTATTAACTCATATCTAAAAGTAAGTAAACAAGAAGAGTCATTACATTAAGACCAACAAAGGCCCTTTCTTTTTTTAAGGTCCTGCTTTATAGTTTATCATTAACCAAGGTTCCCTAAGTTCCTCAAGAAAAGACATGCTAATCAAGACTCTGTTATTTTATGTTACACATTAGTATTTTAAGATTGAGTTGTAGTTTTCTTCTGTTTGAGTCCATTTGTTTATAACTCAAGTTTCCAATCAAAAATTAAATGAAATAGAATATAAGAGTGTTTAAGAGTATTGGCTATACTTCCAGAGGACACAGTTTGTTTCCCAGCGTACACAAGGAAGCTCATAACTGTTTGTCATGCCAGTTCCAAGGGATCTAATGCCTTCATCTGGCCTCTTTAGGTGCCAGCTAGTTCAAAGACATATATGCAGCCAAGCAACACATATAGAAAATAAAATAAATTTCAAGACAATTTTAAGTAGAAGACTTCCTTTGTTCTCTTGTTACTGTATATAGAATCCTGACTGTATTTTCAGATTTTCTTGCTCCATGCTTAAATGAGTAGGTCAACTTGTCTGGTGACACTTTTTGAAAACTTCCTAAGTACAAAGGTGACTCCTTCATTGATTATTTTTATATTATTTTCCATAAAAATAATTTTGTCCCTCTCATATATATTTTATGAATTGAAAATTAGCAAAATTTAATCCCCCTCAAGCATTCTTTAACTTTTTCATGATATATATTAAGAAAGTTCACATTTTTCCATTGTTGTGTGGCCAGAGAATTTAAGATAATATGTATTAAGTTAGAGATGTCACTGATACTATCATCTAAATGTTGTTTCTTTTATAATGATAGTATTTTTTCAGGTAAATGATATTCTACAACAATTCTTGTACTCAAATGGGAATTATAACGTCACATTTGTTCTAGTGTTTTCTCCACTAGAATATCTTTTAATCAATATTAAATAGCTGAGGCATATCAATAAATTTTGGAGAAAAATAAAAATGTGTGAAATTGTGAGACAAAAGGTGTTTAGAGCTCATAATGTTACACATTCCAAATAATTTCTCAATGTGCAAAAGATGGTCAAAGATTTTAAAACAATCTAGTACAATGGAATCTATGAAATTATTTATCAAATATTAACCTTAAATAAGAATAAGAAAGGATGAAAATATGAATATATAAGAAATATGCAAAAGTAAGTGATTGAAATATTTAGACAGTAATTATATTTTAGCTGTAAATCTAGTATTTAACTGACAGAATGCGAATCCAAAGTTGGCCCTCTGAATCTACATATTATACTTTCCCAGATTCAACCAACTCTAGATCAGAAATATTTTTAAAAGGTTGTACCTATATTAAACATATAAGGATTTTTTTTGTCAATAAAACAACCAAGAGATAAAGACTAGCTGTCTACACTATGCTCTGCCCTAACAAGAAAATATGTACCAAATCGCCTCTTCCAGCCACTCACAGATTATTAAGGAAGAAGAGTGAAGAAATTATAAAACTCATAAACCCAGGATTACGACAAGAAAACAATATCTTCTGGATAAAAGAGTAGCTACAAATAGGAATGCACAATAGTTGTGAAACTGTTCATAAGACCTGTGCAAGATTAAGCCAGATCAAATCTTGGCATGCAGAGGAGATATTAGTATGAAGTCCCAACCATAGCAGAAGAGCTATTGACAATTTCTTTACTGTTGTGGAAAGAAAGGTCATGTTTAAAATGACAGTTGCCAATAATTTGTTCATGCTGCAGTGGAAGGACACACAATTGAAAATATTTAGTAAGCACAAATTGACCTTGAATGAAAAGGCAAAAGACACAAATTTAGGTGGGAAGGGATAAGGCGTTCTATCAGGGAAGAGTTGGGGAGAGAGAATGAATGTGCTAAAACTTGCACAAAATGCTCAAAGAATTAATAAGAATACTTTTTAGAACCTGAAAAAAAGTCCCTACATAGCACCATAGACTCCTTAGGTAAGGGAGGATTCAGTTTAGATCTATTGTATGAGAAAAGATTTAATAATAGTAATAATAATAATGAAAATATCATAAAACACCTGTTTAGCATTTCAATTATATTAAGTATTATAAAAAACTTTGAGATGAGTTAGCTAATGAAATAAATGATTACTGAATATTATCAAATTTTATATCATTTTATATAAAGCACTTGGAAATTGAATAGACTTTTCTATTCACTGGGGTTGTGAGTGACTAATGTCTAAGGCAGGGGACAGCTATTTTAGGGAGTTTAATGTACCCCCTTGCAAAAGAATTTTCCTAGCCAAGTTTGATTTCTGTTTATGTTTTTGAAAGGAGGAATGAAGACATGCATAAGACCCTCAGGTGAGTATCCAGGCACTCCTTATCACCTGTCATAGCAACAATCCCTTAATTATGTAGAGCTAGAGTAGATAGGCCAAGAGAGAGGTGAGAAAAGAGAACATTCATCTACAAGGCTAAGGAGAAGCTACTACACCTGTTGAGTAAAGGCTTTTCAAGTACAGCTTTATTTAGGGAGATTGGATAGCACTCACATCCCTGTAAATAACTCCTTTCCTAGGCTCTATTAGAAAGATCAATAATCTCATTGGTTCTCCATCAAGAACTTTGATAGGATCATGCCTTGGCTTACTTTGGGAGATTAGAAAAATGGGTAAATACTTTATGTCTCTCCGTGTGAATGAATTGTATCAACAGGGTCCTAGAACCAATATTACATGGATACCAACACATAACTATATTTATGACCTAGTCAATGAATATCAATAGCTGGTACTATCACAATAACCTAGATGATGTTTTTAATGGAGTTAAGATAAGTAATCTGCCTATTATACTACTCTACTTATTATGACTTCCAATAAGAAAACTTGAAAGATAATGATTTATACTCTATTCTAACCTCTAAATACAGTAAAAAGAATAATGAAGAAAATGACAAAGATGCATAGAACCAACAAAGTTTAGACTCATATTTCACATTCCTCAATGAACTTTTTAAAAGAAGATTGGAAGAGAGATGAAGAGTCCACAGATTAAAACATATATAAAATATGTCTGCTCTTATTATTTAGATTTTAAGTGTTCTTCAAAGGTCCAAGTTGTAAAATTTGGTCTCTAATGTGGTAATATCCTTTGAGTGAATCCTTTGACAAGTGAGTAGTAGCAGGTGATCATTGTGAGCATGTCCCCAGGGAGTTAATGAGATCACGGAGGCATCATATTTCTGTATTTCTGTTTTATAACCATTGTCTGAATAGTTTTATCTTGCTTTTTATTCCTTCCAGACTAAATCACCAGAAACAGTGGCCCTACCTGTACAATTACAGGGAAAACTAACAGGTGGGGGATAAAAGGAGGTATCTTTCCTCAAAGTGTGTGTTTCTTTCAAAGTCTGAAGAATAAGCAGGCCACCTACCTGCTGTTGCTTCTTCCTGAGCAAGTGTGTCTACCACTGCTGCTACCACGATCCCATAACGATGTACTCGAGTATCTTTGGCCATCTACTGTGGACTGAGTATCAGTTACTTTCCATGGACATTCCAAAACTTTCACACAGGACTAGGACTGCAAAGGCATCCAGATTGATGGATCAAGAGTCTAGAGTCTATTGTATAAATGATTTAATAAATTGCATTTTATAATGTACATACATTCTATTAGTTTGATTCTCATTGTAGCTGATAGGGTTCAGAATAGCCTAGAAGGTCTGAACCCTGTCAAACTCTATTGTTCAACAACTCAAAAAAGGGTCATGTATTCCCAGTACTGAGGTTCTTATTTACTATTATGAAGTGTCGAATTAGCCATCAGCATAGGGAACCCTTATTTAAACCCCCTTTTACTATATACACGGGTATACACTTTATAAAGTTCTATAATGGTAGGTTTGCATATCTATTTTCAAAAGCCATTTAGTATTAGTTATCTCTCTTATAGTTCCTCATCTACTCCGCCCTTCTAATACTCACTCTACGTAATCCTATTCATTCTATTACGTTTTACCTTTATTTCACTATTTTATTCTAACTCCCTGTTTGAAAGATCTCTGCTACCTGAATAGTCATTTACAAATATCGTAACATTCAAAAGAATCACAAACACACATACAGAGAGAGAGAGAGAGAGATAGAGAGAGAGAGACAGAGAGAGAGATAGACAGAGACAGAGAGACAGAGAGAGACAGAGACAGAGAGAGACAGAGAGAGACATACACACATATACACACACACATATAATGCATATATATATATATGTATGTATGTATGTATGTATGTATGTATCTATCTATCTATCTATCTATCTATCTATCTATCTATCTATACACACACACAAAGCTAACATTCACTTATGAGAGAAAACAGAAAATGTTTTTCTTTCTGTGTCTGAATTAACTCAATCAAGACAATTGTTAATAATTCTATGCATTTACTTGCAACAGACATGATTTTATTCTTCTAATTTTATCATTTTTATTAGTTCTTTGAAAATTTTTTCATACTATACTTTGATCATATTGATCACTTCCACCAACTCCTTCCAGGAATTACCCCCCTCCCAATTTTTATCCTTTTTAGTCCAGTGAGTACTGCTCATATACTTACGGAGGTGTAATCGTACAGTGAAACCTGGACTACCTACCAGAACTGCACTTTTAAAGAAAACCTACTCTCCCTCTCTGAGAAACTATCACTTGGCATAACTCCTTAGCCATGGTAGAACTTTGTGCTCTTGCTCCTCTTTCAAATGTGCTATTTTTCTGTCTTGAGCTTGTATAGGTCTTATGGATTCTATTTCAACTGCTATGAAATCTTATGTGCAACTGTCCTGCTTGCTCTGAAAATTATGGCTCCCTTGTACTGATTCACCATTCTGGCACTCACAATCTCTCTGTTCCTTCATTTACAATGACACATGAGCCTTTGAAAGTGGGATGTAATACAGATGTCCCATTTATGGATGAGCATTCAACAGTCTTTTACTCTCTCTACTTTGAAAAGTTTTTGGTTTATCTGATAATTACCATCTACTGTAAAACAGAGGCTTCACTAGTCCTCCTTTTAATTTTTGACAATGGCTAGCCAAGAGAATTCAAAAACTGCCTGTTGTGTGTCCCTTGGTTACACACCACAGAGAAGGAAGGTAAATCTATTGCTGAAGATGTCGTATACTCCAAGACTAAGGCCCAGAGACCTGATCTGGAACTAACCTGAAAAACTTCCTTGAGGACTAGTTTCATGGTATCAGGAGGCTTCATATAAACTTTGAAAGGAGGAAAGCAACTAACAATTCTACAGAGTCATGACACTTGTAAACCATAGAGTTGTGGAGACCAGTCCCAATCAATACACCTACAAAATACTCCCACATCTAAGGCTAGAGCAACATTTTAGAAGAGCGAGCAGAATAACTTTAAGAACCAGATGGTCAGGTGTTTGATGTGAGAGTGAATCTCTGAGGAAGATAAGAAGTTACACCTATAGAGTCTCACCAGCATGACTTTCCATATGTGAGCTTAACAAAGATGACACCAATGACCATGCCAAACTGAATGGAGAGAACCCTATAACTCATCAATCATACATACAGGACCATAAGCAATTGAAGAAGTCTGGGAATGGGAGAGGTGGCTTTCCCCAGGGAAGGGCATTCTAATTGATTGTCCAGTGCCAAATGGTCAGCCCTAAGTATTGAAAACATATATATGGGTAACATACAGACTCAACAGGCTACGTTAGGAATTCTGTTGCCTCACTCTAGGGTAACTCTTTAAATTCTTTTATATCTGTATTTATATAGTGTAAGAAGCTTCTAGAGTTGTATGCTTCCATATAGCTACATGGGGTGGGAAAGAGAGAGTAGGATTAAGGAAGGAATACTAGGAGAAATAACTAAAACTAAATACATTTTGAAAATCATTTTTCATACTAGTTGAATAATATTTTGTTGTATAAATATACTACATTTTTATTATCTGTTTGTCAGTTGATGGATGCCTCCTACTATATTTGTATTTTCTGACTATCTTGGACAGAGCAGCAATTAACATGGATGTAGTGGTTTGAATGAGAATGGCACCCATAGGTCATACAGAGTGGCACTATTAGGAGCTGTGGCCTTGTTGCAGAAGGTGTTGTATTGTTTTAGGAAGTGTGTAACTGGGGGTGGGCTTTGAGGTCTCAGAAGCTCAAGACAGGCCTTCTAGGTCACTGGCTTTTCCTGCTGCCTGTGGATCCAGATGTAGATCTTTTAGCTACCTTTCCAGCACCATGTCTGCCTGCATGGCACCATCCTTCCAACCTTTAAACTGTAAGCCAGCCCCAGTTAAATGTTGTCCATTATAAAAGGTGCCTTTGTCATTTTTTATTTTCACGGAAATAAAAACCCTAATTAAGAGAATAGATGAGCCATTATCTATTTAGTAGGATAGCAAGTCCTTTGGGCATATGTGTAAAAGTGGTACAGCTTGATCTTGTGGGAAATCTATATCTAGCTTCTTGAGTGACCTCTACATTGATTTCGATAATTTCTGTGCCAGTTTGTACTCCCAACAGTGCTTTTCTTTTTACCATCTCTAATGTCTATTACCATTTGTTTTGTTAGTCTTAGCAGCCATTGATTGCCACTAGCAATTAATTGAACAAGTGATGCCCTTTGAAATATTTTGTACCCTGTGAACATACAATGTGGGTGTGGTTAAGCAGTCCTACTGCTATTTTATGGGTGCAGCTTCCCTATCATTCATAGAAAAACACTTTCACAATAGGTGTCCTGGTTCTTTGACTCTTTTATTTTTCTGGGTATTTCACAGTCGCTTATTGTCAACATTTTTGGTAGTTTGTGATCATTACAGTAGTTACCTTCTGCAAAAAGAAGCTCTTTTGATAAAGAGCTACAACTTGTCCACCGGAATGAGGATAAGTACTTAGAATAGCAGCTAGGATAAAGAGATGCAAAGGCAGGCAGCGAAGTCCGTGTCAGAACAGCTGTACCTCCAATGGTTACGAGACCCACATGAAGACCAAGCTGCTCATCTGCTACATATGTGTAGAGAAACTAGGTCCAGTCCATGCTCTTTGCTTGGTGATTCAGTCTCTGTGAGCAGTGTAGGTTCAGGTTAGTTGGCGCTATATGTCTTTTGGTGTCGTTCAACCCTATGTCTCCCTCAATCCTTCCCCCAAGTCTTCCAGAAGACTCTCTGAGCTCTTCCTAATGTTTGGGTAACATATAAATATATAAAGAAAGAACTCAAGAAATTAAACAGCAATGAACCAAATAATACAATTTAAAAGTTGGATACAGAGCTAAACAGAGAATTCTCAACAGAGAAATTGCTAATGGCTGAGAAGCCCTTGAAAAAAATGTTCACCATTCTCAGTCATCAATGAAATACAAATCAAAATGAAACTGAGATTCCATCTTACACCTATTAGAATGACTAAGATAAAAATCTCAAATGTCAGCCCATTTTGATAAAGATGTGGAGCCAAAGGGAACATTCCTCCATTGCTGGTGGGAGGGCAAAATTGTACAACCACTTTAGAAATCAATGAGGCAGTTTTTCAGAAAATTACGAATAATTCTACCTGAAGACCTAGACACCCCATTCCTGGAATATATCCAAAAGAAGCTCCACCATCCCACAAGAAGATTTTCTCAGCTAGTTCATAGCAGCTTTTTTTTCACAATAGCCAGAGACTGGAAAAACCCAGATGTCCCTCAACCGATGAGTGGATAAAGAAAATGCTTTGTGAGTAGTTGAGGGACAGGTACATGTCCTCTTAGCTTGCTAGTGGAGCTTGGAGATGGCAGGAGAGGGTTCCAGCGAGAGAGCGAGCGCTGGGGCAGGCAGGAGAAAGTGGCAGCTGGAGGACCTGGCTGTGACCCGTGGCTAAGCGATCTGATCTTTGTGCCTGCCTTCGTGAGCATCTGGCTGCCAGCCCAGGGGTCCTCTGGCCTCAGCCTTGCACTGAGTCCGCGGTCTCGTGCCAGCCCTGGCGTGCCCTGCTCCCATAGTCCCCAGAAGGTTTATGCCCACGCGGGTGCTGACCAAGAGCGCCTGCTTGGGCTCAGTGCCTTAGCCGCGGGTCGCGCAGGACAAGCCCAAGTTCGCGCAGCTCAAGCCAGTGCTGGAGGTTGTGAACCCCAGACTGTGAAGCTGGGCTCTTCCCCGGGGGCGATCTGAAACCACCACCCGCCTGCTCCACCACTGCCAGCAGCCTGCCCGCGACTGCCCTACCAGGAGCTAATCCAGACAAGATGTGAAATGGAGAAGTATCTGATACCTTAGCTTCCTCCAGTTTCGATAATTTCAGAGCATAAAAAGTATAGACGAAGCCGGGCAGTGGTGGCACACACCTTTAATCCCAGCACTTGGGAGGCAGAGGCAGGTGGATTTCTGAGTTCGAGGCCAGCCTGGTCTACAGAGTGAGTTCCAGGACAGCCAAGGCTACACAGAGAAACCCTGTCTCAAAAAAAAAAAAAAAAAAAAAAAATTATAGACGAGACAGTGCCTCAGTGGTAGACCAGTTTCTTCACTGACACTGAAGGCTTACCTTACAGCACCAGAGGTGAACAATATCTTCATCAAACAAGAACTTGCTATACCAGATTAATACTCCGGATCTAGACATGCGCAGTTCAACAAACCAGACAGCAGTAATGGACACTCTAATGTTTCTATGGCAGGCCTTAACACCCCCCTCCCCCTACTGTTCTGTAGATGTCAACAAAACAGTTCCAGGGCATGCCCCCTTGCACCTAGACCATGCCATGCCAGTTTCTTCCACAGCAGGCCACCTAATTTCCCTGTCACCACCGAGCGAGCTCAGAGCCTGGAAGTCCCGATAGATAGACAAGCTGAGATGCTCCAGAATTTAACCTCGCCTCCGTCCTATGCTGCTACAATTACTTCGAAACTGGCAATTCACAATCCAAATTTACCTTCCACTCTACCAGTTAATTCGCCAAGTATCCAACCTGTCAGATACAACAGGAGTAATACGTATCTGGAGAAGCAACGCATCCATCCACTTCTGTGATTATAATGGCTGCACAAAAGTTTATACAAAGTTGTCTCATTTAAAAGCTCACCCGAGGACTCATAATGGTGAGAAGCCCTACAAGTGCACCTGGGAGGGCTGAGGCTGGAGGTTTGCCCAGTTGGACGAGCTGATCCGCCACTACAGGAAGCACACGGGTGCCAAGCCCTTCCAGTGCGTGGTGTGCAGCCGCAGCTTCTCCAGCTCTGACCACCTCACGCTGCACATGAAGCGCCACCAGAACTGAGCACTGCGCCAATCCGCTCGACGCCTCGCAGTCCATTCCACCATCCTTTAAAACGCAGACCTAACTTCATATAAAAAAAATATCAAAAGAACTGGAAATGTATATTTTGTATATTTGAGGCCATGGGGAATACATTGTATCAATACCAAAGTGTTTGGTCATTTTGAGAACCTGGAAGCTTGCTGTCATGCTCACCACTAGCTTTATTCCAGCAAACTTAATCTCCAGACAGGCAGCCAGTATCTCAACATGGTAGTGGTGCACGGGGTGCTATGCTGTTTCTATAAAGACTGCACATACGCAATCATGTGTGATATATTTTTTTTTATTTATTTATTTTTGATACTTTATTTACATTTCCGATGATTCCCCTTTTCTTTGGAAACCCCGTGTCCCCTCCCCCTCCCCGCCTCTGTGAGGGAATTCCTCCTCCCACCTACCCGCCAACCCATTCCCATTGTTTAGGATAAACAAACCAATTGGCAGGCACCCAGACAGACTGTGAAGATTTTACTTGACGTGGACTCGTTTTCCTTAAGATTAGATTATTATGAGAGGGGACATACACAGTGTACCTGGCAATTCACAAATAGCTGTTGAACAAATCCTTTTGTTTCATTTTGGTTTTTTATATGAGTTGCCTATATTTGATATTCAGAATTTTGTAAATATGCAAATCAGCTTTATAGATTTATTACAAGTTTTTAAGGATTGTTTGGGGGAAGAAATTATACTTTGGAAAATAATTACGAATACATTTACAATTAGAATTTGTGGTAAGATACCTCTCAAAAAATTACCAAATCCATTTCTTTGGGGAGGGGGAAATTATTCAAATCAGAGTAAAATGCAAATTTCACTCACTGATTGAAATAAGATTTTATTTTAAATAGGAGAGTTTTTTTTATGTGACTTTAAACTGAAATGCTTAAAGATAGTTACAATACACAGACTTTAGCAGTCTTACCATAAGTTGAACAGTATCATATTTTTTTTTAAGTGGAGAAGGGCTGTTGTGGCCGTTCCTTGTTGAACTTAAGACGCTGTTTTCTGAGCGGTGGTGGCACACGCCTTTAATCCCAGCACTTGAGAGGCAGAGGCAGGCAGATTTCTGAGTTCGAGGCCAGCCTGGTCTACACAGTGAGTTCCAGGACAGCCAGAGCTACACAGAGAAACCCTGTCTCGAAAAAAACCAAAAAAAAAAACCAAAAAAAAAACCAAAAAAACAAAAACAAAACAAAACAAAAAAAAACAAAACCGAAAAACAAAACAAAACAAAAAAACCGCTGTTTTCATGCTTGGAAGCACTGAATTTCTGGTGCAGTTTCTCTCAGACTGGGATGTTTGCTTATGTAGTGCTGTTGGTTAAATGACAATGTATGCGGACTTTTGTGTGTAATACCCGGTGAAACACAGTAATTTTGTTGGAATTTCAGAGCTGCGTAGTTAATCTGTTGTTAATACTGACTTGGTGTCTGCCTTTGCTATTAGTGATGTGTTGAAAACTTACCAATGTGCCATATGGCTAGGAATGTGACATGGATGCTGTTACCAAAGGGCAGAAATCACGATCAAAGTGCCAAAAGCAATCTCAATTCAAAATCTAATTTTGTTTTTAAAATATTGTTTTATCATTATTTTTTGTGGTAATATAGTAAGTTTTTTAAACAATTTTCACAACCTGATAAATTATAGTTTTATTTGATAGAAAAGTTGGTTCGATGTGTAAATAAGCAAGAAACAGTGTAAATAGTTTTTTGGTAAGGCTTCAAGATGTTTATATGTGGACACACCTACATCAGAAGCATAACTCGGCTGCTGTTCTGCTGCTTTGTCACTCATTTTCATATTGTGGTAATTTCCTATGCAAATATCAGAGCAAGCAGCTGGAGAGCTGTGAAATTTTTTGAGAGAATGAGATGTTTATATATTAATGACAATTTTTTAAAGAAAATCAAAAGTGCTTCCCTCCAGAAAAATCCAAACAAACAAAACAAGAAAATGCTTTGCATTTGCACAATGGAATACTACTCGGCTGTTAAAGATCAGGGACACAATGAAATTTTCAGGCAAATGTACTTGGAAGTATCGTTAAGAAAATATCTTAAGTGGAGCAACACAGATGCTGAAAGAAGCACATGGTCTCTACCCTCTTATAAGTGGATATTAGGCATACATCACAGGATACCCATGCTACACTTCACAGATCCAAATGCCAAATAACAAGGAAGGCCCAAGGGAGGATGTTTGACTCTCACTCAGATGGAAAAATAAAATATACACTGGAAATGGGTGGGAGAGAGAGTGTGGAGAGAAACTGTGTGGGGATAACGTATGGGGAGAGTAGGGGGTAGAGGGCTGGAGAGAAAAGAAAAAAATTAGTTTGGGGAGGCATCTCTGGGACAAACCAGAGACCCGGGATTGGGGAGATCCATGAGAGGATATT
This sequence comes from Uromys caudimaculatus, assembly GCA_028551405.1. Lineage (NCBI taxonomy): Eukaryota > Metazoa > Chordata > Mammalia > Rodentia > Muridae > Uromys > Uromys caudimaculatus. The sequence continues at coordinate 104,555,207 of CM052702.1, forward strand.
GGGTGACCCTGGCTAAGACCTTAGCAGCTGAGGATATGGGGACTGTAGTGGTCATCTCCTGTAGCCAGGTAGATTTTCACTGAAGGGATGGTGACAAGTCACCCACAAAATCTTTGACCCAAATTGTCCTGTTTACAATATGTGCAAGGGTAAAAGTGGAGCATAGATTGAATGAACAGCCAACTGATGACAGGCCCAACTTGAGATACACCCCACAGGAGAGAGCTAACTCAGACACTATTAATGAAACTCTGCTATGTTTGCAGACAGGAACTTAGCATAATTGCCATTTGAGAGGCTTCATTCAGCAGCTGATGGAAACAGATGCAGAGACTCACAACCACTGAGGATATCTTGCCAAACTTTCTGTTATAATTCATAAGCTCTACAGATGAGTAATCCTTTTGATTGTGTTTCTCCCTTTTCATTTGCAAAGCACTTTTGAATATTATGAATCTTCTGAATTCTATCTGGGGATGAACAAACTCTCAAAGTAGGTTATTTTAATTTTTCCTCCTATATATGGATAGCTGTTTTGTCTGGCATCCATAGATACATGAAGAAGCCTATAATTCCCTGAAACTGGAGGTTCAGATGGTTGTAAGCTACCATGTGGGTGCTGGAAATTGAACCCAGATCACTGGAAGAGCAACCAGTGCTCCTGATATTTAACCATCTCTCCAGCCTTCAAAGTAGTCTTAATTTACATTTGTCTGTCGTTTAAAGGTGTTGAGCTTCTTTTAAAAGCTTCTTTTGCTATTTGTTTTCTTTTGCTTTGTTTTAGGAGATCTCTACTTAGTCATATGTCCCAATATTTGGTTGTTTTCTTACTGCTTACATATTTTATTTTAGTTTAGTTTGTGTATTCTAGATAAGTCACTGTTAGATGCACAACTAGGAAAGATTTACCCATGCTGTAGGTGATGTTATCATTAAAATGGTGGTGTTATTTGCTCTACAGAGTTTCTTTTTTTAAAATAATTCCAAATTTTATTTTCTTAAACTGATATGACACAGTGAAACACAAAAGGGGGAGACTCACAAAATTCATCTTAAAATTGACAGGCCTGAGCACTGCTTCAGTGAGCAGGTTTGGCTCATACCACACACAGCCAGCCGCACGCACACATAGCCACCCAGGAGACTTTAGGAACCAGGTGGTGGGTAAGGAACCCCTGCACTAGGTTCTGGGGTCCAGTTGGTCACAAAGAAATAAGTACATTACATGCAAGGGAGATCATGGGGTGTCTAAGGAAGAGACTGGTCTTAGAGATCTGCTTTCTTGTACAACTCTTGTACAACCAAGCACAGTGGCAATATTTCAAGTATTGCAAAGAAAAACATGGTTCTGTGTGTGTGTGTGTGTGTCCTATTAACTCTGAATGCTGTCCTGGGACAGAAATCCCACATCTGCTTGTGGACACTCAGATACTTTCAAGTATGCATGGACAGCGTGGTGACAAAGGACAGGCAGACTGAGAAGCTGGAAAGGTTATTAGCTTGTGTCCACCCTGGAGCCTGGAAGACAAGGTTCAACACAGACCCTGAAGGCTACCAAGCACTGGAGCCAGACTGACAGGAGAGCTCCACAGGGGACCTGTTTGCATATGTCATCCTTCACCCACACCTGCCCACTGCATGGGGAGGACAGAGGCTGGGCATGGCCCTTTCTGCCATCCTTATAGAGATGGCTGCAGCACCTGCACTCAGCCACACAGATGGCACCATCTCCTACAAGGGTAACGTCCAGTGGAATTTTAATATTTTTGACTTCAATTTTTGTGAAGAACTACAATGGAAGAAGTGTATCAGGACTGCACTGATCTGTAGATTATTTTTCCTAAGTTGGCCATTTATATAAGATCTACAAATATGGACAATTTTATTTATTTTCTTTTATTTTCTTAAATTGTGTCTTAAGGTTTTAACTGTACAAGTATTTCACTTTCTGTGGTTAAATATATTCCATCTTTTATAACTCCTATTTGCCTGATTTTGTGTTAGTATGTTTGTTATCAGTACATAAGGATGGTCATTTGTGGTTAATTTTGTATCCTTGCTATATTGATGAAATTTTTGTCAGCTTTGGGATGTTTCTAATGGCATCTTTAGATTTATAGATAGAATTAAGTATTCTTTCCTTTCTCATTTTAAAATTTTTATCCTGTTTCCCTTTTTATTCTATTGATGTAGCTAGCATTTCAGAAATGATATTAAACAGGAATTGTGAGAGTGGGCATCCTTGTCTTGTTCCTAATTTTAGTGGAAATATCACTTATTTTTCACGTAATGTGATGTTGGCTATGGGTTTAGTTTTTATTGCCTTTATTGTGTTGAGCTATGCCTAGGTTCTCCCAGACTTGGTCACAAAGTAATGTTGGATTTTTTTCAGCAAGTAAATATATATATATATAATTTAAGCTAGTATGAGTAGATTAAAATTCCCCATATAATCAATATTAAAAATTTTAATATTATAATTATAAGAATATTAAACTTTTTGTGTGCTGAATGATTTCAATCATGTTTATGTTTCATGCAACAGCACACCTTAATTCACATTAATTATACAACAGATGATCAAAAACATTTAGATACTTTTAGTTAATGGAGATATTCAGCATTAGAAACATAAGAAAATAAGATATGATTTGGTTTCTGGGAAAGAAAAGAATTATAAACAGATAGATATAAACCAATAAAAACGTTTTAAGGATAAATTTAGTGCCAGATTAATTTGATAGGATTATGATTCTTTGCAATAAAAATTGATCAGTATGACTTTTTAATAACTCTCATGATTGCCTTCTAGTGAGATATTGAGCTGATTGTTGCTATAGTAAATGTTAAGTACTACAAGTATAATTTTCCCCCAACACACAGACTCTAATTAGATGGAGTTTGCCTCTGCTAGACTGTGAACCATTATCCTTCCTTACACTGGGTTCAGAAACCTTAATTTATGAAAGACTTCCTTCTGTCTCACTGGGCCATTTGTCAGCAAAAGTCATAAGACTAAATTAAGACAAAGTTGATTACTGGCACCCATTAGTGTGAAAATCATGCGATATCTGAGTATTATATGATTTAAATACTGGCAAATGCAGATTCAATCCTTTCTCTTTCTGATAAAAATGTTTTCCTCTCTATTTAAACTGTTCTCTCAGTCATCCCTGGTGTGTGGAGATAAGTTTCTAATTTTTTACTAAATGTTTCTGAGCCCAGTGATCTTATATTTTGTTCAAGGCCTTTTTCGCATCTAATGAAATTATCATTTGGTTTCTACTGATTTAGTCTGTTTATGTACTTGGTTACATTTATTGATTTACACATATTGAAACTTCCCTGCATCTGTGTAATAAAACAGACCTGTCCATGGTGTATCTTCTTTTCATGTGTTCTTGATGTCAGATTACAAATGTATTATTGAGAATTTTTATCTGTGTTCATGAAGGAGATTGGCCTATAATTTTCACTTGTTTTTGCAAGTTTGGCTGATTTGGGTATTAAGGTATTACTAGCTTCACAACAAGAATTTTGAAGTTCTTTTTCCTATTTTATACAATAGCTTAAGTAGTACTGGTGTTCTGAGAAGACTGAAAAAATTCTTTGCTAAGTTCTTTGCTTGTGTATGTATTTTTTCTACTTTGAGTATCTTCATTTACAGCTTCCATATTGTTCATGATTATGATCCTGTTTTAATTATTTATTTCCTTTTGATTTAGCTTCAATTAATCACATGTATCTATAAACTAAGCCATTTCTTTTATATTTTTCCAGGTCAGAGATTTTAAGTCAGTGCTTCCATATCATTATTGTTATTTGTCTGTTTAAATTATTTACATAATCTCAATTTATCTTTGGTAGATTATTAAATTTAGAAATTCATCCATGTCCTTTACAATTTTTATCTTAGAAGAATAGAAATTCATGCATCCCTCAACACTTATTAGAGAAGTTTCTTTTTGTAATAGATGATAACTAATTCAGAGACCAAAGAGGGTAATGTGAAGGTGATAAGGGATTGTGAAGTGCTCCGATGTAAATGAGGCACTTATATTACAGTTCCTTTTCCCATTAAACAGTGATCACAACAGAAGAAGAAGCGAGAAGGCTAAGAGTTAGAGGCAGGGAATTATTGAAGTGTGATACTACTTTACAGGCATACAGCATAGTTGTACCCATAATATCATGACATTTTAGATTGTGTTTACAAGTTTGTACAAGATCAAGCCAGCCAAAATCTCAGCATGGATGAATTATGGGCTCCTGAATTCCCACCTTTAACTAAATATCTAACTTATGGCTTCTGTGTATGTGGGTTGCCTGGTGAGTGTCAGTTTATGAATTTTGAGTGTGATTTATGAAAATGGTTCCAAGGAGGGTTCTAGTAATTCAATAAATACTCTTGCGCCCCTATACATACAGCCACCACTAAATAGACTCAGTAAATATTAGAGAGAGTAGGAGAGAGAGAGAGAGAGAGAGAGAGAGAGAGAGAGAGAGAGAGAGAGAGAGAATGTAGCATTGGGGGAAATATTAGTTGGTATCAATTATGGTTAAAATTTATATAATATGATCTTGATTTCACTTTGCAAATATTACAAATTTTGCCTCCATATTCATAAACATAATGGCTTATAATTTTCTTTTATTTATTAGATCATTGTCTGGTTTGGTACCAGGGTAACAATGGGTTCATAAAAGAAATTTGAAAATGTTTCTTCCTTTTGTAGTGTGCAAAATATTTAGAGAGATAGTCATGTATTCTTTGGAGGCCTGATGGTATTCAATGCTGAATCTATCTGTCTCTGAGATTGTTTTAAATGAGACTTTTAGTTACTGCTTCTATCTTTCTGGGTGTTATAACTCTACTTGTTTATTCTGTTCTATCTTGCTTTACTTCCTTTTGGTGTTAAACATATCTACAAATCCATCCATTTGTTTTAGATTTTCCAGTTTGGTGAAAGTCCATACATGGCTCCATTATTGGGTTAGTGATTGTGGGTTGATAGGCCACTTTCTCTGGAAGAAAACTTAGTCCTACAATTCTGATAGGTGTTAAAGTGCTAAACTGACTCTTGATGACGTTATAACTATAAATTTATGAGTATCTCCATCTTCAGGAAAGAAGCTTCTCTTTGTAGTAGATGGTGATTAATACGGAGACCAAGAACTTTCCATGCTGCAGAGAATAAGACACTGAGAAAAACCCAGACATAAATGAAATATCTATTACTCCTCCTCTCAAAGCTTAGAGATCATTGTGGGAATACCCCACCTAAGCTCTGGGAACAGCTTGCTCTACCAGCCTCCAGCCAGCTTCCCTTGAATCCACAGATAAAAGACCCACACACAAGTTGCTCATTTTCAACCTTCTGACATAATCGCTGTGTGCTACTATTTCCCACCTGGAAAAGCATGCCCTTATTAATATTCCTATCTCTGCACATCCTGCCTGCCCTAAACATAGTTGCTCAGTTACATTCCTGCCCCAGAGCCTGCTGTAGAAACAACCACAGGCCATCATTCCAACTGAGACCTCACATGTCTGGTCAACTTTTCTCCATCAAAAGCCTGGTGAACTCTCTTCTCCTCCCTTGAGTCTGTCTCCTTTCCTCCAGGGACCCAGAAGTCCTACCTATTTCTTCCACCTCACGATTGGCCCATGGCTTCTTAAAGGACATATCTTCCTTAGAGGACAGATCAACAACCATTTAGGGAACAGGATAGTCTCAGAAGCACTCCTACACCTCACCTTTTCTGTGTTAAAAAAGTAACTTCTTCTCTAAGACAGAAATTGAACAAAACTATACCAATCATGTAAATTACACAGTATGATATACAATGACATCCAGTCCATCATAGTTGTCAGTTAGACAAAGTGCTCTAGGTTATGTTTAGATTTTAGCCTATAATGCCATCTGAAAATCATGTCTTCTACTCTATAACCTCTCTCTCAATAGTAAACAACGTGAGTTTGATTATGAGACTAAAATTAGTCTTCAAACCCATCAGAAATCCAAGAAAGATTTAAACACTACCTGGGTATATAGGAAGCACCAAACAGCTTCTCAGACTTGAACAATTGTAGAGATAGTTGACAACCTGGACATCCCCCTAATCACCTGAAAGACCGTTGCAAAGCAGAATTATTAAAGATTGATTACTCTGTCTTGGCAGAGCCAACAGTCGACTATTGTGTATAATGTGTCCTTTTTATTCAGAAATCCAATTTTGCCTGCAGATGACATAGGCAATTTCTGCCCAGTGGCTACCTTGCCATGATAAACAACCTTGCCTGGAGGTAAAGATGCTCAATTTCTTCTTTGAATCAAGAAGGAGGTGCTGTCAGGAGCTGACATGTCTCAGTATCTAAGGAGTAAATAACATTAAAGGTCACATTCTGTGGATTTCTGATGCTTCTGAAGAATTTCTATCTATCTATCTATCTATCTATCTATCTATCTATCTATCTATCTATCTATAAATCTATCTATCTATATCTATATATCTGAACTGTTATCCCTTGACTACTCTTAGGTATTTCTAATTATAATATAATGAAAACTTTCTTTTATAATGAAATCAGAATCTAACATGACCATGAGTTTGTTACGTGACCCTTAACTTTTATTGCTAATTATCTAAAAACAGTTTGTAATAGCAGTTATTAGAAGGGCTGGGTCTAAGATTTGTATTCTTAAATGAATTGCATAGGCACAATGCCTAGCTAAGAGTACCAATATTAATCTCAACTTTTGTAAAAAATAAGAAATTCGTACTAATGAAAACCTTAAATCTGTATCAAAATAAATTATGTACCAATGTAAGAAATTTTAACTTTAACTTTGCATCAATTAAAAAGGATTTCTACCAATTAAGATTTTGGCTATACAATCTATCCACCTATTTCTTCCCTGTTCAGAATTATGACAATTCCCAAAGTAGCCCTTAAAATGACAACTTTTCTATAATTTCTAAAATAATCTTTACCAGAATCCAAAACCAGATAATTGGGCTGATGACTATCCATAACTTCTTCCTGCTGAACAGAAGTGACTGAAAATTCTTTAAAGAGGTGGAAAGAGGTAGGAAAATTAGAAAATTTGGCTAGACTTAACAAAGCTAGAGTTAGCATCTGTTACTCAGTCTTTGTATGCATAGAAGACTCAGGGCTGGATTGAAGTTCTGACTAGATCCATCTGAAAGGTTGAATGAGGCAAGATGACCTGGGATCCATAACAATCCCTGAAGCTGTTTTGGGAAGCAACCAGAAGCAGGTGCCTAAGCAGGTCAGTTCAGCATCTCTGAGGATGATTCTCACCAAAGATGTATATTCTGCAATATATAAATCTCACAACCAAAATTTTAGTATCATTAAGATATCCGTATGGATTGTCCAGGGTGCACAGATCAGTTAAAGATGAAATTCTGCTCCTTGTTTGAGCATGTGAACAATAGCTGTCTTTTTTATGAGTTAATTTTACTAATAACCAATTATGATAAGTCTTCATTCATGCCATGTGAAAGATGGCACAAAGAGTCTTTACCTGTCCTGTTTGATTTTCTTGAATTTTTCTAGTTCTTCAGGGAGTCTCCCCCTGTCATATCTGATCCATATCACTTTGAAAGGGGTTCAGAGCCTATTCTCCTTTCCTGTCAACAAAATTGCAGGCTCTTCCTCCCAAAATAGTAGGCTTTTGGTCTAGTAACCAGAAATCATTAAATATTTAGCTTGACCTCTCTCCCAGAGGAATTTTAATATAATCACCAAACTCAAAAATCACACTCATTTTGATAATTAAAAGAATTCAAAGCAAATAAAGCCTTCATGAGATCAAGACCTAGATTATTTAATATCTCTGTCTACTTACTGTATGAACCCATTTCTGAGTTCTCTCTTTATATAATTCTCAAGGCCTAAATTTCTACTGTCTTAGATGTGCTAGACACCCTATCTCCTAACTTAGATCTAATTTTTTTAAGATTGAATGCCTCAATATTTTAATATCTGTAATTGAATTCCCTTATGCTTACTGTATAAACCTTTTCTTAGGCTTCTACTCTGTCATACCAGGATAATTAATCTCTGAATTCCCATGGTGGCAATGTTCAAAGAATTTGAATATTATCTTTGCATAGATCTTTTTAGATTTGCTTTATCGCATTATTTCATTTAATCTCCCTCACTTCTTCCTTCTGTGGAGCTTAATATCTCTGTATACTTAAGGACATTTAAACAATTACCATTATACTCCCTTCTATTCTTAAAACAATTAAATCTAGTTTATCTCTATCCTTTATCTGCTTCTAGGAGCACAGAAGTAAATGATCATAAGGAATACATAACTTCGTCTCTCTAGCTCTTAAAAAATGCCTACTTATGTGCACAAGCATGTATAAGTATCTGCAATACTTTATAAACATGTATGTAGTAGTTTCTATATGCTTTCATGTTAATAGTTAGTCTATACATATGTAAATAAGTCATCTATGTTAAATATTAATGTATGCATTTACATATTAAACATATGAGTGAATATTCACATAAAATTAATAATTGTATCATATAGGTTTTCTAAAGTTTCATAACTTCTCTTATTACTTCCTGAATCTCACATGTTGTTCTTTCTCCCCAACCTTAATCCCAATCAAGCTACTGAAAACTACTGGTACTATTTTTGAATTTACTACTTTCTTCTGTGCCTTCAAGATATAGCTGCTCTGTCAGCCTGGGAAACTACTGTGATCTTTTGTTTAACTGGTCTTACTGGTTGTTCTGTTTTGAGGTTATTGTCATTTATTAACTATATGAAGCTTCCTTGAATGCCTCATTTGAAATTAAGGGCATTTACTTGTGTTTCTAAGATTCTCTTTTCTATGTACATGTCCAGCATTCAAAATTCATGATAATGTTTTATTCAGCACTCAGTGTATGACAGATATGGGTCAGATTTCATTTTGCTTCTTTTTGGGGGAGGAAACTCTTGCTAGTGATTGAGTAACACTAGATGAAATCACTGAGTTAAACAAAGATTTAATTTATAGGTTGATATGACCAGGCCTGTAGGAAACTCCCGGAAAAGAGACCTGTCAGGCTTGCAGAATTATATGACTGGAGTTTCAGGGTAGGAGTGGGGATATTGATAGTTAATTTCCCTGATCTCTGTCCAACTATGACATACTTTTGGCTTCAGGAGAACTGCTGAAGTATTATAAAAAACTCATATGACTCAACTGATGCTTCCCTACGGACAATAGAGAGCTGAAATGGGATCATCTGGCTTAGGTAAGCAATGGAATTTAGTAAGTTTTAGGATGTGGTTCTACCTTCATAGATAATTTTTATTTCTTCTACATTTTTTCTTCCTTGTACCTCCTGGGAAGAATATTGTGTACCTAGAAACAAATTTCAAGTATGTAGACAGAAGTATTTTAAGATTAGTAAATCTTGGGGCTCAGAAGGATGGAGAGTTAGTTCCTTCTAGGGGAAAACTCCTAAGGTTTCTTTATGGGTGGGTTGAAAATTTAATCTTGGCCAATACTGAACTCAAGTTCTGAGTTTAGTTTGAACAGGGCTAAAGAAATATATGTATTCCTATAACTGCTATTTCTCAGACACATAATAGTGAGACTTATTCCCATCTTATGATTTTTCTCAACCAGAATAACTTATATGTTGTGTTCTGTGTGATAAACAAAACCAGAAACAGAATATATGAGATGTCCCTGCTAAGTCTTTGAAATGTGTCTTTAAAAATTTATTTTCTAAAAGAAAATAGCAGAAATCGACAAATACTTCATGTTCTCAGTCATACATGGAAGTTTAAAAATTTGATTTCCTAGAAATAGGTGCATAAACAGGGAACAATGCAATTATTGGACATGTTAGTATAGAAGGGGGAATTTTTTTAGGGATTCCATCCTAGACAAGGGACTACAGACAGCTAATGACTCTTGGGAAAAGGAAAATTAGATTTTCCCAGGGATGAGCCCCTATATAGTAATCCAGTGCAAGGTGGACAGCCTTGAAAACATACAAAAACTAGATAAAATGACTCAGCATGCTGTGTTTATATTTATTTGTGCATTCTGTATACAGACATATTTGTACACTCAACAAACATATGTAGATATATGTTTACATTATATATTTATACATTTTAATATGTAATACATATTTTATATATTTATATATTACTTATATAAATATAGGTATTATACACATGCATGTACATATTATATATATATATGTGTATATGTGTAATAATAATAAAAATCCTGCTGGCATTTTGAGAGTGGGGTGATGTGAGAGAAGCTGGAGGCTGGAAGGAAAAACAATATAATTCTATTTAATGTTTTTTAAAAAATTTAAAAGTTGATTTCATAGATCGGTATCATCATCACTAGACTCTAGAAAAGGGAAAGAGATGCAGAAATGAGTTATTTAATCTTTGAAAATATACCAAAATATAATGATCTGGTAAAATAGTTTTAATAAGGCAAATCTAATTTAAAACTTTATTGTATTATTTTAAAACTGGAATACATCAGCAATAAGTTCTAACTTGAAAAGTTTACATATTGAAATATCACACTATAGCACATAAAAACAAAGTTATTCTACTTCAATAAATAAAATGTTAAAGAAAAAGAAAATTAGACTTTGGGAGTAGAACATTAAATTCTCCTTGAAAACATTTGAACTCATAGCAACTGTGATTACCTGCACAAGACCTGCACAGGGTTAGTCCCACTATTTGCCATTATGAAAGTCAGAAAAACTCACAAGATCTCATCACATTCTGTGACTTTATGTGAAGCTAATAATTACTGGGTAGGGGAAGAGATGCTTTTCAGTGATGTAGCAACAATGCATCATTTTCTCACAAACAAAGAATTACCATAGCAATGGAGGTGAATACAAAATATATACATGTATGAAAATGTCATAATGGCACCCTTTATGGATAATTAATATATACTAGTAAATGTAAAAGGAAGAGTGATGGAGAAATGACTTAGTAGTTAAGAGTATGTTTTGTTCTTGCAGAGGATCCTCCTTCAGTTCTGGCACCCATATGGTGGTTCATAATCATCTTTAATTTCAGTTCCAGGAGATCTCAGAATCTCTTCTGACATCCATAGGCACCAGGAATGAAACTCCTATGTACATCAGAGGTTCTCAACCTGTGGGCTACGACCCCTTTAGAGGTAGACCAAATTTTTCATAAAGGATACCTAAGACAATTCGAACTCACAGATATCTATATTACAATTCCTAAGAGTAGTAAAATTACAGTTATGAAGTTCAAACAAAAATAATTTTGTGTTTGAGGTCAACTCAATATTAGGAACTTTATTTAAGGGTCGCAATATTAGGAAGGTTGAGAATCACTGACATACATGTGCAGGTAAAACACACACAGAAATGAAATAATTAGTAAAAAGATTGTAAGACATATATGATATGTATAAGAAAACTTTTTAATTTATTTACTCAAAATTCAAGAAGGATATACCATAAACATTTTTATATTTCCTAAAATAAAAAGTATAATAGATGAAGGTATTTAGCATTTATCTATAACCCTAGCATAGCCTATTGTATGTGTGACAGAATTAAAAAGCTATTGCATTTGACTGTTGGATAAAAGGCCAACATATTCGGTAATGGATACAAGGCCTTCACATTTGACTATGACCATTTTTCACCTTAAGATTTTACTAAACGAAAGGTCACACAAATATCTCTACTTATACATTCTGCAAAAGAATAAAATTCAGAACAATGAGTAAAAGAAAAAAAGTCATGTACCTTTGTAAAAGGCCACATGATTACTCTAATAATTGTTAGGGTAAATCCATTTCATACTTTTTCATGTAAGTAAATATAATTAAATGTGACAGACACTTATAAAACAGGGCCTTTGAGACTTGGATCTTTTTGGCAGTTCCAAACCTTATATAGAGAGGTGACCCGATAAAGTTGACCAGCCCAGAAGACATCAGACCTGGGAGGATGAGATCCTCTAATGGGGAAGAAATATCTGCAGTAATCTAGTCATTACATGGAACACTACTAAAACTAGGACCACCAGATTTAGTAAATACGAGTTTAAAGATGATATATATCATGGGATAAATGAATGTAATGAAGTTATTCATTGTCTTAACTTGTGGCCTAATAGTAACTCTACTTGGAAGCCAGTAGAATAGTAAGGAGGAATTTGATTTCTGCAACTTTTTCTTGTGTTTTCACTGATAGTTAACTTGTGTCTCATCAGAGGTGTAATGGGAGCTACAGGAGTACTTCTTGCTGCACTCTGTGTTGTCTTGTGCTTCCTCCAGATGGTAGCACTGAGTTCAGGTATGAACCATTCACTTGCTCTTGAGTCTTAGCAATGTCAACTATCCCAGGAAAATCAAAATATGTTACAAATGAGAGAGTATTTAAACCATTGTTCCTAAAGTTTGGATGTAGCGATTAAGTGAAGACAGTTATAAGAGTATCCAGCTTAGAAAAACAAATAATAATGTCTAAACAGCAAGTACTCTTTTCTTGGATTTGTTTCAGCTTCCAGGACAAAAGTACAATGAAAGAGATCAAATACTTGCCTTGAGGACCCAATATTCATAGTAGATGCACAGGAATTGCATAGCATTTTTACAGTGAGGAATTGTGCAGGTTGCAGATACATACTAGACTCTATCTGAATTAAGAATACAGTAGGGGGAAAATAACAGAAAACAGAACAGGATAAGAGAATGAGAATTTGACTTTATAGGGATATTTTATGCCAAGCACAAATAAATACAGATTCCGGAGACATTTAAAAGAAAGGATTTCAACAGCAAATGATGTAAAAAATGTAGATTATTCTACCAATAGATGATTATCTAAAGATAAAATCCCACATTTAATTGCATTCTACACTGATTAGACTCATTCTTGGTACCAGAAGCTTCATTGGTGATGACATATGTCCGTATGTGCCTTTGACTTCCCCATTACATTGTGATTTCATTTGGATTGGTTTTGAAGCAATTTTTAGCAATCTCCTATTATATTAAGCTTCCATATGACCCGGAAATGGGTTATCCCTCCCTATATTTCCTCTCTTGGCCCTCTTCACTCCCCTTCCACTTTTGGTTCTCCCACTATATACATAGAAGGTCTATCCTGGTCACTAAATTCTTACTCTATATATAATCTTTGTGGTTATATGGATTTTAGCTTTCTTACTGAAGACTTGAAAGCTAACATCTGCATAATCGTTAATACATACTTGTTTTCCTTGATTTGAGATATATCACTGGGAATGATTTTTTTCCTCACTTCATCCATTTACCTGTGAATTTCATGATTTCATATTGTTATATGGCTGGGTAATGATATTCCATCATAGCATTCTAGAACAATTCCTTTATCCATTCATCCATTGAAAAACATCTAGGTTGTTTATAATTTTGAATATTATAAATAGAGGATCAATTGGCATGATTGTGCAAGTATCTCTGTTTTTGTTTGTTTAATTTTTTCGAGACAGGGTTTCTCTGTGTATCCCTGGCTGTTCTGGAACTCACTCTGTAGACTATGCTGGCCTCGAACTCAGAAATCCACTTGCCTCTGCCTCCCAAGTGCTGGGATTAAAGGCGTGCGCCATTAGGATAAAACATCCTTTGGGTGTATGCTCAAGAGTTGTACAGCTAGATCTTGAGGTGTATCTATTCTGAGCTTCCTACGAAACCACCACACCTATTTCTTTAGTGGCTGAACAAGTTTGCTCTCACACCACCAATGAATATTTGTGCCTTTTACTTCACATTCTCTTCTGCATAACCTATAATTTCTCGTATTGTCAAGTATAATTGATGAGTGTAAGAAGAAATATAAATATGACTTTGATTTGCATTTCACTTTTGGGGAAGTAGGTTGAACATTTCTTCAAGTGTATCACAGTCATCTAAGAATTCTCTGTTTAGTTCTATAGATGATTTTTTATTGGGTTATTTGTTTTCTTGAATCTAGATTTTTGAATTTTTATATATTTTAGATGTTAACCCTCTACTAAATATGTAAAGGTAAAAAATATTTCTCCAAATGTTAATGTCCTTTGATGTAGAGAACATTTTCATTTTCATAAGGTTCATTTATTATTTGTTATTTGTGACTCTGCTAATGTTGTTATGTTCAGAAAGTCTTTTGCTACTCTAATGAGTTTGAGAATATTCCTCCCTTTCTCCTCTATCAGACTCAATGTGTCTACCCTTATGTTGGGGTCTTTGATCCATTTGAAGTTAAGATTCGTGATGGGTGATAAAAATGGATTTATTCGCATTCATCTGCATGTACCCATCCAGTTTGAACAGTACTGTTGTTAAAAATGCTCTCTTTTTGTCAGTGTGTATTTTTGGCTTCTTTATCAAAAAACACAAATAAACCAATGAAAACAAGAACAAAACAACTGTCCATAGGTGTATGAATTAATTGTATCTGGGTCTTCACTTTGATTGCAATAATAATTTTGTCTGTTTTTTTTTCTAATACTATGCTGGTTTTGTTATTATAGCTCCATACTGTAATTTGAAGTGTAGAGTGGTGATACCTCCAGCAGTTCTTTGATTATCCAAGAATTTTAGAGCTCCCCTGGACTTTTGTTTTACCATATGTAGATGAAATTCTTCTTTCAAGATCTATGGAGAAGTGTTTTGGAATTTTGTTGGGTATTTCATTGAATCTGCAGATTCCTTTTGGTAGAATAACCATTTTTTACTATGTTAATTCTAAAAACTCATGAGCATAAGAATTATTTCCCTCTTCTGATATATTCTTCAGTGTCTTTCTCCAATATATTAAATCTTTTATCATACAAGTCTTTCATTTTTTTATTTATTTATTTTATTTATTTAATACTTTATTTACATTTCAAATGCTTCCCCTTTCCAGATCTCCCCTTTGGAAACTCCCTATCGCATGCCCCCTCCCCTGCCTCTATGAGAGTGTTCTCCCACCTACCCACCCACGCACCCACTCCCCTCTTCCCTCCCTGGCATTCCCCTATACTGGGGCATCTAATGCTCTTAGGTTCAAGGACCTCTACTGTGACTGATGGTCAATAAGGCCCTCCTTAGCCACATATGTGGCCAGCATCATGGGCCCCTCCATATGCACTCTTTGGTTGTGGTCCAGGCTCTGGGAGCACTGTGGGGGGCGGGGGGAGGCTGACCAGTTGACACTGTTGCTCCCTCCCCATGGGGCTGCAAACTCCCTCAGTTCCTTCAGTCCCTTCTCCAACTCCTCCATCAGGGACCTCACACTTAGTCCAATGGTTGCTGTGAAGTGAAACTTGGGCATCCTGAAATTTTTGGCCAATATCTGCTTATTGGTGAGTACATACCATGTTTGTTCTTTTGTGACTGAGTTACCTCACTCAGGATGATATTTTTAAGTTCCATCCATTTGCCTGTGAATTTCATGAAGTCATTGTTTTTAATAGCAGAGAAGTTTTCTATCGTGTAAATGTACCACATTTTCTGTATCCATTCCTCTGTTGAGGGAAATCTGGCTTGTTTCCAGCTTCTGGCTATTATAAACATGGCTGCTATGAACAGAGTGGAGCAAGTGTCCTTATTAGATGTTGGAGCATCTTCTGGGTATATGCTCAGGAGTGGTATAGCTGGGTCCTCAGGAAGTATTATGTCAAATTTTCTGAGGGTCCACCAAACTGATTTCCAGAGTAGTTGTACCATCTTGCAATCCCACCAGCAATGGAGGAGTACACCTCTTTCTCCACATCCTTGCCAGCATCTGCTGTCACCTGAGTTATTTTATTTTATTTTATTTTATTTTATTTTATTTTATTTTATTTTATTTTATTTTATTTTATTTTATTTTATTTTATTTTTGATGCTTCATTTACATTTCCAATTTTTCCCCTTTTCTTTGTCTCCTCTTTGGAAACACCCTATCCCCTCCCAATCCCCATCTCTATGAGGGAATTCCACCTCCAACCCACCCACCCACCCATCCCCATATTCCCACCTTGACATTCCCCTTTACTGGGGCCTCTGACATCCTCAGGCCCAAAGGCATCTTCTCTCTCCCTGATGTCCATCGAGGCCATCCTCTGCCACATATGTGGTCCGAACCATGGGTCCATAGATGTGGTTTCTTTGGTTGGTGGTTCAAACTCCAGG
>CM052702.1:104571909-104601420 GCA_028551405.1 Uromys caudimaculatus
CCTTGCATTCCTGGGATGAAGCCTACTTGATCATGATGAATGACGGTTTTGACGTGTTCTTGTATTCAGTTTGTGAGAATTTTATTGAGTATTTTTGCATCGATATTGATAAGGGAAATTGGTCTGAAGTTTTCTTTCTTTGTTGGGTCTTTGTGAGGTTTTGGTATCAGTGCGATTGTGGCCTCATAGAAGGAATTGGGTAGTGTTCCTTCTGTTTCTATTTTTGGAATAAATTGAAGAGTATTGGTAATAGGTCTTCTTTGAAGGTCTGATAGAATTCTGCAGTGAACCATTCTGGACCAGGGCTTTTTTTGGTTGGGAGACTTTTAATGACTGCCTCTATTTCTTTAAGCATTATGGGACTGTTTAGATGGTTTATTTGATCCTGACTTAACTTTGGTATTTGATATCTGTCTAGAAAATTGTCCATTTCTTCCAAATTTTGCAGTTTTGTTGAGTATAGGCCTTTTGTAGTAAGGTCTGATAATTTTTTGAATTTCCTCAGATTCTGTTGTTATGTCTCCCTTTTCATTTCTAATTTTGTTAATTTGTATTCTGCGTTTGTGCCTTCTGGTTAGTCTGGCTAAAGGTTTATCTATCTTGTTGATTTTCTCAAAGAACCAACTCCTGGTTTTGTTGAATCTTTGTATAGATCTTTTTGTTTCTACTTGGTTGATTTCAGCCCTGAGTTTGATTATTTCCTGCCTTCTACTCCTCTTGGGTGTATTAGCTTCTTTTTGTTCTAGGGCTTTCAGGTGTGTTGTTAAGCTGCTAGTGTATGCTCTCTCCTGTTTCTTTTTGGAGGCACTTAAAGCTATGAGTTTTCCTCTTAACACTGCTTTCAATGTGTCCCATAAGTTTGGGTATGTTGTACTTTCATTTTCACTAAATTCAAGGAAATCTTTAATTTCTTTCTTTATTTCTTCCTTGACCAAGTTGTCACTGAGTAGAGCATTGTTCAGCTTCCATGTGTATGTGGGCTTTCTGTTGTTATTGTTGCCATTGAAGATCAGCCTTAAACTGTAGTGATCTGATAGGAGGTATGGGATTATTTCAATCTTCTTGTATCTGTGGAGGTTTGTTTTGTGACCGATTATATTGTTAATTTTGGAGAAGGTACCATAAGGTGCTGAGAAGAAGGTATATTCTTTTGATTTAGGATGAAATGTTCTATAGATATCTGTTAAATCCAATTGGTTCATTTCCTCTGTTAGTTTCACTGTGTCTCTGTTTATTTTGTGATTCCAAGATGTTTCCATTGATAATAGTGGAGTGTTGAAGTCTCTTACTATTATTGTATGAGGTGCGATGTGTGCTTTGACCTTTAGTAAGGTTTCTTTTATGAATGTGGACGCTCTTGCATTTGGAGCATAGATGTTTAGAATTGAGAGTTCTTCTTGGTAGATTTTTCCTTTGATGAGTATGAAGTGTCCTTTCTTATCTGTTTTGATGACTTTTGGGTGAAAGTCGATTTTATCCGATATTAGAATGGCTACTCCAGCCTGTTTCTTGGGATGTTTGCCTGGAAACATGTTTTCCAGCCCTTTACTCTGAGGGAGTGTTTGTCTTTATCCCAGAGGTGTGTTTCCTGAATGCAGCAAAATGCTGGGTCCTCTTTATGGATCCAGTTTGTCAGTCTATGTCTTTTTATTGGGGAATTGAGTCCATTGATGTTAAGGGATATTAAAGAGTAGTCATTTTTGGTTCCCTTTATTTTTGATGTACTTTTTAGGTTTGTGTGGCTATCTTCTTTTCAGTTTGTTGAAAGATTACCTTCTCGTGTTTTCTGGAATGTGGTTTCCCTCCTTGAGCTGATGTTTACCATTTATTATCCTTTGTAGGGCAGGGTTTGTGGAAGCATATTGTATAAATTTGGTTTTGTCATAGAATATTTTGGTTTCACCATCTATGTTAATTGAGAGCTTTGCTGGGTATAGCAGCCTAGGCTGGCAGTTATGTTCTCTTAGGGCCTGTATGAGATCTGCCCAGGATCTCCTAGCTTTCATAGTCTCTGATGAGAAGTCTGGTGTAATTCTGGTAGGTCTGCCTTTATATGTTACTTGACCTTTTTCCCTTACTGCTTTTAATATTCTTTCCTTGTTTTGTGTATTTGGTGTTTTCACTATAATATGACGGGATGAATTTCTTTTCTGGTCCAATCTATTTGGGGTTCTGTAAGCTTCTTGTATATTTATGTTCATCTCTTTCTTTAAGTTAGGTAAGTTTTCTTCTATGATTTTGTTGAAGCTATTTACTGGTCCTTTAATTGAGAATCTTCACTCTCTTGTATACCTATTATCTTTAGGTTCTGTCTTCTCATTGTGTCCTGGATTTCATGGATGTTTTGGGTTAGGAGCTTTTTGCATTTTGTATGTTAGTTTACTGTTGTGTCGATGTTTTCAATGGTATCTTCTGCTCCTGAGATTCTCTCTTCCTTCTCTTGCATTCTGTTGGTTATGCTTGCATCTATGACTCCTAATCTCTTTTCTTGGTTTTCTAGCTCCAGGGTTGTTTCTTTTTGTGATTTCTTTATTGTTTCTATTTCTATTTTTAGCTCCTGGATGGTTTTGTTCATTTACTTTGTCTGTTTGATTGTGTTTTCTTAAAATTCTGCCTGTTTGATTGTGTTTTCCTGTAATTCTTTAATGGATTTTTGTATTTCCTCTTGAAAGGCTTCTAGTTGTTTATCTCTGTTCTCTTGTATTTCTTTTAGGGTGTTAATTTCTGTCTTAAAGTCTTCTATCATCATCATGAGAAATGATTTTAAATCTGAGTCTTGCTTTTCTGGTGTATTGGGGACTCGAGGGCTTGCTGTTTTGTGAGAGCTAGGTTCTGATGATGTCAAGTGGCCTTGGTTTCTGTTCCTTAGGTTCTTGCCCTTGCCTTTTTCCATCTTGTTAACTCTGATGTTAGCTGATCTTACTTTCTGGCTATGGCTTTTCTCACCTGCAGGCCTCTGTATCAATACTCCTTGAAGACCAGCTTTCTCTGCAAGATTTTTTTTTCCACGCTCCTGGGTGAGTAACTTTCTCCTGGAGCTCCTTGACTATGGAACCCTGGTGGCCGAGGCAGACGTCTCCTGTCTCCTGCTTCAGCCACTGCTGTTGGGATCCAGGGGGTTTCTATGCCCACCTACCTCAGTCCCTGTGAGCCGCAGGTTCGGGGCAATTCCTGGTGAGCTGTGGAGCTTGTCTTGGGCCCACTCCCGGCTTTTCCAAACTCCTGGGAGGGTATTCCTCTCCCGGTGCTAATCGGCTATGGAGCCCTGTGGCCCAAGCTGAGGTTCCCCAGCCGCCGCCGGTGGAGGCCGGAAGTCCCTGTCCCTCAGTCTCTGTGGCCCACGGAAACTGGGCGGAATCGGTGAGCACTGAGGCTCGTTTTGCCCCCACTCGGGGCTTTTTCACGCTCCTGGGAGAGTAACCTTCTCCCAGCGGGCGCTGCTTGACTATGGAACCCTGGTGGCCCAGGCAGACGTCTCCTGTCTCCTGCCTCAGCTGCTGCTGTTGGGATCCAGGGGGTTTCTATGCCCGCCTACCTCAGTCCCCGTGTCTCGCAGGTTCGGGGCAGTTCCTGGTGAGCTGTTGAGCTTGTCTTGGGCCCACTCCCGGCTTTTCCAAGCTCCTGGGAGGGTTTCCCTTTCCCAGCGCTAATCCGCTATGGAGCCCTGTGGCCCCAGCTGAGGTCCCTGGCCTCCGCCGGTGGAGGCTGCTCTCTTGTATTTCTTTAAGGGTGTTATTCATTTCTTTCTTCATGTCTTCTATCATTATCATGAGAAATGATTTTAGATCTGAGTCTTGCTTTTCTGGTGTGTTGGGGTATCCAGAGCTTGCTGTGTTGGGAGAGCTGGGTTCTGATGGTGCCGAGTACTCTTGGTTTCTGTTTCTTATGTTCTTACCCTTGCCTTTTGCCATCTTGTTAACTCTGATGTTAGCTGATCTTACTCTGTCTGGTTGTGGCTTGCCCCTCCTGCAGGCCTCTGTGTCAATACTCCCTGAAGACCAGCTCTCTCTGAGAGGTGTTTGGGTTTGGAGAGCTGTGGCACAGGGTCAGCTCTGGGGTGCAGAAAGAATTCAGAATGATCTTGTCCCCAGCTGTCCCTTGTTTCCTATGTCCTGATGGCTCTGCAAGGGTCCTTCTTGATCCAGTGAGTTTAAACAGAAGTGGTGGTTTTGTCTGTGCTCAAAGGTGTGTCATCACTTCTGGGATTCCTGCTCTCTCCTGGAGCCCTGTGGCCCAGGCTGAGGTCCCCAGGCACAGACCCCTGGTAGCCCAGGCAGAGGTCTCCCCCCACAGATGGAAACCGGAAGGTTCAGAGGTTTCTCCTGCCCCCAGGTTCTCAGGCCCTGGATCTCGCTGGATCCAGCCGGGTCTGGTTGAGAGGTGTTGCTCCCTTTAACCCCACTCACAGCTTTTCCAAGCTCCTGGGAAGGTAGCTTTCTCTGGCGCTCATTGGCTATGGACTCCTGGTGGCCCATGCAGAGATCTCCACCCAGCCTTTCATTTCTTTTTTAGAGTTATAACAAGATTTTTTTTTTTTTTTTTTAATTTTAGGCTACTAGGGAAGATTCCCTGATTTCTTTCTCAGTTCATTTGTTATTTGCATATAAAGAAGCTGGTAATTTTTGTTAGTTAATGTTTTATCCAGCTCCTTTGTAGAATGTGTTTACCAGATGTAGGGATTTCTTAGTTGAATTTTTAGGGTCACCTATGTATACTATCATATTATTTACCAAAAAGTACTTTAATTTCTTCCCTTTCTATTTGTGTCTTTTTTCTATCTATTTATGCTTTGATTATTATGTGTTGTGGGGAATTTCATTTCTAGTCCATTCTATTTGGTGTTCTGTATGCTATTTGTACCTGATAGACCTCTTTAGGTCAAGGGAATTTTCTTCCATGATTTTGTTGAAATTATTTTCTGTGGTATTGACCTAGGTTTATGCCCCCTCCTCTGTTCCTATAATTCATGGAATTGCTTTTTTTAATCATAATATTCAAACTTTCTTGGATTCTTTCTTGAATGTTATTAGACTCTACATTTTCTTTGACCAAAGGTTCCCTCTCTTCTATCTTCTCTTCAGTGCCTAAGATTGTCTTCTATTTCTTATATTCTGCTGGCGAGTCTTACCTCTAAGGCTCTTGTTTGAGATCCTAAATTTTTCACTTCCATATTCCCCACAGTTTAGGTATTTCCATGTCTTATGGTTTGAACCATTTTCTTCATTTCTTTCCACTGCTTATGTTTTCATAGATTTCATTAATAGATTTCTTCATTTCCCTCCTAAAGAGCTTGAATATATTCATAATAGCTATTTTGAAGTTGTTGTCTTGTCCTTCAGCTATATTGCATTTCTAAAGTTCTATATAGTACAGTTGCTGGGCTCTAGTGGAAATATTGTCTTGAGTCTTACTGATAATATTTTTATGCTGGTATGTAGGCATCGGAGTAGGATGATTGTAATTCTAGGTGCTGATATATGGTTTGTCTTTGTTGAGTGCATCTGTGTCCCGTTCCTTGCTTTCTGCTGCCTCTCTGGTTTTTATAAAATTGTGGTGGTTCTGAGTTGGATGTTGGGAATGTTTCTGAGATCCTTTCATGTACGGTCACTGGGGGTTCTGGGTAGAAAATTTTTCTAGGTATTGGGACCTGACATTTAGGAGTGGAAATGGGGTGAAGGGTAAAAGCTGAAAGTATCCAAAGGAGGGAGAAAATCTGGACATGTTGCCAAGATCTGCATAGACCCTCTTTCTGTAACAATTGGCCTGCTACAAAGCTTTGAGTAAGGCTGGGACATTGTAATTGGAAGACAGGAGCGAGACCTGACATTGACTACCTGATTTCCTGTCATCATCTCCAGTTTCTTTTCAGAGAATGTCTGTGGAATTTGGAAGTTGAGACCAAAGTATGGGGTGGCAGAGGTAGGCTATAGGAGAAGATCTGCATGACCCATTGGGGATAGGGGCAGGGAAAAAAGGGAAGCCACAAGTGGTGCCACAGTGATGAGGGTGATCCTGGAGGATTGGAATTAGATGTCAGAATTGGAAGATTAAAGGCTCCTACTTGATTTCTTGGCAAGTGGGTTTCCAGGGTGTTCATAAGAGAGTTGGTGACTGAAAAAATGAATTTTCCCATTAGCTTTAAGGTTTAACTTTCAAATTTTTTTACATATGATTTTTGTATTAATGGGTAAGGTTGAATATCTTTCATAAAAGCTCTTCCCTCCTCCACTCAGTCCTAAATCTTTATTTTATTTTCATTGCTAATCATTTCGTCCTGGCTTTTTTATTCATTAAATGTCTTTTCTGATGCATGCCTATCACTCATTATCGTTAAGTCTCCTCAACTTTATCTTGTCTCCCTCCTACCCTTGGCAATTTCCCCTCTTATTGCAGGTCTCTTTCCCAGGTTCATAGTTTTTTGTCTGTTTGTTTGTTTGATTGATTGGTTTGGCTTGGTTGGCTTGGTTTGGTTTGGTTTTTCTTGTTTTATGGCTTATTATTGAGTTTAATCAGGGTCATCTGCATGACATTAAGTATAAAACTATTCACAAAGAACTTGATGAACTCATCAGTGGGTGTACATGTGCCTATAATAACTCCTCCACTCCAAGAATCTTTTAATAGCCAACAATTTAAGAGGGGTTAGTGGGAAAAACTACCTGAATCTCTCCTGTAACTATGACCATCTGTTGGCTGGTGCAGTCTTATACTGATATTGAATAAGCAAACTTAGCTGCTCTGTATTCATGATTGCAATTACTAGGTTATACCCAGATAATAATATTTTACCACTCTTCTCTTTGTCTTCTAGTCCTTACATTTTTTTTCTATCCCTTTGTCTACAACATTCCCTGAACTTAGAGAGGTATTTGAGACACACTGATTAATGTATTTCTTTGGGGCATAAACTTTAATGTTTAGGACTGTTTGACATCATGAAATTAATTTAGCTATACAACAGGAGTAAATTAAACACCTAAGAGACCTGACCTCCCTTACTTCCCACCCTGGGTCATCAAGTCTCTGTGAGGCTAGATGCTTCCTCTTCCATGAGGCCAGACAAGGCACTACAGCTATCCCCATATAGGCAACAGCTTTTGGGATAGCTTCCTTTAAAAGTTGTGCAGGACCCACATGAAGATTGTCTTAGGGTCTTATTGTTGTGTGCAGACACCATAACCAAGGCATATCTTATAAGGGCAACATTTAATTGGGGCTAGCTGACAGATTCAGAGGTTCAGTCCATTATCATCAAGGCAGAAGCATGGCAGTGTCCATGCAGGCATGGTGCAGGACATGCTGAGAGTTCTACATCTTCATCTGAAGGCCACCAGAAGACTGGCTTCTAGATAGCTAGGACAAGAATGTTAAATCCCATGCCCACAGTGACATATCTACTCCAACAAGGCCAAACCCCCTAATTGTGCCACTTCCTGCAGCAAGCATATACAAACCATCACAAAGACTAAGCTGCACATCTGTTAAATATGTGTGGGGAGGCCTAGGTTGAGCCATGTATGTTTTTGGTTGGTGGTTCAGTCTCTGAGAGCCCCAAGTGTCTAGGTTAATTGATGCTGCTGATCTTCTTGTGGAGTTCCTATCCCCTTAGGGGCTGCAATCCTACTTGCAATGGGAAAGCATCAATCCCTGACAGTATCAATGCTATTCTACTATGCTTGCAGACAGGAGTTGAGCATGGCTCTCCTCTGAGAGGCCTGACCGAACAACTGACTCAGGCACACCCCCATATCCAAACAAAGCTTGGGAACTCCTCTCCTTATCTTTTCTCTGCTTTAATCTGATTTTTCTTAAAGAAGACATAAAACGTTGTATCATTACCAAACATACTGTAACTAATTACATGTTAATATTCAAAATAAAACTAAATAAGTTTCAAATTTCCTCTGTCATTGAGTTCTCCATTTTAAAACAGAAAATATTTTCTTTTAATCTCTAACTCTCTCCTTCCTTCAGAGACTTCACTTCATTATTTTCAAAATTAATATTTCTGTCTGTACCTGAGCTTCTCTAAGCTCTTATTTCTGGGAAGTTGCCCATAAGCATACAGCTTAGCTTATTTGTTCTCTGGACTGCAAGGTCTCAGCTTCCTACATACTGCAAAGCCACTTCCTCTGGCTACTGGGGCTGTACTTCTGTATGCCATGAGCAGCAAGGGTCCGCCTGCTGTTCAGGTCCTCACAAGCCCCATTCAACTACAGGTACCACTGACTTGTGCTGTTAATTGAACCCCAGCCACTCCATGGTTTCCGTCACTCACCCACTCTGGGAAGATGCTGGGCCTGCATCGCAGCAGCCCACTCATCTGTATCACATAAACATTGGAGACTTAACACAAAGGGGCAGCAGTACCTGTCACACTCTCATCTACAAACATTGTGCATGTATCACAAGATCCGTGTGATTCTCTACTGTCCCTAAAGCCTCTATTCATCAAAAGCCCCCACTACACGACATTACCTACATAGTGACATTTTCCCTGACTCTCTGACTTGCTCATTGCCTTGATTTATCTTGAATCCATCCAGTCTTGAAGTGGCTCAGCACCTCCAATAGTTCCTCAAAATTTTCTCTCACCATTTCTAGTAATACTTTATGCTTCTGTATCAATTAATTAATTAGTAACTAAAATGCCTTCAGAATAAACAAAGTGAACTAAGTGAAGTACATGTAGATATTTGAGAGAGGGGAGAGAAGAAAGAAGTGAGATAAACAGAATGACCTTAACAATGTGAACATGTTTACTCATTAACACCCTTGTCTTTTGATTATTGTAATCCTTCATAGAACAATTCACCGTGACTGGCTTACAGAGGCCAGTCTTGGCACCATTGGGTGGAAATGTTGAGCTGAGTTGTCAGTTGTCTCCACCACAACAAGCACAACATATGGAGATTCGTTGGTTCAGGAATCACTATACAGAGCCCGTGCACCTGTACAGGAATGGTAAAGACCTGCATGGAGAAACTATCTCCAAGTATGTGGAGCGGACTGAACTCCTGAAAGATGCTATTGGAGAGGGGAAAGTGACCCTCAGGATCTTTAACCTGACAGCTGATGACGATGGGTCATACCACTGTGTCTTCAAAGTTGGAGAGTTCTATGAAGAGCACATCACAGAGGTCAAGGTCACAGGTAGGCGTGGATTCCTCTTCAGTTGCTGTGAAACCAAAGCCTATCTAGGGTTGACTGATTGGAAAATTTTTAATGTTTAACTCTTATTGAACAGGTCAATTAGCAAGCTGAATTCTGTGAATTTATTTTCCAAATTGGATGCTGTGAAAAAGCAAAAGTGAAAATTACTAAAGTGGAGAAATTGGTTGTATCAATCGTGTCCTGTTATGTTAACATGTGATGTTAGATTTCTAAATTTAAGGTTTTTTATTTTCTTTTCAAATAATTCTGACATCCCTTTAGTAATTTTCCTAATGAACTGAATTTTTAAGTGTGCTTCTTGCTATATAGTTATGTGTGCAGAGAGGTCAAGATCATATGGTAAGAGGTGTGGAGGGGAATGTGATCAAATGCAACATATGAAGAAGTTTTAATTAAAGAAATAAAACTATTCTTTTTAGCAATATTTATTTCTATTTATCTCCAAATCAATTCACTGACTAATTAGTGCCAAATGAATTTTCCTAAATCTTTGTCAAAGGATTTTAATTATAATCACTATACACAGATATAATTCTCTATATGAAGTATAGAGAACTGTATGGTTTTTATATTACTTTATTCACTCTGAATTATTCTAAATAAAAGTAAGTAGAGGGAAAGTAGAGAATTTAAAAGAAACTGAAAAAAATCCATAAATGTGTGTATGTATGTATAGGACTCTAGATCCAGATGATTAATCATTTTAGATGTCATGTGATACTCAACTCTATAGTCGAAAACCAAGCTAGTCAATATAGCTTGTAGCCATCTTTAGTAGTCTTATGGAGCAAACACTTACTATGATGGCACAGATATAAAATGTTTTTTTTTATTCCAAGGACATTTTAATAGATAAATTTAGAAACAGTATTTGAAATCTCCATACATTATTTCTTTGCCTATATATTACCCAAGTTTTGTTATGATCCTGAAAGGTTTCTCTAAATGATCATTTCTCGCTAAATTAACATGTAATTTTCATACTATTAATGTATTATCTTTTTCACATGATACATATTTTATAAAAATACATTCTATTAAAATACACAAAATGTCAACTAAGCTGATGTTCCTCAGTAGTGTTGACAATGAACTTCATATTTATAATTTACTTAACATGGATGAAAAGTAGCTAGTGACAGTGATAAAATTTAGTTTATATATACATATAAATATATATATATAGTGAGAGAGGGGGTGAGAGAGGGAGAGAGAGAGAGAGAGAGTTAGTTTAGACAGGTTACCTGGTTCATGATATTTTTCTGAGTCTCTTATGACAACCAGGATCCTGTAGACTTTTGACCAGTAATTCATCTTTTGAAACTATGATTAAACCTGAGAAGGGCTTTTATGATTCTGTTGTTTCCTCTTTCACTTACACCTAACAATATTGTTATCCTTTTTGGTTTTCAATCAGCCACAAGCTCAGACATACACATTCTCATGCAGCCCCCTAATATCAAAGGTGTGGTGTTGGAGTGTCATTCAAGAGGTTGGTTCCCACAGCCTCATATGGAATGGAGAGACAGCAAGGGAAATGTCATTACAGCTACATCCAAAGCCCATTCACAGGATGAAAACAAGTTGTTCAACATGACAATGACCCTTCTTATTGAAGCCAGCTCCCACAGGAATGTCACTTGCTATCTTCAAAACCTTCTAACTCTCCAAGAAGAAAGCATAAGTATTGTCCTATCAGGTAAAACATATGTCAGCTCTTCAGTAACAGTTATTGTCATATATGCTTATTATTAGCATCTTCCTTGATTTGGTTTCTAAAGACTTACTTTCTCTAGACCTTACTACCCATTTATTTTGTTATATCTTACTTTTTTTGGTGTATTTATTTTCCCACTCTATATCTTTGACTATTATAGTTTGCATTTCTGACACTGTGATAAAACATAATGATCATAAACAAATTTGGGTAGGAGAAGAGTCTATTTGGATTAGACAGCTACATCATAGTTCATCATCAAGGGAAGCCAGAACAGGAGCTTGAAGTAGAAACTTGGAGGTAGAAAATCAAGTAGAGACTTCATAGGAACACTGCTCACTAGCTTTTTATCCATGGATTTCTCAGCTTGCTTTCTGAAATAACTCAGGATCACCTGCCCAAGTATGGCACCATAGACCCCCCAGTGGCCTGGGCCCTATCACAACAATCATCAATCAAGAAAATGATCCCCATACATGACCAAAGGTCAATCCGATGAATGCAACTCATGAGTTCAGGTTTCTTTTTCCTAGATAACTCTTGTTTGTGTCAAGTCAACAAAACTAACTGGTACATTGATTTTAAAAGTTACAAGGCAAAACTTTTGAGATCTTACTGTCTTCTGATTTCCTTTTAGCTCATGGCTTTAAGTATCATTAGCATTCTAAGGTTTGCTCAAGTTATAACTCCACTGTTTTGCTCTCACGTGAAACTCAAAAGTCAATCCAAAAGTCTAATAGTTATCATAAAATACGCATTATCAAGAAATAGCTTGTAGTTAATCCCAAGCTAGCATAATATTTGTACTTTATGGTAGATTTTCATATTTTCCATTTTTAATAATCAAATCATTAAAGACATACTTGACTTCCATTTTTTATCATATTCACATATACAAAGATAATGCTAGGCCTAACTTTAAAATATATTCAGAGTTTTGTTGTTATTGGAGTCCTAAGACAGATGTATGAGTCAGGTTTCCAGATACTGGTGGTACCAATGATTTAAGTTTAATCACATATTGTAAAAGAATTTTAATCCAGCAATATGGCTGCTCTGGCAAGAGTTCATATCCAAAGACCTTTTAGATATGTATGTTCTGACTGAAATGACAAACCTTTAATCCCTCTAGCTGGAATATAGACACACACTTAGCATTATCCCAAATAATGGAGGTAAAGTTAATTTGTAGAAGGAAGTAGCCATGTTTGAAACTGATAATTGAGGGGAGAACAAAGTGATATATCAGAGAAAGATTTGAGAGAACGAGTCAAAGATAGCATTTGCCCAATTATCATGAAAAGAGACATTAAAGAGAGGTGACTTAGGAGCAGCACTTTGGAAGAGAGGAAGTTCTATTGAGTTCATGCATTTCCATTCAGTAACATTCAGTATCTGAGGGCATTGCAGCTCTGTTCATAGAATTTAGTGGCAGTTTCTTGAAGCAGAGCAATTCAGTAAGAAACTGAGAGGAGCCAGTTTCAATCAGTCAGCTTGGAGAGGAGTTTTAAGCCAGAACAGCTGAATTAAATGAGGGAGGTAGAATTAAAAAACAAACAAACAAAAAAGAGAAAGGGTGAGTTCATTCAAAAGTAAGCCTCCAAGATGACAGTTACATCAGGTTAATAAAAGGCATATACACTACCACCACAAATTAGGTAGAAAACCTGATGATGAAACTAGAACCAAAAATTTAATTTCACTCTGGTCATTCTGATAGAACAAGTCTCAGAATGTTCTCCAAGTGAAAATATAGGCATATATATATATATATATATATATAAAGAGAGAGAGAGAGAGAGAGAGAGAGAGAGAGAGAGAGAGAGAGAGAGAGAGAGAGAGAGAGAGAGAGAGAGAGACTTCTTGAGTTCTTTGTATATTTTGGTTATTAACTCTCTATTTCATGTAGGTTGGTAAAGATCTTTTTCCAATCTGTGAGTTGCAGTTTTGTCCTAATGACAGTTTCCTTTGCCTTACAGAAGCTTTGCAATTTGTGAGGTTCCATTTGTCAGTTGTTGATATTAGAGCATGAGCCACTGGTGTTCTGTTCAGGAAATTTTCCACTGTGCCAATATGTTCTTTCCCACTTTCTCTTCTATTATAGTTTTATGTGGAGGTTCTTGATCCACTTTGACTTGAGCTTTGTACAGGAGATAAGAATGGATCAATTTGCATTTTTCTACATGCTGAACACCAGTTGAACCAGCACCATTTGTTGAAAATGCTGTCTTTTTTTCCACTGGATGGTTTTGTCTTCTTTTTCAAAGATCAAGTGACTATAGGTGTGTGGGTACATTTCTGGGTCTTCAGTTCTATTTCACTGATCTACCTGCTTGTCTCTGTGCCAACACCATGCAGTTTTTAATCACTATTGCTCAGCAGTATAGCTTGAGGTCAGGGATGATGATTCCCCCAGAAGTTCTTTTATTGTGGAGAATGGCTTTTGCTATCCTCGATTTTTTGTTATTCTAGATAAATTTGAGAATTGCTCTTTCTAACTCTGTGAAGAATTGAGTTGGAATTTTGATGGGGATTTCATTGAATATATAGATTGCTTTTGTTAAGATGGCCATTTTTACTATCTTAATCCTGCCAATACATGAGCATGGGAGATCTTTCTATCTTCTGAGGTCTTCTTCAATTTCTTTCTTCAGAGACTTGAAGTTCTTGTCATACAGATCTTTCACAGATCTTGCTTGGTTAGAGTCACACAAAGATATTTTATATTATTTGTGACTATTTTGAAGCATGCCATTTCTCTAATTTATTTCTCAGCTCATTTATCCTTTGAGGAGAATACTAATTTGTTTGAGTTAATTTTATATCCAGACACTTTGCTGAAGTTGTTTATCAGCTGTAGGAGTTCTCTCATGAAATTTTTTGGGTCACTTAGGTACACTTCCACATCATCCACAAATAGTGGTATCTTCCTGTCCTCCTTTCCAATTTGTACCCCTTTAATCTCGTTTTGTTGACTAATTGCTTAGGCTAGAACTTTGATTATTATATTGAATAGAAGGGGGGAGAGTAGGCAGCCTTGTCTTGTCCCAGATTTTAGTGG
Organism: Uromys caudimaculatus; assembly: GCA_028551405.1. Classification (NCBI taxonomy): domain Eukaryota; kingdom Metazoa; phylum Chordata; class Mammalia; order Rodentia; family Muridae; genus Uromys; species Uromys caudimaculatus. The sequence goes on from CM052702.1 coordinate 104,585,862, forward strand.
AATTGCTTCAAGTTTCTCTCCATTTAGTTTGATGCTGGCTCTTGGTTTGCTGTATATTGCTTTTATTATGTTTAGGTATGGACATTGAATTCCTGATCTCTCCAGCATGTTTAACATGAAAGTCTATTGTATTTTGTCAAAGGCTCTTTCAGCATCTAATGAGATGATCATATGTTTTATTTTCATTGAGTTTGTTTATATACTGGATTACATTGTTGGATTTCAATATATTGAACTATTCGTTTATCCCTGGGATAAAGCCTACTTGATCATGGTAAATGATCGCAGGGGGTGGGAGGGAGGTGATAGGGGATTTTGAGAGGGGAAACTGGGAAGGGGAATAACATTTAAAATTTAAATAAATAAAATAACCAATAAATAATAAAAATAAAAATGTGCTAATAGGAAAACAAAGTAAAAACATGGATTCAGGAGACTAATTTGAATTTTCAACTAAATAAAAATATGTATTATAGTTTGAAATGAAGAATATACTTATAGATAATTAAATAAGTTATTAGAAAAACATTTTTAATAATTTCAAGATATTTAAGTATTTCAATAAAATATATTATATAGACAAGAATAAACAAAAGCTATATTTGAGAGGTTTTCCACAGCACACTGAATCTACTTCATACCACACAGTTTCCTGCATATGAGGGTCTGAGGTCTGTCTGTGCTTGATGTAGTCCTTCAATCATGGAAATTATGGAATCCAGCAGTTTAGAAAGGAGACAGAGAAACAGTATCAGCAGGTTAATAACTAGATACTCCCTCCTCATCACCTCTTGCCCTCTTTTCATTGCTATCTGAGTCTGAATTATGTCTATGACTGAATTATAACTTAGAAATACCACCCTAACTCTCTTGTTTCTGATCTAGTTAATTATGGTATATCCTGAACATAAAGATAGGATGACTTACTGAAAATATCATCTGTGTTAAATACCTGAAATTGCTCCATATGTAGATACAGTTAAACATCTTTCTTTCTGTTATCTGTGTCCATGTTATCTTCATTGCTTCACCTCCTAATGTTCTCCTTCTCTATCTCATCTACTCAGACATCCATGTAAATAACCTCTGCCTCCCGATTTTTTCTCTAGCTGTCTTTTTCCAGCATATTGTAAGTTCAATTAACTTTCCTTATCTCTTTCAATTCCATATTCAAACCTCACTCTCTTACAAGTATTACCTTGACCACCTGAAGCATATATCTCACCTACACCCATGCACCTGGTAATATCTGTTTCCTTACCCTTTTAACTCTGCTTCCTTTGTTATTAGTTCTTTATCATTTTTACCTATTGCACAACTGTAATATTATGCTATATTTTTATATTTATATCCTTTTCTAAACATAAATCTTCAGTGATTTTATATATTAATGTATCCAACTTCTTCAAATACTAGATGCCTCAATGTAATTAAACAAACAAAAGTTGATACTTTAAAGGAATTAATAAAACCAAAATGATGCATTGCAAGTATGAATTGGTATGTATCCGTGAATTTAGCCAGCTCCTTTTTAGAAGAGGCTTAAAAACAAAACAAACAAACAAACAAACAAAAAGCCACAGATTTGGTCGAAAGGTATGTGCTTGTGTGTATATAATCCATTGCACACATATATTTATATACAAATAAGGAAAGAAAAAATTGAAGTATTTGTTAATATATTTATAATTTCATTGAGTTAAAAAAGATACATTTTATGATGTGGTATTTTTATTGAATATTTATGGACTCTAAACAACATGTTTAAAGTAAATGTAATTAACACAAACTTTAAAGATTGTAGTTTCAGGAAACACTTAGCCATATGTTCCACTCACTAAACATAATGGGGAATCAAGTAGGATGACCAAGGAAAGATCACGATCAAATTTAGTCATGTAGGAATTTGTTCTTGACTGATCGGCTGGCAAGCTGGCTAAATTCCAGTTATAGCTCACTGAGCTATTAGACATGAAGGTTTCTCTGAGAAATGAACTAATTCCTGTTAATTATATGTATGAATGTAACAGCTAAATACAGGTTTAGTCCACAACAAATATTCAAAATTATGTAGCAGAATTCTTGGTGGTCTCGAAAACAGTCTCTTGATAGACATGCCACGGTTTAGATAGTGTAGAATTTTTATCTTGGGAGAACGATATGAAAATTCACATGAAGAACAGAAAAGGAAAACTTACAGAAACCTAACTATCTAGATTCATTCAGAATCTTTATCCCCAGGTTCGATGAGCACAATAAATTGAGCAGTGCATATATGGTGATACTTTAGACATGAGTACTTCAGCACTGAGTTGGACTGATTTTATAGTGATACTTGGAGACCTACATCTGAGCATTAGTGAAGATTTAGATCTTGATAACCTCAAAAGAGTTGAAAAGCCCCTTCTTTTCCACCTAGGAAGCTTATGAGGCAGGATAGAGGGGAAGAAATGAGGGCGGTGACCTCTGCATACCTTTGTGTCAGCATCAATATAAACCTTACCTGTTTTATTTTCTCTCTGTTCATGTTCTGCTCTTTATTCTTCCCGTCAAAACTGCCTCTCCATACTTGCCTAGGCCTGATATTCCAGGATAGTAGGTTCTTAAATTATAGCAAGCTTCAAATGAATCACCATTCCTAACTAGGGATGCCCAAGCCAAGTTTCTTGGTAGTAAGATTTATGACTCACTATTTCAGGTGAACTGTTTTCATGGAAAATTGGTTGGTTAATGATTCTGACTGCAATAGGATTAATGATGATAGTGTTCTGCACGACGCATTGTGTTCAGCAACATGTAATACATGGTAAGTAGGCTTGAGTGGAAGAAGGGGAAATTGCTAGAGCTAATCAATCATTACTTCCTAAGGCAGTTTTTCCGGGAAGTCTAAAACTTTTGGGTCACATGTTATATACGTCCTTACCATTTTTTTGTCCTACATTCTCTGCTTTTGCTGATGGAGCTTCTGACAATGCTGTTTACAAAAGCTGGTGTTGCCATTACTTTAATCAAGTTGAAACAACTTGTACCTATGGTGATTAGAGAGCTATAAAAAGTGACTTGGGTATATCATTACCCATGCTGGAGTGAGACCTTCAGATATAGAGCTATTTATCTTTGAATTTAAAGGATAAATTCAGTAATCTGTTACTCAGGATATTGTAAGTAATCCCAAATAAGCTCATTGGTTCATGAATATAGACTCAGATAGAATCATTGATCCTTCTTCATGGGTGCACTCTTGAAGAGAATAAACTACTTCTTTGTTTTTTGTTTTTTGTTTTTTGTTTTTGTTTTTGTTTTTGTTTTGTTTTGTTTTGTCTAACCAGGAAAAGTTGGGAAGTAGTGGTTACCTACGCTGTGCAATGGTCAATGTGAATCTGACCAATCAATCTGATGATAAAGCATCTGTACATGTCAAACTCTATATCTATACCTTTTCATATGAAATAAGGAATTTCAGCCTATCTTTTTTAATTAGACTTGCATGCTTCTTGGGATGAGATATAAATCATGCAACCAAGACTGATCTATCTGAGGGTAGATTATTATTTGGGAAGGATAGCCTTAGTGTGGAAATTTTCTTTACATTGCATCAGGTGGAATGCCTCATTGGTAAATCATGTGTGTTTCATGTGTTTATGAGGATGAACTGGTTGAATATATATTGCAATCTCTAAAATTATCTGATATTATCTTTCTAGAGTATGTTCAGACCCTCTAGATCTCCTACAATAAATGGAGTATGGCCACACTTTAATGATCTGGAAATGAATGTTTCTGCATTTCTCTGAAATTTCTGGGTTTCTTCCTTTATGTTTCTAACTCCTCTTCGGAACATTGCTATATGACTGAAAAAGCTGCTATTTTCAACCTCTGCTGTGGGGCATAGTGTGGGTTCACACTTTTGAAAGCCACAATTTCACAGCTTTCTCTATGCTAGATAATGCTGGAAAGGGGATAACATCTGAAATGTAAATAAAGAAAATATCCAATTTAAACAAGATAAACTTTTCAGGTGTTTTCTGTTTATTGATATTATTCAAGATTATTACATATATATTTGCAATTAAGAGACAGACACACAGACACACACATACACATACACATGCGTATGCTTACACACAGAGAGAGACAGAGGCAAACAGAGAGAAAGAGATTGAGACATAGACAGAGAGGAAATGGAGGAAATCTTTTGAAAACTCAAAGGCCAGTGACACCTACTCACACAACAACACACCTTTTAATACTTTCTCAAAATTTCCAACTGAAGACCAATAAATATGAGCCTGTAGAGACCATTTTCCTTCAAACAACCATAGTAACTACAATTTTCTACCAGAAGAATGAAAACGATCTCTGGCAGCAATTTCTCACATTATGTAAATTAGGGTCTATTCCACAGTTTAGAGTTCTTTAGAACTATCCTCTTTTTTGTATCTTTAAAACCCAGAAAAAATGTGAAGTAAGACATGATTGTGTCTCTTGCTCTTAATAATGCCTATTCATTACAAGTGAGATGGAGTAAAGGAAGTAGCTACTTTCTACTAGGCTAGCTTTGTCTCAATCCCAAATCTGCAACACCTTACAGACATTTATCCCTTTTATTCTCATCCTCTTCTATTTTGACACTAAATCTCTACTTCTCCTATGAATACAAGAAGACAGCATGAAAAGGTAGTCCTTACACTTGTATCCTGATAATGTGCTACACACACACAGACACACACACACACACACACAGAGACACACACACACACACACACAGACACACACACACACACAGACACACACACACACACACACACACACACACATGATTTCTTGATGTATTTTTCCAATGTAGAGTACTTCCATACAAATATAAAGTGATTATAACATTATTTTTTTTTCTGTAGGTAGCTTCTCTGAGGCAAAATGTCATTGGTTAAAGGGTTCATTTATACTCATGATTTCAGTGGGTGCAGTTATAGGAGTCATGCTCATGTTGCATCTAAAGCAAAGAGGTATGTATGCAACAGGCCAATGCCATCCTGTTAAAGTATTCTTCCAACTGCCCAGTAAGACATTTAGTAAAAGAAGAATGATTGTTTCTTGAACTTTAGGGTCAATAAGCCATTAGAACATAGTCACAATGTCTAGATTCCAGAGCCCTAAATTTTATAAGCTTAATAGTAGATTTAGCTAATTATTCTGTTCCAAGAGAAAGAATTTTTTCAAATTCATAGGGTTTTTTTCACAAATTCAGCATTCATCATTACCTAATAAATTGTTCTGAATGCTTTATACATTTAATGTGGAAGAGATAGTACTCCATATATTAAACTTCTTATCTTTTTAACTATTATTTAGGTGCACAGGTTTTGTTGTCTTTATGTATAATGCCAGTGGAAGTCAGAAGATGGTGTTAGATTCCTCAAAATGGTTATTAGCCACCATGTGGGTTATTAGTCCTCTAAAAGAGCAGACTGTGATCTCAACTGCAGAGCCATCTCTCTAGCTCCAGTATCTTAAAAGCTTAAAGTCTAGATCAAACCTTTAAAAATCCCAGCATTAAAAGAGCAAGAGCTCCTTGAGCTGCAACTCTAGTAGAGGAGCTTTTAGGAGTTAACAGATGTTGGGGCGTGGTAAGGGGTTTTCATTGGTAGGTTGCCTATAACTCAGTTTATGACTTGACACCTTACAAATGGGCAACATCATAAGCTCAAAGGTTTACCAATAAATACATAAATAAATAAAAGCAAGGACATGAATTTGCGAGCTAGATATGTTGGGGAACTCAGAGGTTGTTGGATGGGGGGAAAGGGCTGATAAGTATAGATTCTATCAAATATGAACTTTTGTAAAGCCAGAGAGTAAAGAAGGCTTAGAGTGGGCAGTGGGATGAGAAGCTAAGAACAGTTGGGGGAGGAGGAAAATCTTATAATCAGAATATATTATAAGAAAAAATTATATTCAATTAAAAATAAACTTTCAAAAATGAATTCAAAATAAAATAAATATATTCACAAAAGCAAAATTAGCACAAATGATAATGATCATAGTTACATAGTTTAACTGAGTAATGATTCAGATATTATAAATTTTAAAACAAATCTTCATTGTGAAAAGTTAATTTTAAATTCAAATATTTATTTTAGAATGTGATGCGAAGTAAAAGACATTCTTCTCAAAATTACCCATTGAACAAATTTTGTTTGATTTCACGCTGTTCATAGACAGCTGTAGTCATTATTTCTTTTCATCTTTGAGGCAGTAATCAAAATGAAAAATTTAAAAAAGGAACATATTTGAAATGTGTTGTCCTCTCTACTATCCTTCAGGTCTTATGGGAATTATTTACAAATGCACAGAACAATGAGATGAAATAGTACTATATTCTGTAGAGGTTCTCAACCTATGAGACATGACTATTAAATCACACATATTTCTCATGGACTCAGGGACTGAGACATCTCTAAGTGCTAAAACTACTGTTATGAAGTAGAAACAAAAAATAACTTTATGGTTGGGTGTACCTAAATTATTTGAAATATGTGTTTTCTGATGATCATGCCCCAAGAGTTGAGAACTGCTGAATTATTGTTAAGTCAGAGCTACATCTCCAATCACACTGCAGAATCACAAGACTGAATTGAACATTTTAGAGAAGGTTTTCATTCATTTCCTCCTGTGAAATGAACACACCAACAGCCTTAAAACAAATGAGAGTTAAATGCAAATTGGGCAATATCCTATCGGCATCAATGAGTTTTAGAGTCTTATACTAAGTAAAATAATCCAGTCATGAAAAGACACGATGTGATTTCACTTATATAAGGCCCTTGAATAGTCTAGACATTATATATAGACAGCAGAATAGAAATTTGCTAGAGTTAGAGGTAAGAAAAGAGGTGGAACTTTTGTTTGATGAATACGGAATTTAATTTGGGGAGATACAGATGACTGGTGGTGGGAGCTGTACAGTATGAATGTATTTAATGTCACAAAACTATAAAGTAGAAAATGGCTAATGTGGTAATTTCATATCAAATAGCTTTGTCATAAAACTAATAAAATAACAAAAATAATGTATTTCTGATTTACAATAGGGGCCTGTTATACACATGAAAACTAAAGTTATAGTTTAGAAAAAAGATTTATAAACACATTGACAAACAGAAGAAATATAGAATATTTTATTTTTTCTTTCACAAAACAACTGGAAAAGCCATCACTTACTTCTCATGCTGTGTTGACTTTTGTCTGTAGAATTATAGACTCTGATGGTTTAAAGCATCTGATTTTTATGATGCTTCTATGAACACAGACCTACAAATATCAATTCTAGAGTATATTTCCCATTGTTCTTGGTCTATGTCCAAAAAATGGAGTTTCTAGATAACATGGTAATTTTATTTTTTGTTGAGGAGATAACATACCATGTACTCATCATTTGCCATTTCACCAAAATATACCAGAATGTCCATTTCTTCATGCACCTGGTAACACTTATCAGTTTATTGTCTCTTTCACCCCACCCCCAACAGACTGTAGTTTTGTGGGGATCTTTACAGCAGAGAATTCCTTTTGTTTAGTTTACTGGGGGTTCCATCACTGAACAAAGCAGTAGCTGGTGGCTAGCGGGTATAGTTGAGTTTCTGAGCACGATAATACAAAATATGGTACCTCAACACATTTTGCATTCATAACTGAAGGTGACCATAAAAGCATTAGCGAGAGCTCTTTCTACCACACTTCTCTGCCTTCCTTTTCCTCCCATTTTCTCACAAGGCAGGTCAAAAACCAGAATCCCTCATTTCCAAATTGGATCAGGAACCTAGTTCCTCCTTCTCCCCTTACCTCGATACTTTTGCTTTAAACACGAGAACTTTGCTTATAAGAGCTTCACAGGTGGAAATTCTCTTGTCTACCCTTGTTAGTGGGTGATAAGAACTTTATCTGAAAAGAAATCTGTCCTAAATCACTAAGACAAAAGAGCAGCCCCAAACAAACCAAACTGGCAGACCTGATGTGTCTGTTCTTCAGTCCAATCATATTCCCTCACAGCTCTCCATGAGTTATTAAACAGAAGCATAAAAATGGGTAACTCACCCAGAGCACAGGGTTTTTGTTCTAAAGGGTGCTTTATCATGAAGAACATTGATAAAATATATGTTATTAACAGGATATTCTTTATATCTTTATATAATAAGATATTCTTTATATCCTATGAATACTTTTCAGTCTCATTTCAGATCTAGTGACAAACCTGAGGAGGGACCAAGAAACTATTCCTCATCTGAGGTTTTTCAGAAAGATATACTGAATGAATCTCTGTGGCCTTCATTGGAGGGCACATCTGTGGGAGGATGGGGAGGTATCAAACTTTCCTCTTCACAAACATCTACACTGTCAGTGAGTGTGTCTTGGACAGACACCCTTGGTGAGAGAGAGAATGTCACAGATGGGGATTAGGGAAGATGTATAGCAGTTAGAATGAGAAGACAGAAAGGAAAATGATGATGGAGAGAGAATGTTTGTAGGGAATATGATGCTTGAGAAGTGGAAGACCTCTTCCATTTCAGAGTTCTTGGTTATTGAAGAATGTTCTGTTTAACTATACTCTGCACGGACCAGAATTCCCGAGGAAACTCAGCACTAAATAAAACAAACAAACAAACAAACAAACAAACAAACAAATAATATACCTTTTGATCTTCAGACAGAGTAGTAAGAGCAAGAGTCATGCTGCTTGCTGAAAGGGTACCTTCCTCCTCATATCCTCTTTTAGGCTTGATACAAATAGGCTCATCTCCAAAATCAAGTAGGTCAAGTTTCTTCTCTATTTTTCTTGTATGTGTAGGAAGTAACAGGAACATGAAAAGCAAGCCTATCTTCAATGTGTCATCTATAGTTCTTCTACTGTCTGCAACTATTCTGAGTCTTTCCTCTTTTCCCAGTCCCAGTTTCAGATCAGCATTTTGAATTGGACACTTTGTGGCTTGAAGATATTAGTGTGATCCTGTGTGTAATGATAGTGTTTATCATCAAGATCATTTCACTTATTTACTTCAGTTTGGAAGGTAAATATGATGACAATGGTGGCAACTCAGAAAATCTGTTTCTTGAGACTAATGCACAGATGTCGATAAGGTGACCATTCTGGTCCTTTTGCAGTAGTAATTATAAGAAAAACTAAATTAAGAACTGTGTTGAATGAAGACTGGTAGACTTTTACTTCCATTTTGGGAATATTGGGGCTTTCACTGGTATTGGTGTGGATGTGTCTCAGATTAATGACTATCCCAGCTCTTACTGTAAAATGACGGTAACACTCATATATAGGTAGGCAGTTACTTAATCTATACATCCTGGAAAGCCTCTGTATATTGAGCTTTTGCAAGAACTTTATGATTTTTTTAAAAAATTTGACCAATGACAGTTTAGACTCAAAATTTAAAGGCTACAAACAACTATTTAAAAAAGTTTTAGACCAAGCTGCACATCTGTTACATATGTGTGGGGAGACCTAGGTCCAGCCTATATGTATTCTTTAGTTGGTGATACAGTCTCTGAGAGCCCCAAAGATCGAGGTTAGTTGGCTCTGTTCGTCTTCCTGCGGAGTTCCTATCCCCTGAGGCCCACAATCCTACCTCCTATTCTTCCATAAGAGTCCCTGAGCTCCATCGTCTGTTTAGCTGTAGTGTCTGCATCTGTCTGAGTTACTGCTGCATGGAGCGTCTCAGAGGACAACCATGCTAGACTCCTGTCTGCAAGCATAACAATAGTATCAGTAATAGTGCCAGGGATTGGTGCTTGCCGATAGGATGGGTCTCAATTTGGGTCAGTCATTGGCCATTCCTTCAGTCTCTGCTCCATCCCCTGACCTTGCATTTCTTATAGACAGGATAAATTTTGGGCTGAAAGTTTTGTGAGTGGGTTGGTGCCCCTATAACTCCAGTAGGGTTCGTGACTGGCTATAGGAGGTGGCCTCTTCAGGATTGATATCCCCAATACTGTGAGTCATAGCTAAAGTCAGCCCCAAAGATAAAGCCTTCATGGACACAAGTTTATAAATGTTGCTGTTCTGGCCTTTAGGAGTATTTGCATGATTTTAAAAGATAAAACTATGATAGTTTTATCACCAGTTTTCCAAGGTTCTAATCTTGTGCCTATTTATCTCAGTCAACCCATACCATCTTCCCCCAGACCGCGTTTCCTTGGTTAATGTATAGAAACTATCTTCATAGAAAATGCCTCTTGTACATTACAAGAATTTTGATGTAATTATATCTTAGGCTTTGTTGTGCACATGGGACATATTATCTCCAGGAAACTTTTTCCCAAATGAGTTGTTCTTACACATGCATGAATTAAGCTACCTGGTGTCAGACAAAGTTTGAGCCAACATAGTTGACTACTCAGTTGTATTGAACAAATCCATCTTTTTATCTTATACAAATTAACAGTATACTGACTTGGATGTTAGTAGAGCCCCCCTATCTGGCACCCAGTTTGAGGGACTGGACCCTCAGAGGAGATAAGAAAATTCCATTGAACAGGAGAAATGGGTAGGAGTTAGTTCCTCTCACCCAAAGGATCACAATTATAAGTGAGAGAATAAAATAAACAGTTTCTCCTCAGTTCTTTGAGACAAGCACTTTATACAGTTATTGAATGTCTGCTAAGATTTAGAGGAGCAAAATTATCAGAGCAACAGTTCTGCAACTTTGTATAAGTTACTGTTAAATTCAATCATTGGTTTCCTAAACAAGGAATCATAGTTGTTGAAGCAAAATAGAGGTAATGTGAAGAGAACCCATGAAATGTGAGATAAATTTTCTGTCAATTATTTTGCAAGCTGGGGTACAGTAATATATTGTTTGGATCTCATCAAAAGGATCATTTAAAAAGAGAGATAGAAAAAGAAATTTTCTTTTAGACATATCTTAGCATGTCTTGGTAGCCTGACCCTTTCTTCTCACTGTTCAGGTCCAGCCAGATCAGCATCTGTTGTACCACTTAGTTCTAGGGAATGGTGGGTGGAATTCCATAACCTGCACTTGAGTTTCAGGGTGAAGCTCACTTTCTGTTTTCCCACACAGCAGGAACATTGCAGAATAAATTGATCAAAGGTCCCTATATGGAAAATGTTGAAACAGAGTTTACTTCTATTACAGGAATAATTGAAACTAGGGCATATAGAACCTTTAATTCTTGAAATTTCACTATTTTTGTAATTCATAAAAAGATAAAGAAAAAGTTTTGCCTTATTACATGATTTCAGGGACATACATACTTCTATGGATAAAATGAGGAAAATCTAGAAAGGCTCTCTGCTCCTATTATGACTCCTCAAGGATATTACAATACTATATTTGAATTAAAAGGCTACTTTTTCTCTATTTCTTTACATCCTGTTGGTAAGGAATATTTTTCATTCTCTGTTCCCCCTTTCAACAATCAACAGTCAATGACCTTATATCAGTGGAAAGTTTTACCACAGAAGAAGGAAAAATAGAACAAATATCTATCAATATTATATACATAAAGAATTTAATCTAGTGCTGAATGAATTTCTTGAGATGTTGAATGGTATTTTAATGGTTGTTTAATCAATACTTAAATAAGTGCTTAACTTTCATGGTAAGTAATCTAAAAGAGCAAAACTAAGATATAGCTCGAGATTAAGTACAAAAGCTATCACCTTATAACTATTTAGGTTTAATTATTACTCAAAAAACAATTTCTTTGTTATCCTCTGAGCTGAAAGCTTCACTGTGATACCCTCAATTAGTTACAAAATTTTGGTTTATGTCAGTTGGGTACATTGTTATCTGCCTATCATTACTGTGTATTTGGCTCCACTTTTTAAATTGCTTTCTGGAGATTCCCACTTAAACTCCACTAAAGCAGAGAAGACTTTTAGCTTATTCAATACTGCATTGTGCAGGTTGAAAAAGGCTGACTTACAGGATCAGCCAGATATTTACTTTCGTGCCAACATAATAAAAAGAACCCAATTGTTTTCTCCTTAAGGATTTTCTGGGATTATTTCTCAGGTATTTCTGAATATCGTTTTACTTAGTAAGAAATATTCTTGAGCTCAAAAATGAAATTTCTCTAAACTTTAAAAATCTTAAATATTATATAAAACCCTTAGACTTACATCTTTAAAAATTCATGATCATAGCTAATTAAGTTGGTTTTATTATTTATTTATTTATTTATTTATTTATTTATTTATTTATTTATTTATCTTTTTTAGTTTTGTGCTTTTCCTGTTTCTGACAAGAACAGATAAGATGCCAGCAAAGAGAAAGTTAGAGGAGACTCACAAGAGCCTGCTCTATATTGAAGGCATATTTTACAAAGGATTTCAAGCTTCTAGTGCATAATTTATGGGTGGTTCTTGAATAATATTGGAACTATGGCTGTCTATGTCTGGGAACTTCTCTACTGTCAGATGTGTAGAGACCTGTGCTTGGAATGCACTAGAAGCATGCATAGTGCCACTTCCTAACTAATCAGCTACATAGCATTGCCCCAGGCATAACATGGGGGCACTGGAGACTACAGGAGAATACCGTTGTGTCACATGTGAAACTTTGCCAAATAGCTCTTTATGTATCACTTTTCTAAGGCTGTCATTACAACCTAATACAGATAATGGTCCTGCTTGTACTAACAAATGCTCTAAAAAATTTTACAATATACAAAATTCTACTCATGTTACTGAAACCCCTTACCCTTCACAGGATTGAGCTCTTGTAGAATGGTACCATCAAACACTTAACATGTTTTAAAAATAAAAATATGTATAGATGCTCACCTAAATCCCTACATGCTATGCTACATTTAGCTATGTTCACTTTGTTTTCACTTTAAAGGATAATATATTTTCTGCTGCCCCAAAGCATTTTTCCTAAAGGAGACATACCCTTAAGTTAAATGAACAGCTCTAAACCTAATCAGTGGAAAGGGCCTGCTGTTTATGATACACATCAGGGTAAGGTTATACTTTTCGTCTTTCCAGAAAATGAACAAAGTCCCAGATGGTGCCCGCTTCAGTGCATCCAAACAAGGAAACATTCTGGAGACCACCAGACAGAAGAAGCATGTGAATGTAGACAACAAATTCGTGTAGAGGAGATGCTTCATGAAGAGGAAGCTGATCACTTAGGGAGACATTAAGATTTTAGCTCATTAAGCCAAGACCTTGGAGAAACAATGAGGACACAATAAAATGGCTTTTCCTTTTCCTTGGTCCTCTGTTAACTATTCTTTTATTATTATTATTAATCATTTTATTCATTTACATTTCAAATGATATCCTCTTTCTAATTACCTCTCCACATTTCCCCCATTCCATCCCCCCTTTCCCTCTCTCTCCTTTGCCTCTATGAGGGTGCTCCTCCACCCACACAGCCTCTTCTACCCCACCACTCTAGCATCCCCCTACACTGGGGGCATCAAGGCTCCACAGGACCAAGGTCCTCCCTTTCCTTTATATCAGATAAGGACATTGTCTGCTATGTATGGAACTTAAAGAAAAAAATTGCATTTGGAACTTTTTTCAATTTTTTATTGGATATTTTATGTATTTACATTACAAATGTTATCCCCTTTCCTGGTTTCCCCTCCAGAACCCCTATCCCATCCCCCCTGCTTCTATGATGGTGCTCTCCCTCCCACCCAGCCATTCCTACCTCACCACCCTGGCATTCCCCTACACTGGGGAATTGAGTCTTCATAGTCCCAAGTACCTCTCCTCTTATTGATGCCAGACAATGCCATCCTTGGCTACGTATGCATTATCCACGTGTACTCTTTGGTTGGTGGTTTAGTCCCTGGGAACTTCCAAGACCATAGTCTTACTAAATGTGTGAGAGTAGGAATTCACATAAGCTTTTAAAGATAACAAGCATTTTTGCATTAACACAAGTACATAATGTTCAGTGTGCACAAATCAGCTAAAGATTGATTCTCTGCTCTATACTTGAAGAGAGAAATAAATTAATATTTACCAGTCCATTTGGACTGTCCTGAGGACTAGATAGCCAACAAGATTTACTGGCTTCAGCTGGGATATCTCATAGCTAGTCTCCTGAGCTGTTCCCATGTAAGGGGAACAGCACTGATGTCACCTGTTTTGCTGTTCTTCTGAGTCTCTTCTTCCATGTGTGGAACCAAGATTCTCAGGCATGTTTCCCTTGTCAAATCTAATGTTTATTAATTTTGAGGGAATCCATAGCTTTTCACCTCTAGTTGAAACAAGAACAAACCATCTCCCATAATGCAACACATTTCCTGATATGCATTCTGCAGTTACAACATCCTTATAATATATGGTTTGATTTAATTCAATAGTACTTTTTAAAATCCAGTGTTTTTCAGTGGTTGTGCTACCAGTCGCATCAACATTGACAAACTTAAAGTCAAGAGGTCATTATGTAACCAATCTCTGGGAGATCTCTCAACACCTTTCTACTTTAGAAGCATTTCCTATAAAGTACAGTTAGATATTTCCACAACTGCTAGATGTGTAGGATTGTAAGGTATAACAGTAACATGTTTTATATTATAATATTTTTAAAAATTGTTGCATTTTACTGGATCCATATGTCAGAGCATTATAAGCTTTAATCTGTAAAGGTATCCCTGAGATAAGAATCATTTCTATCGGACGTAGGATTGGTTAAGATCTTTTCCCAATCTGTTAGTTGCTATTTTGTCCTATTGACAGTGTCCTTTGCCTTACAGAAGCTTTGCAATTACATGAGGTCCCATTTGTCGATTCTCAATCTTAGAGCATAAGCCACTGATGTTCTGTACAGGAACTTTTCCCCGTACCCAGGTGTTCAAGAGTTTTCCCCACTTTCCCTTCTATTAGATTCAGTGTAACTGGTTTTATGTGGAGGTCCTTGATCCACTTGGACTTGAGCTTTGTACAAGGAGAGAGGAATGGATCAATTCTCATTCTTCTACATGTAGACCGCCAGTTGACCCAGCACCCTTTGTTGAAAATGTTGTCTTTTTTCCACTGAGTGGTTTTAGCTCCTTTGTCGAAAATCAAGTGACCATATGTGTGTGGGTTCATTTCTGGGTCCTCAATTCTATTCCATTGATCTACCTGTCTGTCACTGTACCAATACCACGCAGTTTTTAGCACTACTGCTCTGTAGTACAGCTTGAGATCAGGGATGCTGTTAAGGATAACTTTTGCTATCCTGGGTTTTTTGTTGTTCCAAATGAATTTGAGAATTGCTTTTTCTAAGTCTATGAAGAATCAAGTTGGAAGAGGGCTAATATCCAATATATACAAAGACCTTAAGAAGTTAGACTCCAAAAAACCAAATAACCCCAACAAAAAATGGGGAACAGAGCTAAACAGAGAATTCTCAACTAAGGAAATTCGCAGGGCTGAGAAGCACCTAAAGAAATGTTCAACATCCCTAGTCATCAGGGAAATGCAAATCAAAACAAGTCTGAGATTCCACCTCACACCAGTCAGAATGGCTAAGATCAAAAACTCAGGTGACAGCAGATGCTGGTGAGGATGTGGAGAAAGAGGAAC
>CM052702.1:104601520-104629435 GCA_028551405.1 Uromys caudimaculatus
CATGTAATAAAGACACATGCTCCACTATGTTCATAGCAGCCATATTTATAATAGCCAGAAGCTGGAAACAACCCAGATGTTCCTCATCAGGGGAATAGTTACTGAAAATGTGGTACACTTACTCAATGGAGTACTACTCAGCTATTAAAAACAATGACTTAATGAAATTTGCAGGCCAATGGATGGAACTTGAAAATATCATCCTGAGTGAGGTAACTCAGTCAAAAAAGAACGAACATGGTATGTACTCACTGATAAGCAGATATTAGCCCAAAAGTTCAGAATGCCCAAGTTTCACTTAACAGTAACTGCTGGACTGAGAGTGAGGTCCCAGATGGAGGAGTTGGAGAAAGTTCTGAAGGAACTGAGGGAATTTGCAGCCCCATGGAGGGAGCAAGAGCATCAATGGGCCTGACCCCCCGTCCCCCATCGTCCTGTAATTTGGACCACCAACCAAAGAATACACATCTATGGACCCATGGTTTGGACCTCATATATGGCAGATGATGACCTTGATGGCCATCCGGGAGAGAGGAGAGGCCCTTGGGCCTGAGGATGTTAGAGGCCCCAGTAAAGGAGAACGTCAAGGTGGGAATATGGGGATGGGTGGGCAGGTGGGTGGGAGGTGGAATTCCCTCATAGAGGCGGGGATGGGGAGGGGATAGGGGGTTTCCAAAGAGGAGATCCAGAAAAGGGGAAACATTGGAAATGTAAATAAAGTATCAAAAAAAGAAGAATCTTTTCTAATAAAGTACAATTACATAATTGTCCTTTTCAGAGCTAAAGGCAGAAGCCCTGTAAAATTCTGAATAGTAACCAATTGTATGATACATATAAATTAAAAATTTCAAACAATGCAAAATGAAACACAACCATCTGCCAAATTTCATTTCTTTGGTAACCTTTAGGGTTAGTTAATTGAGTATACAAAGAATAGGTAGAGCAATATTTTTATAATTTCCTTGGCTTATCACCAAGTTATTGAAATATTTCCTTTTTCTATTTCAAAGATTACTTTCTTTTTGTATTTATTCATTCACTTTACATTCTGTTCACTGCCCCCTCCCAGTCACCCCTTCCCACAATCCTTCACCAATCCCCTTCTCCTCGGAACAGTTTGGGGCCCCCTAGGCATCCCCAACCCTGGAACATCAAGTTTCTTGGTTGTTGGTGCATCCTCTCTCACCAAGGCCAGACAAGGCAGCCTAGCTAGAAGTACATATCCCATGGACAGGCAACAGCTTCTGGGATAGCCTCTGTTCTACTTGTTCTAGACCCACATGAAGACCAAGCTGCACATTTGTTACATATATGTGGGATGACTTAGGTCCAGTCTGTGTATTCTCTTTGGTAGTTCAGTTTCTGAGAGCCCCAAGGGTCCAAGTTAGTTGACTACATTGGTCTATAGAGTTCCTATCCCCTCAGGACAGGAAACCCTTCCTCCTTTTCTTCCATAAGAGTTCCTAAGCTCCATTCACTGGCTGTGGATGTCTGCATCTGGGAGTTGGTTGTTGCATGGAATCTCTCAGAGGACACCCATACTAGATAACTGTCGACAAGCATAACTGAGTATCATTAATGGTGTCAGGGATTGTCTAAGTGAGATTAAAGCATCCATGTTTGGCCTTCCTTTTTGTTAAAGTTCTTAAGGTCTATGGATTATTTGCTAGGTATTCTGGAATTTTTGGCTAATATCAACTTATTACTTAGGACATACTATGCATCTCCTTTTGGGTCTGGGTTATTTCACTCAGGATGATATTTTCTAGTTCCAAATCTATTTGCCTGCAAAATTTATGTTGTCTTTATTTTTAATAGCTAAATAGTATTTCATTATGTCAATGTACCATATTTCTTTATCCATTCTTCAGTTGAGGGACATCTAGGTTGTTTCCAGTTTCTGGCTATTATAAACAAAGCTATTATGAATATCGTTGAGAAAGTGTCTTGGTGGACATTGGAAGAGCTTTTGGGTGTATGTCCAGGAGTGTTATAGCTGGATCTTAAGGTAGAACTCTTCCTAATTTCCTGAAAAAACACCAAATTGATTTCCAAACTATTCAAGTCTCTTTTGCACTTTCGCTTCTATTGGATTTAGTGTATCCAATGTGATGTTGAAGTCTGTGATCTTTTTGGACTTGAGTTATGTTCAGGATGATAAATGTCTATCTATTTGTATTCTTCTACATGAAGACATCCAATTAGCACAACACCATTTGTAGAAGACACCTTATTTTTTCCATTGTATGGTTTTGGCTTCCTTGTAAAAATTCAAATATTCATAGATGTGTGGGTTTGGTTCTGGATCTTCTATTCGATTTCATTGATCAAATTATCTGTTTCTGTACCAATACCATTCAGTTTTTATCACTATTGCTCTGTAGTAGCATATATGATCCAAATGGCCTATATAGCAATTAAAATTACAAGGACTTGCCCATTACCTGGACAGTTACTCTACTCTACCACAGTCCTCATGTCTTCACTGGGAGCAGAGTACACAGGGCAGCATCAGTCTTCAGTAGCCAGGGATATGTCTGAAAATTTTACCTTTGGAGGAAGAATTTGCGGTGCTGAATGTACTTTGTAGGGGAAAAGTAGGGCAATCAACTTTCTAGTGTCTTTCTTGTTCACAATTTGGTCAGAGTCCTAGTGGCACCAAGGCATTGTGGCATTTATGCCAAGTGGTTAGCATTACCACAATCCATTTGTGCTCCATCTATCCTTCTGGAGACCTTGAAGCCACAAGTAGATTCTGATGTTTCCACTTATCATAACCTTTAAATATGATATTCACCAGATCCATAACAAGCTTGAGGACCATTATTTATTAAGTATAAATAAGCTACACAAATTTTGCCTGTTTTTAATTACTTGTTCTAGGCTTAAAGTCACACATATAAGAGGCTAACTGAAGTATTTTTCTGTAATGAATTAAATTAGTATTTAGCATGACTACAAGTATAGTCTGAACACATTCAAGAAATTGCTCATTTATAAAGTGACTGATCATTAAAACATGCACATCTTAATCATCACTAACAATTTACAGTAAGTTAATAGCATTTTATAAGATTAGAATTTTCTATCTTTATTCTTGTTAGGTTTAGCCTTAATTAATAACAGTTTCTGAATTGTAGCTCTTTTAGTATTAAAATAAAATGTTTAATCATAAGTATGTCCACAGAGATACTAGAAATTTTCTCAAGGTATGCTGGAAAGATCTAACTTGCCAGGGAATATATGGGAGCTAGGAAATTTGCTCCAACCCATTGCTGGGACATATGGAGAGACTAAATTAACCCTAAAGAAATCAGCAGCAAGCTGTGGGGTGGGGTCAGGCATCCTGTGAGCACAGCCCCAGAACTGGGCAGAACACAAGGCTTATGGAGGCAACTGAAGCTGCTGCCAAACACAAGTCCCTAATCAGCAGCTTGGCATGATGTAGGAAGTGGGGACCCAGCCAGATTACCACTTGGGCCTAGGGAAAACCATAGGCAGGAGAGCCAGTCTAAGGCTTAAGTCA
Source organism: Uromys caudimaculatus (assembly GCA_028551405.1). Classification (NCBI taxonomy): domain Eukaryota; kingdom Metazoa; phylum Chordata; class Mammalia; order Rodentia; family Muridae; genus Uromys; species Uromys caudimaculatus. The sequence goes on from CM052702.1 coordinate 104,605,047, forward strand.
CTCAGGAAGCATAACTGACTCTCTCTGTATATAAAGGGACAAGGCTATAGGCAGTCACAACTTGGGAATCAGAAGTCAGATACAGAAAGACACAGAAGAAATCCAAATGCAGCCAAACTTCTGATAAGCAAAAAAAAAAAAAAGTTTAAAAATATACTTTAATAGTAAAGAAAAAAGACACTGGATATAAAACTTTATAGACAAATAAAAATTGTTTAAAATTAATAAAATGAAGTCCTTAAAGAGAAAATTAAATAATATTTAAAAGAAATTCCAGAGTAAAGAATTTAGAGAAAACTATATACAGAAAAAGATATTGAATTTAGAAAACAGTAAGAGAGAAATAAAAATACACATAGAAAATAGTCTCCAACAAAGGAAAGAGAAGAAAAATCAAAGTGAAGTCTCCAGAAAAAGGAGAAATGAAAATAGGGTAAAGTCTCCAAAGAAAGAAGAGAGAAAGAAAACTAAAGTGAAGTCGCCAAAGAAAGGGGAAATTTAGAGAGATTAAAAAAGAAAATATTGACCATATTAAAAAATAGAAAACTGTAGAAAAAGATATTTGGACTGTCAACATAAGAATAATTTTTTGTTTGGTAGTGATTACTATTTTGTATACCCTCTGAAAGAACAGTCAGAATAAATAAGCTTAGATATGGAAAGGGCTGAAAGATGGGATGCTAAGTTAGAGGCCACAGAACAAAGGTTAGAAGATTCTTTAAATCAGAATAAAGAATCTTCAGAAGAAACCAATCTGAAACTATAGCAACAGCAGAAATGATAGTTCTAGATGAGAAAAGTTCACAGATTTGAGGAATTAGAAAGGCAATGAATAGAGATTCAATATTCTGAGTTAAGAATCCAGATTCTACTTAGTGATGCTCTCTTAGAACAATGTTAAACAAAAGATTACGTGTTCCATTTTGTAAAATTAAAAGATCTAAAATATGTACATGTGTTGATCCATCATACTATTGATGCATATTCAAAGTTCCAATGGGATTCCACATTGAATTATGTAAAAGATTGCGAAGAGCTAGCTCTCCAGTCCTGCCCGGGGGGGGGGGCCTTCTGGGAGGGACTATCGACCAGAGTCCGAAGTGCCCTGCCTGCAGGACACTCAGGTGCTGAGGGGGGAGCTGCAGATAATGGAAAGAAAGACAGGAGACCAGGAATGCCTGGGAGCAAGTCGAAATGTTCAATCATGCTTTATTGCTACGTTTATATAGACATTTCAAGGTGGAAAGGGCAGGAGTAAGAAAGATACTAGAGGTCACTACAGGGCAGGAAGAGATAGAGGGGGAGAAGTTTCTCAGGGCTGCTTAATTGCAGCCAAGTATCACACATAGTAAATCAGCAAAACAAACCTCAAGACAGTGGGGATGCCTCAAGGTTTCTATGGAGCCACAGGCTACTACAAACAAACCATCTAATCACCTCAAAGGACATCTGCAGAGGGGAGTAATCAAAGGAATGTCTGCTAAGGCCTGGGACCCTCTGGCTAGCTGGGAAGCGCAAGGCCTTAGGTTCAAACAAGGCCATTTGGTCTCTGGCAAAAGATGAATCTGAAATTACATATATATTAGAGGTGATGACTATCTTAGAAACGCTTTTACAGATTGAAGCTGGTGATGCTTCAACATGTATATAGAACACAATGATGATGTTTTATGGAATAAAAATGTTACAGCTATATCTTAACATTGCATAGGTCATAGATTATGGAGAGATCTAATAGAATATTAAAGAAAATGCTCATAGAATCAAAGGAGGATATGGAATATGCCAAATATAGTTTAAACAATGCTCTATTCACTACAAAAATTTGAAATGCCAATCAGACAGATAGCAAAGCTTATGAAAAGGACTGGATTTTAGAAAAGACTGCTGAATTAAATTAGAATAAATATATGATAGCCTCAGAATGGAGGGCAGGAAATGTATTCTGTTGGGGAAGATAATCTTTTCTTAGTTCAACAGAAGATTCTTCTACATGGATTATCTCAGACACTGGCTGAGACATAAAAATGTCTCCAACCAGGACTTCAGCTAAACATGCCCAGAAATGTTGGCTACAAATTTCTCAGGGATTAATATACCATGTTTTAAATGACATAGACAAAAATGTATATTAAAGTTTGGTTATACAGTCAAAATTAAATTATTATATAACACAGATTACTTGCATGCTCAAACAAAGAGCAGAAAATCATACTTAGCTCATTGTGCACACCATACATTCAAAGATATATTAATGCAGAACCGCCTATTACCTCTGAAAGTTTATATGTTCACGGAAAAACAACCAGACATTCAACCCTGAGATTATTCACCTTGAGGATGCTGAAAACGATGCTGAGATGCTGAGGTTTATTTATCCCAGCATCCTGCTTCATTCACCTTGAGACTACCTCAATAGTTATTTCATCAAAACTTGCTTCAAGGACAACTTCAAAGCTACTGGCCCCAGTTGGTCCAGTCTCTCAGACTTTTCCAAACAGGACTTTGCTTAAACCCTGCACTTTTGTAGCTCACAGAGACTGGACAATAAATGTTACAGACAGTTTCTTTCTACTTTTTTTAAATTTTTGGATATTTACGTTATATACATTTCAAATGTTTTCCCCTTTGGAAACCCACTATTCCATTCTCGCTACCCCTGCCTCTATGACGGTGCTCCCCTACCCACCCACCCACTCCTGTCTTCCCTCCCTAGCATTCCCCTACACTGGGGCATCTAATACCCTCAGGTTCAAGGGCCTCTCCTCCCACTGATGGCCAACAAGGCCCTCCTCTGTCACATATGTGGACAGCATCATGGGTCCATCCATGTGTATTCTTAGGTTGGTGGTCCAGTCTCCAGGAGCTCTGGGGGGTCTGGCCAGTTGACACTGTTGCTTCCTCCATGGGGCTGCAAACTTCCTCAGCCTCTTCAGTCCCTTCTCCAACTCCTCCATCTGGGACCCCATTCTCAGTCTAAAAGTTGGCTGTGAGCATCTGCCTCTGTATTTGTCAGGCTCTGCCTGAGCCTCTCTGGAGACAGCTTATCATGCTTCCATCAGCAAGCACTTCTCAGCATCCACAATAATGTCTGGGTTTGGCGGTTATATATGGGATGTATCCCCGGTGGGGCAGTCTCTGAATGGCCTTTCCTTGAGTCTCTGCTCCACAATTTGTCTCAGTATTTTCCCCTGTGAGTATTTTGTTCACCCTTCTAAGAAACACTGAAGCATCCAAATTTTGGTCTTCCTTCTTCTTAGGCTTCATATGGTCTGTGAATTGAATCTTGGGCATTCCAAACTTTTGGGCTAATATCCACTTATCAGTGAGTACATAACATGTTTGTTCTTTTGTGACTGAGTTCCATCACTTAGGATGACATTTTCAAGTTCCATCTATTTGCCTGCAAATTTCATGAAGTCATTGTTTTTAATAGCCGAGTAGAGAAAATGTGGTACATTTACACAATGGAATACTACTCAGCTATTAAAAACAATGACAGGCAAATTTGCAGGCAAATGGATAGAACTTGAAAATGTCATCCAGACAGCTTTTTTAAGACTAGCAATTGCCTCAATATTCTTTGCTTCCCCCAAAGGAAAATCACGTCCTTAAACAGGAGGACATGATTTCAAGAGAGCCATGTCCCATTCTCAAAAAGTAGGATAGATGCTTTTTGGTTGTTATAGGGTAATGTGTCTGTGTCATCATGTAATGAAAGCTGGTTAAAAGTTGTTAATGGTCTTTGTCATTGTAGGAAAAAGGTAAGGGAGGCTAGATTCAGGGATTTCTTTCTTTTTTTCATCTATCATTCTTTCTCTACTATGTAATATTAGGGGAAAGAGGGGAGAAGTGATGAAAAGAAAAGGGGAGAGATAGGAATAATAGTTTAAAAGAGTAGATTGTTGAATCTGAATCTATTTTGAGACCAAAGAACATCAGCAAACCAAATATTTTATGTGTAGAATGAAGTTTGTATATTGATACAGATTAAGGTTATATTTTGTTACCATGTACTATGTGTACATGTTTCAACTCTTGTTTCAGGTATTGTACCCATGTAATTCCTAGTGATCCAATGTTAGGTTCAAGTCCTTCTAAAAGTTGCTATTACATATTGTTTAGGATAATTTTGAAATGCAAGTTCATAGTTAATTATTCAAACTTGTTGGCCATGTTAGATACTAGTTTAGTTAAATATAATACTAAACTTCATTTAGCTTCCATAGATGTTTTCAAATTAAGCAGATGAGAATAACTAAAATCAAGCACAGATATACACAGGTACATGGTCTTTAAAGCCTCAGATATCTACATAATATGGCATGTTTTGTTAATAAAAGGCCTTTTTAAACTTTGAGACAGGTCTGCTACTGGCAGTGCTCTAACTCTACTTCAAAGGATATGGTGAGCATCAAGGAACTTTCTCTCTTTCTTTCTTTCTTTCTTTCTTTCTTTCTTTCTTTCTTTCTTTCTTTCTTTCTTTCTTTCTTTTAGATTTTTTATTGTTTTTTGATACTCTATTTACATTTCCAATGTTTCCCCCTTTCTAGGTCTCCTCTTTAGAAACCACCTATTTCCTCCCCCTCCCCCACCTCTATGAGGGAATTCTACCTCCCACCCACCCGCCCACCCACTCCCATATTATGGAGGCTATTTCAAATGTGACAAGATAACCACCATGCAAGAAATTGTTATTGCTTCAAGTGCATACCAAATGCAGTATAAACTAGACAAATGAGATGAAGTAAAGTTGGTTGTCATGCTTTGTCAAGACAGGGTAAGCAGTTGTTCATGTTTTCTGCTTCACAGAAAGTTTGGTCAGAATTCTGGACCAGAGGGCCAAAGATGGTTGCTCTAATGAATCAGAAAAATTCTATGTGAATGTCCAGATAGTCACTTTTCTTTGTAATTCCTATAGTCTTAGAAGTTGCTTAGTTGTACTTCCTGCATACTCAGGTGAAATTTATTCCTTATAAGGCCTCTGATAGGGGTGAAGACTGATAATTATAGTCTCACAATTAAGCTAATGTTGTTTAGTATTTAAGAAAATATTTTTAAAGTCTAAGTAGATATTCTTAGGTTTATAAATACATGTTTTGTTAGAAAATGATTTAGGTACAGAACTTTGAACTCTCCTGAATAGTACAGATAATTGATTACTTTGTCCAAGATTGCTAAATACTAATGGAGTGGACATTATGAATGTAATTCTTATCTGTTAGTTTTCATAATTGTTATTATTGTTTATAGTTTATTAATAGAAGGAAAAGAGCCTTTTATTGGACTAAAAAGGGAAGAATTTGGGGTCAGTCTTATGCACTGTGTTTTCAGATGCCTAAATCTATGCCTAATGATCTGATTTCTAGGCCCAGACTTTAACTCTGGTTACAGTACAGAGGATGGTATATTCAGGCACCTCCAGTCACAATGTTATGTAAAAAGCATTTCCATTATCTCTGGTTAGTCAATAAAGAATTATTTCCACTTATGACTGGGTAGAGGAGATAGGAAGCTTGGACTTCCAATCCCAGCAGGAGTTCCCAGGTGGAGAGAGAAGTATGACAGGACAATGAGGATAGAAGGAAGAGGTGTCCACGAGGCAGAGAGTTCAGGAGGAAACATGAAGTGCACTTGTCAAATGGTTCACTATGAGGTTGCAATGAGAGAGCAGCCATGAGGACACACATGGTCAAAGGGAGCCAGTCCAAGATCAGATGACAAGTGATGGGGCATATATTTGAGTATCAGTAGCCTTAAAGTGTTAGAATACCTTGGAACCTGCCCAGTTTAGGCTTTCACCTTGTTAATAAAAAAAGTTTAGGCCTCAGTGTTAGTTATTTGTGAGCCAGAATGGGCTAGATGGGGTGTAGAAATGACCTGCAGTTATTTGAGAGCAATAGGAGCATAGGATGCCCCCCTAAAAATTATACTTATATTGCAGGTCCTTTTATAGTACACCATTACAGAATATCACAAATTGTTGTTTTATTCAATTTATCAAAATAGATAAAACTTAACAAATTTGGCAGAGACAAGAGAGTCACACATATAATCTTAAGCCTGAATAAGCTTTAGGTAAGGAGAGAAATTCTTTAAGCCAGTGGTTCTCAATCTTCCCAATGCTGCAACCCTCCATGTTTTGCTGACTCCCAAACATAAATTCATTTTCATTGCTGTTTTACAACTGCAATTTTCCCACTGTTACAAAGTGAAATGCAAACATCCAACACGATGATGCCCCTTCCTGTCTTTGAAACCAATGCATCTTGGGTGACTTTCGTGCTACAAAATTTGGCTGCCAGCACAAGGCATATTCTTGTATATGAATGTATGGATTACAGCTTTAATGCCATATTAAACAAGCATTTTTTAAAAAAATCCCATCTTCCATAAACTTTGTTTTGGTGCAGCAAATATCATACAAAAATCCAACCGAATCCAAAATATCTTGGTAATTTATTATTGTCTGCTTAGTTGGCCTACACCATTTAGTCACCTTTAATCAAGATATTAGTGAAGGCACATGACATCTGCCCTCTATAACAGTCATAAAGATGGCTGCCAGCTATGTGGCACCTAAAGATGGAAGCAAGATACATATTGTTTATATTCCCAAATAGTATCCTGCAATATTGTTCCTTTAAGATTAACTATGTAATATAGATCAACCTGAATTCAACCTTGTCTTGCAAGTTTCAAGTTAACTTTTTTCACAGATCTGACAAACTTTAAATCAAGGATAATAAACTTACAAGACTTGAGGGACAGAAAGTTCATAAAATAATTTTACAACTCTTGAGATAAAATTTAAATGTAGCAAAGGTTTTAACCTGTTAAATGAAACCAAGAGTGCAAATTTTTGTCTGTCCTTTGCTGTCTTCTAAATGTTATAACATCAGGTGTTTCTTGAACACAGGCACAGATACTTTAAAACCATGCGTGAGTCTGAAAATGAGAGATCCCCAATCCAATTCCAAAGCCAATTTTTCAATAAAGAAGAATATCATAGAAGAATGGATACAGAAAATGTGGTTCATTTACACAATGGAATACTACTCAGCTATTAGGAATGAGGACATCCTCAGTTTTGCAGGCAAATAGATAGAACTAGAAAATATCATGCTGATTGAGTTAACTCAGACACAAAAGGACATGCATGGTATGTACTCACTAATAAGTGGATATTAGCCAAAAAAGTACAGAATACCCAAGATACAGTCCACAGAGCTCAAAAAGGTCAACAAGCTGAAGGACGTAAGTGAGGATGCTTCAGTTCCACTTGGGTGGGAGAAGAAAGCAATCACAAGGGGGGAGGGAGGGAACTGAGAGGGAAAGTGGATGGGAGGAGGGGGAGAGGGGAAAATGATGTGGTATTGGGTGGGGAAAAGGCCTGAAGCCCTGAAGGCCAATAGAAAACAGGCAACCTCTGGAGGTAAGAGGTTGGGAAGACCCTCCAGAATGTACCAGAGGCCTGGGAGGTGAGAGAATTTCTGACTTAGTTCCATGTTTGCAATAAAAGTGTTAGGCATACCAGAAAACATAGAGCCATCTACACACGCAAAACAAATAGAAAAATAAAATAACTTTCCACACTAAAACAGACACACAAAGCTCTTCTACCAACCAGAACCAGGTGGGCAGGCAAAGTCTCACTATTTTCCCTGGATGTGAGAATATTACAGTCCCATTGAACCCCTCCTACATCTCAGTTTGGGATCCTATAGAACAGTACCAGACTATGACTCAACAAAGTTTCTATAGATGTTTGATGTTTTTTCAGCATGAAAGTTTGCTCAGATAGTTTGAGAAATTGAAGGCACACCTTAGTGCCTTGGAACATCTCAATGACTATGCCTCTGGAGGTAGTCCCTCAGTCTCAGGTTCCAGAGTGAAGGTTCATCTTTAGAATTTGGGTGGGTGGTGTATGGGGAAGCAGCAAGCTAGGAGTTAGTACAGAAAACACTCAGATACCAAATCTTCATCACAAAGGACCTTTATTACTCTGAAAATGCAAGTAGTAGTAGGGGATTAGGGAGTGCTCCAAAAGCAGACATTAAGCAGCAGTAGTAGCAAAAGCAGCAGCAGCAGCAGAAGCAGCAGCAATAGAAGCAGGAAGCAAGCAGCAAGCCTTTTATGAAGGAGTGGGTTTCTAAGGAGAAGAAGGAGTCTGTGCTAGGGTGAGTTGGTAAATCCTGATTGAATATTTAAGCCAAATAATGGTTTGATTGTTGGACCTTGGTTTTGTATCTCAGGAATGAGTCAGTGGCCAAATCAAAGAATAGATTTTGGATGATGTCTTAGGGTTTCTACTGCTGCAATGAAACACCATGACTAAAAGGCAAGATGAACAAGAAATGATTTCTTAGGTTACACTTGCACAGAATTGTTCATCATTGAATGAAGTCAGTACAGGAACTCAAACAGGGAAGGAACCTTCTAGCAGGAGCTGATGCACAGTTCATGGAGGTGTGCTGCTTACTGACTTGCTCCATATGGATTTCTCAGCCTGCTTCCTTATAGAATCCAGGACCAAAAGCTTAGGGATGGCCCCACCCAAAATGGGCTGTGCCCTTCTCCAATGATCCCTAATTGAAAAAAATACCTTACAACTAGATCTCATTGAGGCATTTCCTCAACTAAGGTTCATTTCTCTCTGAAGACTCTAGCTTGTGTCAAGTTGCCACACAAAACCTGCCAGTATAGGGAGCTAGCTTTAGAGATACAATCTAATGTATTTTAGAAAGGAGGGAAATAGTAAATATTAAAACCTGTTAGTACCATGTTTGCTTGTTAGAAAGCCTTTCATTGCCAGCTTTTTGTTTTATTATTGAGCCATCGGGTGTTGAGTAACTGGACAGCATTCTCTCTGTTTACTTCTTAAATACTAGGGCATCATAGTTAGGGATCCAAGGAAATTGGAAAGTTGTTCAAGGTTTGGAAGACAAGGCTGTTTCAGTAACTGTCCAGGTTCTGTGGGACCATCTGTTATTACAGATGTCCAGGCAGCATTGGATTTGTTTATGAGGTCAAATCATTTATGGATAGCTGCTTTGGAGATGTCTAGGTTATAGATTCTGAGGGAACATCCAGGGCTGGCAAGTTGCTGGAGCAGTTTGTAGTTGATTTGAAATCTGTTGGGAAAGAGAGACTAGGGACAGAAGGTAAAGTTAAGGAATGTAGGGGAATTTTTTTTTTATCTTAGGTGTACATTTGAAACTTTAAGGATCATAGTCCTAGTAGGTGGGGAAAAGGAGTACCAAGACCAGGGGAAAGAGGAGAAATTGCACCCTCAGTTATGGATAAGTAGGGACAGGTAAGCTGACAGGAGTACTTATCTGGAGTCCATTTGGACTGTGATAGGTAGAGTTAAACTTGAAGTTTCTCAAAGCATATTACTGAAATCCATATTGTACAAAGAATGCTAGATCATGCCTTTGAGTCATAGTAAATGCCTGGGGAACCACAGAGAAAAGGAAGAAATCTGAAATAACTTTTCATATGCCTTAAGTTACTTTCTCAGACACAAAAATCACTTTCTCAGTCCTTCATAACTTAAGTTCTATCTTTAGAAACATAAAACATTTTTATAAGTTTCATTTACAAACATTAGTAATAAAAATTTTACAAAATGTTTTACACTTTCAGACCTTTATAACTTGTATGTACATACCTTAAAACAAATTTTTGAACTATCATAACTTCAAACCTCTATATCTTGGTGAATGGGAAAGGTAGGGGATTCTATAGTGGAAGTGGCATTAGTTCACTGACATACATCGTAGGCTTGGGTTTGGTTCTATAAAATAGTTTTATCTGCTTGCAGAAAAGTTGGGTGCATTTGGAGAAAGAATAGGAGGGGCTTGGTATTAGAGTGAAATACTTGATATAAGTAGAGACTGATGCATTGTTCCACCAGTATTCAGCAGGTGGGAATCCCAGCACCATGAGCAAATGCAAGGCATGACAGGAGACAGTCAATAATTTGAAAGCTTTGAGAAGAATGTGAGTCAGGCAATCCCCGAGTACAATGTGTACAGCCATGAATAGGAACAAAATTTGTTGAAAAGATGGATGAAAATTTGGCAACTGGAAAATTGTGTAAACTGGAAAAAAATTATCAAGATGATAGAAGTTTATGAATGCATTTTCTGCCTCAAGTTGTTAATACTGTAGAGACAAATTGATGAGTTTATAATTCTTGGTAATGATTTTATAGAACTACTGAATTGATATAAGTAATTTCAATCCCCTTATAGAATAAAAGCTGCATATAGAGCTCTGTAAATCTTCATGTGTCACTGTCTAATTGCAGTAGGAAAGGAAAACAGTCTTGGAACAAATTTACAGTGGAGAAAAACCTTCTTTCTAGATTAGGAATGAGACCAGTATCTGTTAACTAAAGGTCCTAAACTGGGAATGGGCATTTACTGTAGGTGCAGAAACAAAAGAAATGATGGATTTTTATAAATCCATACAAGACTTCAAAATACTAAGACACAAGGCAAGTGATTTGTCTCATGACAAAACTGTGCTAACTTATGACATAATAACTATTGCTTTAAATTGATAATGATTTTATTGTGGCTAGAAAACAGATAATAAATGTTTAGTCAGGTACTGTTCTTAATATAAAGACATGTAAACAATTCTGCTGTATCTCCTTAAGCCTTATTGACCTATGACATGAATTATTGCCTTAAACTTACTATGAACATATGGAATGTAAAAGGGCTTAGAAAAACATGTAATCAAATAGCCTGAAAAAGTATAAAAAACTAAGAACAATAAAGTGTCACGGTACCAATTTTCTACTTTATCTATTATACATGTGTCTATCTAATATCTAATACACATGTGTCTTTATCTAATATACGTATGTCTGCCTGACTTTCTTCCTTTGTTTGTTTGTTTGTTTGTTTGTTTCTTCATTTCTATGTGTTCCTTTTCTTTTCTTTCTGGCTCACAAAGAGTTAAGGAACTCTGGGCCTCTCACCTCACCAGAGAGTATTTGGACCCTGAGTCAAAGAGCAAAGAACCCAGATAACTGAGTTTCTGTTCTCCTGCTGGTGTTAGCAGGAGTTAATTCCAGAAGCTATCAGCTTTTAGGCCCTAAATAGCTAGAGAGAGTTAAATCACCAAAGTCATCATCATTTGGCCCCAGTCACTGATGCCACTCACCACTCACCACTACCTCCCCAGGTATTGGCTGGGGTTTCCTGTGTCAACTTGACACAAGCTGGAGTTATCACAAAGAAAGGAACTTCAGTTGAGAAAATGCCTCCATGAGATTCAGGTGTAAGGCATTTTCTCAATTAGTGATCGAGGGGAGAGGGCCCCTTGTTGGTGGTGCCATCTCTGGGATGGTAGTCCTGGGTTCTATAAGAGAGCAAGCTGAGCAAGCCAGGAGAAGCAAGTCAGTAAGACACATCCTTCCATGGCCTCTGCATCAGCTCCTGCTTCCTGACCTGCTTGAGTTCTAGTCCTGACTTCTTTTAGTGATGAACAGCAATGTATAAATGTAAGCTGAATAAACCCTTTCCTTCCCAACTTGCTTCTTGGTCATGATGTTTGTGCAGGAATAAAAACCCTGACTAAGACCCCTGGGAATCTGACAGTGAAGGCAGGACCCTGGCAGGTGAGTCTGTCAATCCTGATTGTACATATTTCCCATCTAATGAGTTTATATTGGAATTATTTTTGTGCATCATGTAAAGGCTCTCTTTGTATTATTCAAACGCTGATTTCTATACCAGCAGAAATCTGATTATAGACTGGACTTTGGTGTTGTTATACTTATGGCTGTATCATATCTACCAAACACTCCCTACAACACCTTCCGATTGGTTTAATAAAGAGCTAATGGCCTATTGTAGTAGGAAAGGATATGTGAGACTTCTAAACAGAGATAGAAATTCTGGCAAAGAGTCAAGTGTGTGAGGATTCACCAGCCAGATGTAGAGGAAGAAGCAGTGCCAGTCCAGAGAGGCTTACAAGCCTTGTGGCAGAATGTAGATTAATATAGATGGGATAAAGATGTAATAGCTGTTGGGATCAAGCCTAAACTAAGGCCAAGTTTTCATAATTAATAAAATGTCTCTATGTTATTACTTGGCAAATTGGCTGGTTATGATAGTAAATTTTGATGGACGGACCTCAGTGTTTTGTCTCTGGAATGAGTCCATGGCTATATAAGGGACTAGCCCTGGAGGGGCCAGCTTTAGGAATGTAATATAATGGTTCTTAGGAGAGGGAAGAGTAAAAGGAAATATCTGTCAGTGCCATTTTGCCATGCTCCAGCCTGATAGACAGACATTCAGGTGGTCTGAATCTCACTGGGGCCTCTAGAAAATGCTAATCTCACCATTCCAGAATAAAACTACAACCATAATTTTGAGCCAAAGTTAAAGCAAGCTTTAATTAAATACTTACCAGGGTGATGGACTCTGGCCAGTCCAGAAAATGTTCACAAGTCACATTTTGCAGAGGTTCATAAAGGCAAATTCATGGTCATGTATTTTCCACCAGGTCCAATCAAAGACAAGCATATATCCTGATATCCTCCCTGCCTAAATACTCTGGTCTATATGTGATCAAGTGCCCCGGCCAGTGAGGGATTCAGCGTGGTCCTAGGGAGAGAGGACTGATGGATGAAGAAAGAGACAAGAGAAGCAGGGTACCTGGGAGCAAGACAGAGTCTCTCCATTCAAGTTCCCATATTTACTTCAGATCAGCTACTTAAGAGTACAGACAGGTGGGAAAGTTACACATGGCCCAAGACTAACCCACTACTGTAACCAGTATACAGGAAATACCAAGCATTCTTTCAATCTCTGGGACCCAAGACCTTAAATGCCCTGTCCTTTCTAACTTTGCACTTTAGCTGACTAAGTTTCACAGAGCAGCAAGTAGTTCCTGGGTTTGGCTCCCAACAACTCCTCCCTTTTATTTTATTTTATTTTATTTTATTTTATTTTATTTTATTTTATTTTATTTTATTTTATTTATTTTATTTATTTATTTTATTTTATTTATTTTATTTTATTTTATTTTATTTTATTTTATTTTATTTTATTTTATTTTATTTTATTTTAATGACCTGTGTGATGAACAGTGAGTGAACAAAGACCCGTCCAAAAGACAGATGGACTTAGAATCAGGGAGGAGTATTGACCTGATCCTCTAGGAAGGTTTTTTTTTTATGCCTTTTAGATAATGGTGTCTTTTGAAGAGGAGTGGTTCTAGGTGACCTTCTATAATTTAAGGAACACCTCTAAACACCAGCCTCTATGCAATCAGGTTTGCTCCACAGGGGACTCAGAAGCAGAATGCATGGCCCTCCCCTTGCAGTGCTTTGCCTTGCACCTCTCCTGATGCCCACACAGCTCGTAAGCAAGCATGAACAAATCTCAGTTTTGTGCAGCTCCCATTGGAGTCTCACTGGCCTCAGGCATTTCAATGCCTCAGTCAATTAAATCAAGGCAGTGGTAATGGACTTGTAAAGGTTTGGATGCAGGGAGTCAATCTGTTGTTCTAAATGCCAATCTAAATCTTCTTGAATACTCAGAACATTAGTAACATTTTTTACTAAATGATTAACAAAAGTAGCTGTCAAAGCAATTGTAGAAGCAGTGGTGCTAGCTATTAATGTAATTAAGGCTGCTATATCAGTGATAATCAAGCCCACTACCCTCTTGCTTCTGTTTAAAGTCTGATTCATTTCTTCCAGTACTTGTAAGTCTTTTTTAGAATACCAAGGTCCTATAAAACTCACAAGCAATAAAACAAAAGCTAGTTGATAGACCATCATAACAGATGTGCCATACTTCATCACTCTAAAGAGTACAATTAGAAAGTGTACAATCAATACAACTTACATTAAACACTGTAGAAGAAACATTTTAACATGACCAATTAATAAAAGATTAGGAGCCTTAACACATGCACTAACACTTGTTCAAAGTCCATATCCTGTCACAACTTTATCTCTTGCTAATATAGCATCATAGAGAACTGCAGCTAACTCCCAAATATGTCTCTGAAAATGTCCATAACCAGACTTCCCAATGAAGACTATCATTTCCAATATTGGATTGATATCTATACCAGTCCATGATTGAGTCAGAATAACTGATCTCAGTAAGGGAAAGAGAAAAGTCATTATAACTTTTCTTTTTGGCTAATTTTTTGAAGCAGTTTCCAGTCTTCATGTTCTCTGTCCCACAAGGCCTAAAATCTTGGGGAAAGGGAGCTTGTCCAATCTGCGATATAGGCAGGCAAAGGTAGGTCAGGTACAGATATCAAATATAGCTTTCCTGTCACCATTGTCAGGGCACTCAGCAAGCTCACAGTCAGCATCATTCTTTGTCCTAGCATCAGCATCACTCTGGCAGCTAGCATACTCCTTTAGCATCCTGTAGAAAAAACACAAACATGCCCTCTTCCCCATATTAAATACCTGATCTGGATCATGCCATATGCCTATAAGTGGATCCTTCCATTTCACCTAGGCATAAGTATGCCTAGTTGTAGGGTGCCATAGACACTCAACAGAGAGTTCCTTGGCAACAAAATTTTAAAATCTTAAAATAAAAAGCATGATTTAAATAATTCTGTGGTGTACAGGGATATAACTCCCCCTTTTTAATTTTATGAAGATATTATTTTAAAGTTCCACAATACCTTTTCCTTGAGAATTACAAGGAATCCAAATAATATGGAAATATTAAATTGTTGACAGAAAGTCTCAAATTCATGGCTGTAATAGCCAGTTCCATTATCTGTTTTAATCTGAGGGAACACCAACCATAGAAAACCAATGCAGGCAATGACTGATTATATTTTTAGTTGCTTTTCCTGTTAAAGCAGTTGCAACTAGAAAACCTGAAAAGATGTCAATAGTCACATGTACATATTTCAATTTTCCAAAATCAGAAATATGAGTAACATTCTTTTGCCATAATTGATTAGGTATAAGTCCTCGAGGATTAACACCATTATGTGGTATAGGTAGAAACTGAGGACATTCAGGACAAGTCTTTACAATTTGACATAAATATTTTCTAGAAATACCAAATTATTGTTTCAAGCTATTACTATTTTGATGATGTAAAGAATGAGATCGTTTGGCCAATTGTTCTTGTGTAAGGCCTATAACCTTCTTGATATACGAATGTGCTGTGGCATTGCCAGTATAAGCTCTTAAATGTCCCACAAAATAAGGAACTGTACATTCTCTAAATTGAACTGTATTTGTATAAATAATTATAAAATTTGAGAATTAGCAGTATCTAAAAAAGGAACAGTTTCAAGTAACTATAAACCATGAGCTATATATCGGCTATAAACTGAAAGCTTAATTTTTTAGCATAAAAAAAAACAGTTAGCGTATAGTTCAATTACTTGTGCTGAAGCAGGGGAAACTCAAGAGAATGAACATGTGATGCAATCACATGTGTTGCCTTCCCATTAGATGAGCAAACTGTAAATACAGTAAATGTATTTCCTATGGGCTGTATGTGTAAATTTACAGGAAATACAAAAGCATGCATAGAGGCAAATTGCAACAACTTACCTTTTGGATAATGGTTATCAATTTTCCTTGAAATGTTTGCACATACAATAGGCCAAATATCAGTGATTTGTATACTAGTTTAATTGTGGTTTGGAATAAGGAATAGATAATTTATCAGGTTCTTTCCCAAAATATTTTCTTGATTCTATTCTATAATTCTGTATTACAACAGCAACAGTTTCATAATAGGGTGTTCAAACTTTACTTGGAGATGAAGAAAGGTGAATCCATATTAATGATCCCTTTAGCCAAAGAACTGCTGAGGGCACATGAGTTGTAGCAATAATGCAAACAGCCAACAATTGATCTATATTTTATATAATGTATCTGTTGTTGAACAATAGCTTCTTCTACTATCTGCAAAGCTATTTGTCTCTCATCAGTTAACTGTCCAGAGGAATTAGAATTTGCATACCTTTTGTTATCAAACAGAGACTTAAGTCCTTCTGTGATGAGCCTAAGGTAAGGTCTTAGTCAATCAGTATCTCCTAACAACTTTGAAAATACTTGAATTTTCTGCACCACAGTTTGTTTAGGATATAACTGAGGCCCCAAATATTGAATAAGATATTGTCTTTGAATCTTTTCTGGAGCAACAACTACTCTAAAATTTTAAAGCTTGCTGTATAAGAACAAAGGCTTGTAGTAAAACTGTTTTAGAGGGATAAACCGATAAAGTACCCTCCATAATGAATAGTATATGTTGAAACATTCAAAGTCCTAGCTTATTGTATTAAAGCAGCAACAAAATTTTTTACATAATTTTAAGGCTATTAGCCATTCCTTGAGGCCCAACTTTCCAATGATATCACTTCACAAACTCACTAAAAGCAAACTCTTTATAATCATCAGGATGCAAAGGGACAATATAAAAACAATCTTCCAAATCCATAATAATTTTATATGTATTTCCTGGAATGGCAGCTAGAGTAGGCAAGTGAGGTTCTAATGTTTTTATAAGTTCTATAGCCTCATTAACCTTTCATAAATCTTCAGTTTGAACTTTATTTTGGATTAATGGAATAACCAGTCCCTTGGAGGTGAGTAAGTACTTCAGCACCAATGTCTATTACCCTTCAAAACTTTCTTCAATTATTAATTTAAGGTTAGGTCTCTTATTAGTAATAGATTGAACTCAGTACACATTAGAGGAACCAGAGTCATCTTGTCCTCTGTTACTCTTTAAGGAAACTAAAACAAGTTGAGCAAGTCTTTTGTTAATGCTATAGGGAAAGCAGCCATAATTCTTTATGAGACCTAGATAAGTGGCCTGCTGTAAATGCCTTGGTGTCTGAGGCTGACCCCTCCTCCCCAAGGAAAGATCAAGCACAAAAGGAATGCCACACAAGCTTTTGCAGAGGGTGCTCTGAGTTTTGCACCAACTCAAATGCAAATGTTTCGTAATTGGGTCTATTTACTGATACCTGGCCCAAAGTTTTACTCTTCCTGCACCAAGGTCAGACCCCTGGGGCATGACTTGATTGTCCATACCTGCCTCTGTTCCTGGAACAGTCGTTTTTTAAAATAACCCAAACCTCTACATTTAAAACATCCTTCATTCCCTCATTTCTGTTGGAAGCATACCCTTGTAAGCAGCAAGACATAGCCAGACCCTGATTGTATGAGGATCTGATTTCTGCACAAAGAGGAATATATCCAGCTAAGTCTGTCTTTGCTCTGTATGGCCAAATAGTGGCTCGGCAGGCTGCATTAGCATTCTTATAAGCCAATTGTGTAACAAAAGGAACTTCTGCTAGAATATCTCCAAAAATTCTACCTGTTGCTTTTCCTTAGGCTGTGATTGAACTGCAAGCTGCAGCTAATGGAACACTGGCAGTTTAATTATAATTTTTAAGTTTCTCTTATAACATCAGAACACAGCCATAACTTTGGAAAAACTCAACCTCCAACAAACAATCCAGTCTTTCCAAAGTCACCAAGTGATTCACCTCCATGCTACAAAATTTGGCTGCCAGTTCCTGCACATGAGCACAGGATGGTGAGGCCTCTAATACCTCACCAAAGAGACACTGCCCTAAATCCTATCTTTTATAAATCTGGTTTCTAGGATAAGAATTACATAAACTATTACCCAATTTAAACATATCTTTAGAGACCTGTTTTCCTGGGTGGACTCATGCCACATGTTGCTATCTAGAATGACTCCAACCCTGAGTTACCAGTTTTAAGCCCACTTTCTGTTACCAAGGTTACACATTTTAAATCATACCTAATAACTTATATGCCAACAATCTATAACCAAGACATGCAGAACATTTGCATATTTTTAAAACCAGTCAGAAACAAAAATGAAGTAGCTACACATTTACTTATTTAGATCAGACAAAATTTAACTTTTTCTAGTTGTAGTTTCAAGAGAGGAGCACCTTGTTACCTACTGAACCCAATAATCAGAGTCACAGAGATTTTTCTAGGAGAAACAGCCATCAGACCCCTTAACATAGAAGCTGAGAAGCTGCTGGCCCCTTTAAGAGCACCTTTTGCATACAATTAAGCCTCTGGCAGTGCTTCTCTGGCTGTGCTTGACTCCAAAGGTCAATTGAGACTGCCTTTTAAAACAAGTTAAGCTAATCAAGGGGTAGATAGCTAGTAGATAAAGTTTTAACCAATTTTTCTTTTCTTTTCAACATGAAACACAGATCAACTTCCATTCATATGACACAAGAGCACTTAACATGAAACTGTCAGTTTTGACACATGGACAGACTGGTGCACCAAAACATACAATACACAGAGAGGAAAGAGAATTAGATGTCCCAAAGGGACCTAGAAATAGAACTAAGAATTTCTCCTGTAGGAGCCAGAGAGGAGTCAGGACGTCTCCTGATCTCCTTATGTCCCTAGAAGAGCATTTTTCCTGTAGGGACCAGAGAGAAGGCAGGATGTCTCTCAACCCTCTCTCATCCCCAGGAGAGCTCTGAAACAGCATATAGTCATTTTCATTCCCCGGAAGGTTGGGGAGATTTGCTTTTCTCAAATCCATTCTCTCATGTTTAGGGTGTAAACTATCTCTAGTCAGGGTCCAAAGACTAAAAGCACCTATGAGAATTATCTTCACTTCTCTAGATTTTAGCATAACTCTAAACACATACATAAAATACATTTTACCATTACTTGTAAACACATACATAAAACACATTTTACCATTACCTTGTCCTTCAATAAGGTTTATTTACTGCTGGGTTCATCTTTTTTTTTTTTTTTTTTTTTCATAAGAAAATGTCTAGACGGGCACTTTCTCTGGCCCAAATATCTCATAAAATTCTTAGAAGCAATCTCTTACCCTAGTCCATCTTATACCCTCTTGGGGGAACAATGGAAAAGAGCTTTTTCAAATCTTTCTTTTTTTACCTTGGTACCTCGTGCCTTGAGGGACTCCCTGAGACCCTGTATAAACAAGTGATGCTTGCTTAATTCTTGTCCCAATATCTTCACTCACTTGTGCTATGTCACGGTTGTCTCATGGGCGGGCCACTCCTCCTTGTCTCTGGCTCTCCTCAATAGGAGTGTGCTATTACCTGTCCAGGCTTCCGAGCAACGTCCTTCAGCTGTGTGTCCCATTCCTTGAGCTCCAAGGCTGGCGCCAATTGTCCCAGTCCTCGGAGAATTCAGTGTGGTCCTAGGGAAAGGGGACTGATGGATGAAGAAAGAGACAAGAGAAATGGGGTACCTAGGAGCAAGACAGAGTCTCTCTATTCAAGCTCCAAAGTTTACTTCAAAACAGTGGCTTAAGAATACAGGTGGGTGGGAAAGTTACACTTGGCCCAAGGCTAACCCACTACCATAACTGGTTTACAGGAAATACCAGACTTTCAATCTCTGGGACCCAAGACCACAGATTCCCTGTCCTTTCTAACTTTGCACTTTAACTGACTAAGTTTCACAGAACAGTGGGTAGTTTCCTGGGTTTGGCTCTTGGCATCTCAAAGGTTTGGCTCCCGACAGTCCCCGTCCTTAATTTTAGTTGAGGCACTAAGAAAATAAGTCTAAAAACTCTCTCTGTGGAAATAAGCTGGAGACTCATCATTAATTCTTGATCAAGGCTCTACAAATACAACGTTATTTCCTGATACATTACCACGTTTTTAGGAAAATACACCTATCATTCTGCAAAGCTGCCTATAGACACTAACAAAGTAAAAACTGGGTTTCCTTAATATCAATAATTTCTCTGTGTTTTAAAGTACCCTTGATATTTTTCTCCCCGATATCTCTCAGGAAGTCCAAAGATTCAAACTGTGACATCAAACTATATTAAAATAGCATGAATAAATCTTTAACAAAAAACAGCAATAGATTTTTGAAAAGGTGACTACAAACTTTCTGACAGTGCTTTCATTTTCCCCAGATGACAAGGGTCATCATGAGATAGATCTTGGGATTACTCTTGCAAATTTCTTTTCCTAGGTGCTTCATAAATCTTCATTTTATGGAAGATCTCAATGCTAGCTAGTTTACATTGTAGACATATGGAAAACTGAAATGTCTGAAGCTTTTCTCTGTGCATGAAAGAGGAGATGCTTATTCTGCATACAGAGATAAAATTTATCAAGAGTTACTCCACGAACTCAGGAACCACTGCCACAAAGCACTGTATCATAGATTCTTTAATGTATAGCATTAAATGACTGAGATCCATAAAATCCTGTCTGGCATTTAGTTAGGACTTAAATTTAATTATATTCCCTACAGCCTTCACAGAAATATAAAACCAATACAAGTAGCAAAACCTTGTTGAGGTACCAGTTGGAACAAAGACATCATGTGTTAGAAGTAACTAAAAAGAATGGTAACAGAGAGGAAAGCTTCTCTAACAAGGTCAGCTCCCAGATGGGGTTGGGCCAGGCTCTCCCTCTTTTAAATGATTCTTCCTTGTGCTGGGAGCAAGCATATCTTTCTTATAGAAATCTCTTCTTGTGTTTCTTTAGTGTGCTGCATGTTCTCAGATGTTTTTAGCTCAAAACATCCTATGCCAAATTAGCATATCCCAGGGTGGTATATGCTGTCTCCTTAGTCTTTCTCACCCTTTTACAGGTGTTTATTGCTACCCATATAATAAAGAGAGAGCATGTATGGAAAGTGGGAGCTTCAGTTTGATCCCACTTTTGAAACAGAACTTACTTCCAAGTGTCTAAGTTTTCTCGCATGTTAATAATCTCAACGTTTCTGCTGAGCACTGCCATTCTGTATTATCCCAAGATATAAACACTTTCTAAGACATTTCTCCAGGGCAATCTATGGTACACGTTATATATCATATCATATCATCTCTCTCTCTCTCTCTCTCTCTCTCTCTCTCTCTCTCTCTCTCTCTCTCTGTAACATGTATGTATATATGTATAATATATGTATATTAATAATATATATAGTAATATACAAAGATTACATATGCTAATCTCCTGTTTCTCTTAATTTTTCTAAAATAAAAAACAGCTTAAAGCATATAACTTAATATAGTTTAAAGTTTTGAATAATATATTAAATTTTTTAGCAACCTGAGAGGAAAATAAAATAGACTATTTAACTAACAAAACATGATGTGTACATTAAGATGCCCATCAAGCAAATGCAAATTAAAACTACTTTGAGACACTACTGTTTGCCAGTCAGAATGGCTCTCATCAACAAATATGACCACAAAGGTTGGAGAGGGTGGGAAAAATGGAGCCCTTATTCACTGTTTGTGGGGAGTGCAAAATAATGCTGGCACTGTGGAAATTAATTTGGAGACTTCTAAAAGTATTAAAGCTAAAATCACCATATGGCCCAGTTATTTAACTCCACTCCAGTGTATGTATGTATGTATATATGGTCCAGTGTATTTAAGTATATACAAAGAAATATGTGACCCACCATGATATTAGTAATTTATTCGCTACAGCAATGAATTGGAGTTAACCTAGTTGTCCACCAAACAGATGAATAGATTATAAAAAATTTTGTATATTCATGAAATGGAATACTACTCAGCCCTAAAAAAATAGCTAAACATTTTGTAGAAAATATATAATATTAAGTGAAGTCACACTCTCCTAGAAAAGAAAAAATATGTTCTCTCATATGCAGCACCTAGCTAATAATATAATGTATTATTGTATAATGTATAATGTAAATAAATATCCAAGTGGGTGGACTAAAACATGAAGAAAAGAGGGGTCTAGGGAGATAGCTCAATGATTAGGAGTAAAGACTTACTCTAGCAGAAGACCCAGGTAGATTCCCAGCACTCACATATTGGTTCACAACCATTTTTAATTTCAGTTCCAGAGGACCCACTACCCTCTTCTGACATCTGTGAGCATCAAGTACAAATTTTGTATCCACACATACATGCAGGCAAAACACATACATAAAATCAAATGAATAAATCTAATTTTAAGATTACAACAGGAAGGACTTAATTCAGATAATTTTCAAGGGTTATGAAAAAGATTTTAAGGCTTTTCTTTTTCTAATTCTAATACTGTTATGGATTTTTATTTATTTGTTTGTTTGGGGTGGTGTATATATTGAATAGTAAAAATGTAAGATTTAATGTGAAGCTGCATTTTGAATACATAGTTTAATTATATAGAAGTTCATTGAGTTATGTTGATATGGGTGTCTGATTAACTTTGATGTGTGATGTTTTAATTTATTTGCAAGGCTTTAAGTAATAAAGTTTAAAAAATTAAAATAAAATAAGGTGTGGCAAACTTCCTAATAAATTTGTGTTTTTTAGCAAAGACATACCATTTCAATAAAAAAGAAATACATGTTTCTAGCTTCATATATACTAAAATGTGGATAAAAGTGACCTTAAGATGCCTTCATGTGAGCCTCTTATCTTTCCTTGGCTTGATGTTCCACATACACATGGGCACCCTTTCTCAGATCATTTGCTAGCTTATGTTTGAAATTTATTGCTCAATAAATGTGCTGTTCAGTTGTCATGGGTCTCAGAAGGATACAAGAATTGTGTAAACATGACACCAAGGAGGAAATACCCACATACACATCTGGGAGTGCATGAATGCTGACTGACCTTCAATAAATCTCATCTAGTTAAGGTTTTCCTCTCTGGAAAATATATATGAAGTACAGAAATTAAATGATTCTAATATTATTTCCTATTGGAATTTGTCCCTGAGGACTCCACAATTCTTAAGACTATTTTGAAAAGTTATAAAGAAAACCATTTCCTATAAGAAGTTGTAGTATTAAAACACTTAAAAATCTGGTTAAATATGTCAAGGGTAAACCTTATTTTGGAAGCTCAAATATGGAACAGAAAATAGGTGTCAACAATGGAAGTAAAATAGAGGCATGGACATTAATGAGGAAGTTCATTGCAAAGGATAATTTGCATGATAACAGAAAATCTCTTTGAAACTTCATGTAAAGATGTACAGAACACATAGAACTGAGTACAAATTAGATCTCTTTCAGTCTCATTGTTGATTAGTGCCCATGACTTAAAAAAATAACAAGCTATTATTGAGGACTTTGGTGTGCAGGAATGTATATGAATATGAACATAAATGTGGGAGTGCATGTGAATGATCTTTTACATAGCCATATATATATATATATATATATATATATATATATATATATATATACACACACACACACACACACACATACATATGTCCATTTGAAAGATATATCTGCTATATATGATATCTACATATAAGTTACATAGATATATGGCTATATGCATGATATATATATATATATATATATATATATATATATATATATATATAGCTATCTTTTCTATATATTCATATATATGGTTTTACATCAGTTGTACCGTACATTATTGTGAAATTTTAAATGTCTTAATTTTCAATATTTAATTTTTAAATTTTTTTTTCTTAATTGGGGAGATATTGACTTTATTTTTCTAAGTTTTGTATTTTTTTTTCTTTTTGATTCTTTATTTACATTTTCAATGTTTCCCCTTTTCTGGGTCTCCTCTTTGGAAACCTCCTATCCCCTCCCCATCCCCGCCTCTATGAGGGAATTCCACCTCCCACCCACCCGCCCACCCATCCCCATATTCCCACCTTGACATTCCCCTTTACTGGGGCCTCTAACACCCTTAGATCCAAGGGATTCTCCTCTCTCCCTGATGGTCATCAAGGTCATCCTCTGCCACATATGTGGTCTGAACCATGGGTACATAGATGTGCATACTTTGGTTGGTGGTCCAAACTCCAGGATGACTGGTGGTAGGGGGTAGCTCAGGCCCACTGATGCTCTTGCTCCCTCCATGGGGCTGTAAATTCCCTCGGCTCCTTCAGAGGCCCGAGGATGGAGTACAAATTCTTTCTACGGGTGTTTATGGACCCCCACCAGCTGATACTTATTTTTTGATTTTAGGCCGTGCTTCCACCACACTTAAAGGCTTACAAGTTCACCCTTCCCTGGTAGATAATGATTATACAGGAGAGATCAAGATTCTGGTCTCCGCCACCCAAGGCCCATTGTCTATTGTGTCAGGACAGCATCTGGCTCAGGCCTTACCATTGCCCTTAAACATCACTCAGCCTGCTATTACTGGGCCAAGAGGAACCACACGTCCTGGCTCCTCTGATATCTATTGGGTTTGAGATATGACTAAGGAACGCCCTACCCTTACTTTAAAATTGCAGGGAAAGAGTTTTAAAGGCATTCTAGATTCTGGTGCAGACTCCACAGTGTTATCTCAAGCCTTCTGGCCTAAAGAATGGCCCCTACAGGCCTCCATGACTCATTTACAAGGCATTGGGCAGTCCAAAAATACTCTTCAGAGTGCTCAATTATTGAC
>CM052702.1:104629935-104654075 GCA_028551405.1 Uromys caudimaculatus
GGGCCAGAGGCACAATGTTTCAGGATGCAACTGACTTGTGACTAACATTCTGTACTTCCCCATAACGCAAATTCCTTCCGTTCCCCACCCCTTTGTGGTTTTTTCCTTTAAATACCCCTGACTTCAGCTGCTCGGGGCCGAACCCCTCTGCCTCTGCGTAGGTTACGGGTTCGACCCCAGTGCATTGGTCCTTCTCACCACCCCCGAATTAAACCTCGTGTGATTGCAGCAAGGACGGTCTTTTGTGAGTTCTTGGGGGGTCGCACCATCCCGAGACTTGAGTGAGGGTCTCCCCAGTTCGGGGGTCTTTCACAACTATTTAGAGTCTTCAAGTTGTTTCCCACAAAGGTTAGAAAATTATGATTTTGTATCTGGCTTTTACTTGTTCTTAATTTGGAGTATCACGTCAGACTGTAAAAAAGATCCATAATTTTTACCATTTTCTTGGAATGGATAGCTATTTAAGTTTTGGATAAAATTATATCTTTTAAAAATCAATTAGGATTATTCTAAAATGACCTACAAACTTTCTAAAGTCATATATCAATATTCATAGTCTATTAGAGCAGGCTTTTTTCTGTCTCAGATTCTAATTAGAGTCATGAGATGCTATGTGAAAATATTCTCATTATCCTATTCAACAGGTGGAGATAGCAAGTTATGAAGTTACCTCTTGTTTGCATGCTTAAGCAAGTTCGTCACAAAACAGAAATCACACATATATAAATGTAGAACAAAAAATATCATGTAACATTAGAGCTAGCATAATGGATGCTAATCAGTAGTGGTGAAGCTACCTAGCTGTCTATCTATCTGGAATCAGCTATCTAGCTGAGTACAAGCTCAATTTATGCATATTTTAAAGATGTAAGTAAGTATTTTCCTGTTTTGTAGAGCAACAAAATAGCCTTAGCAATAAGTTATAATGCTTTGGTGGTTCCATGAGACTCTTTTGGATGAAGATAAAATAATTCATCCAGAGTGAAGCAACACAGACTCAAAATGATGACTATAATATTTTTTCTCCTATGCATTGATCTTAGATTTAGGCTTTCATCATGTGTGCTATGATCTGAATAACCATAGTTATTATTTACCTAGTAAGAAACCAGGTGGAGGATACCCAAAAAAGAGGATGTAGAATACAATGTTACTGAAAGATAAAGGAGAAAAAAGAATAAGAGGAGTAATTGGAGAAGAAGTTTGGAAAGAAGTGTAAAGGAAAAGATGAAGGGGAAGAATACCAAAGTCCTTTAAAGAATATGGAAACCTACTACCCTAGAAACTCCCTAAAAAATATACATATGCGAAAGAAATTTAAATGGAGTTACCATGTAATGGGGAGACAATATCCCACCAGACATGTTTTGCCACCAAATATAGTTCTCAGTACCAGGAATAGGTTATACTTTTTAATTATTAGGCAATAGGGTCCAATAAACCTCCAAATGCTTCAGGCTACAGCCAATGCTAGTTTTTATTCTCCAGAGCTTGACAGTAAGACACTATTGCTGAAACCATCACATATTTATATCATAGAACATGGAAAAATCTGATATTCACCTAGAAATTCCATCCCTACTTGCAGACATTCATAGGACTGTAAGGTGCTCTAAATGCAACCAGAAAAGGAAAGAAATCACCAGTCTCACCCAGCTATGAACCTTGTGAGCTATAATGACCATAATAGTCTAAATAAGAATTGTCCCTAGAAACTCACTTATTTGAATGTTTCTTCACCACGAAGTGAGACTGTTTGAAAGGATTAGAAAGCTTAGGAGGTATGGCATTACTGGAAGAAGAGTGTCACTGAGGATAGACTTTGAGTTTTCAAAAGCCCATGCCAGTGTCTCATCTCTGCCTGCATATCAGGACGTAGCTCTTAACTACTCCACCAGCACCATGTCTACCATGCCTTTTGCTATGCTCCCTGCCATGATGAAAATACACTAAATTTCTGAAATTCTAAGAAATACCTCAATTAAATGTGTTCTTTTATAAGAGTTGTCTTGGCCATAGTGTCTCTTCATATCAGTAGAACAGTGGATAAGACAATGATCTTCCTGCAAGATATGCCTGTTGAATGTAATGAGAATTACCAACCATCTTTCAAATTGATTTTAATGTCAATTTAATGAAATGGAACGCATAATGAACTGTTAATGAGGACAAAACCTAAAGATAAATAGGCTCTGAGTCTTAGGGAAAAACCCATTATAATCTTGGTAAATGAACATAACAATGAAATTACTCCCCCGTGGCATACTGCTACACCCATAGATCAATGTAAATATAGTCCTTATCAGAGTAACTTCTACTTGCAGTAGATTGTAATTAATACCAAAAAACCAACTCGTCAACATGCAGAGAATTAGCAACTTTGGAATACCTACCCTAAGAGGATGTCTATAACATACTCATTTCCTCAAGGTTCAGGGATCTATGCAGAAGAGGGGGCAGAAAGATTGTGAGAGAAGAGATGATGGATGACTTCAATGCAAGGGTGTTCCAGACACAACAGGGCAGATGTGCCTATGAATTCACAGAGACTATAATGCCATGTGGAAAGCCTGCATAAGCTCAAGCCAAACAAAATTCCAGCATGAAAGAGAGAGCATAAAGTTCTACTCATACCCAAGGAGATATGAGCAATTTAACCTGCAGGGAGAAGGAAAGTCAGTTTTCTTCAGTGGAGTGACACTAAACACATCAGCCACACTCCAGGACAGATCTCTAACCAAGGAGTAGTCAGTCAACACAAACCGAACTCTGTTTGTTTTTTTTTGTTGTTGTTGTTGTTACTCTGGTTTTTTTCTTCTTAAATGATAAATCAGGGAGATATGAATGGATCTGGAGAAGCTGAGGGAGCAGAATGAATATAATCAAAATATACTATATGAAGATCACAGAGACTAAATAAAAACATTAATTTTAAAAGTTAAAGTAATATAAGGAGAAAACAAACTGAATACCAGCATTCACTGAATTTGCTTGATGACTTTGACCATGTTACCAGCTGCCTCAGTATCCTGCTACCATGTCAGCTTGCCTTCACACAATGATGTACTATAATGAACCTGTAAGCCAAAACAAATCATTCCCTCAAGTTGATTTCTGTCATGTATTTGGTCACATCTACCTAAATAGTAACTAACACATGGATATTGTGTGTGTATATTTGTGTGTGTATGTTTGTGTGTCTGTGTGTGTGTCTCTGTGTCTATGTGTATGCATGACTGTGTGTGTGTGTGCATGAAAGATACTATATCATTTACACATTTCATCTAAAGTTACTCCTTTGGAGTCTGGAGATTATCTTACCTCCCAGGTCTCTGGTACATTCTGGAGGGTCCCGCCACTCCTAACTCCTGAGGTAACCTGTTTCCGTTCTTTCTTCTCACCCTGAAGGCTTCAGTCCTATTTCCCCCAACCCCCACAATAGCTGATCATGTTACCCTGTCCCATCCTTATCTACCTCTTACTCAGGTCCTTCCCTCTGCCCCCCATGATTGCTTTCTTGTCCCTCTCAAATGGGATTGAGGCATCTTCAATTGACCCCTTCATTTTGTTAACCTGCTTGAGTTCTGTGGATTGTATCTAGGGTATTCTCTATTTTTTTTTTTTTGCTAATATCCATTTATTAGTGAGTACATACCATTCATATCCTTTTGAGTCTGAGTTACATAATAACTCAGGATGATATTTTCTAGTTCCATCCATTTGCCTGCAAATCTCATGATTTCGTTGTTCTTAATAGCTGAGTAGTATCTTGGTTCTTGGTCTTATCCATTCTGACTGGTGTGAGGTGGAATCTCAGGGTTGTTTTGATTTGCATTTCCCTGATGGCTAAGGATGTTGAACATTTCTTTAGGTGCTTCTTAGCCCTTCAAGTTTCCTCAGTTGAGAATTTTCTTTAGCTCTTTTCCCCATTTTTTGATAGGGTTATTTGGTTCTCTGGAATCTAACTTCTTGAGTGCTTTGTATATATTGGATATTAGCCCTCTATTGGATGTAGGATTGGTAAAGATCTTTTCATAATCTGTTTGTTGCCATTTTGTTCTATTGACAGTGTCCTTTGCCTTACAGAAATTTGCAATTTCATGAGGTCCCTTTTGTCGATTCTTGATCTTAGAGTATAAGCCATTGGTGTTCTATTCAGGAACTTTTCCCCTGTACCCATGTGTTCGAGACTTTTCCCTACTTTCACTTCTATTAGATTCGGTGTATCCGGTTTTATGTGGAGGTCCTTGACCACTTGGACTTGAGCTTTGTACAGGGAGAAAGGAATGAATCATTTTGCATTCTTCTATATGTAGACTGTCAGTTGAACCAGCACCGTTTGTTGAAAATGCTGTCTTTTTTCCATTGGATGGTTTTACCACCTTTGTCAAAGATCAAGTAAGTGTGTGGGTTCATTTCTGAGTCTTCAGTTCTATTCCATTGAGCTACCTGCCTGTCACTGTACTAATACCATGCAGTTTTTTTTATCACTACTGCTCTGTAGTACAGCTTGAGGTCAGGGATGCTGATTTCCCCAGAAGTTCTTTTATTATTGAGAATACTTTTTGCTATCCTGGGTTTTTTGTTATTCCAAATGAATTTGAGACTTTTTATTTCTAAGTCTATGAAGAATTCAGTTGGAATTTTGATGGGGATTGCATTGAATCTGTAGATTGCTCTTAGCCGGATGGTCATTTTTACTATATCAATCCTGCCAATCCATGAGCATGGGAAATCTTTCCATTTTCCAAAGTCATCTTCGATTTTTTCTTTAGAGACTTGAAGTTCTTGTCATACAGATCTTTCACTTATTTGGTTAAGTTAAACCAAGATACTTTATATTGTTTGTGACTATTGTGAAGGGTTTCATTTCCCTAATTTCTTTCTCAGACTGTTTATCCTTCAAATATAGGAAGGCTACTGATGTGTTTGAGTTAACATTATATCTGGCCACTTTGCTGAAGTTTATCAGCTGTAGGAGTTCTCTGGTGGAGTTTTTTGGGTCATTTAAGTATATGATCATATCATCTGCAAATAGTGATATTTTGATTTCTTCCTTTCCAATTTGTATCCCTTTGACCTCCTTTTGTTGTCTACTTGCTGTAGCTAGAACTACAGGTACTATATTGAATAGATAGGAAGAAAGAGGGCAGCCTAGTCTAGTCCCTGATTTTAGTGGAATTGCTTCAGGTTTCTCTCCATTTAGTTTGATGTTGGCTACTGGTTTGCTGTATATTGCTTTTACTATGTTTTGCTATGGGCCTTGACTTCCTGATCTCTACCAATACTTTTAACAAGAAGGGATGTTTTATTTTGTCAAATGCTTTTTCAGCATCTAAGGAGATGACCATGTGTTTTTTTTTCCTTTGAGTTTATTTGTATAGTGAATTACTTTAATGGATTTTCCTACATTGAACCAACATAGCATCTCTGGAATGAAACCTACTTGATAGGTGTGAATGATTGTTATGATGTGTTCTTGGATCTGCTTTGTGGGAATTTTATTGAATATTTTTGCATCCATATTCATAAGTGAAATTGGTCTAAAATTCTCTTTTTTTCTTGGGGCCTTGGGTAGTTTAGATATCAGAGCAACTTGTTGGGCCGAGCATTGTCAGACTGAGCCTGCTCAGTGCTTGCCGCCCTCCTGAGTCAGCCCCAGGGCTAGAGTTGTTAGGCAGGGCTTTGTGGGACTGAACCTGCTCAGCGCTCACTGCCATGCTGAGTCGGCTTGGGACTAAACACGCCAGAGAGGCCAACTAGCCTACAGAGTGCGGGAGACTTCTGGTGGTTCCCGGGAGACCCCCAGTCACTGTCGATGTGCACCCCACTGCTCGGCCCAGAGCAGATTTCCTTGCGGGGCCCAAGTATTACTACAGCCCCTTAGACAAAGTTCTCTGATGCCAAAGTAGTTTTGCAGCTTTATTCCTTCTGGATGGCAGGTGGCGGGGGGGGGGGGGGATGGAGCAGGAGCAGGATGGCAGGCAGGGGTGGGTGGAGAGCAGTGTAAGAGCAGGCAGGCAGAGAGCTGGCGTAGGCAGATAGCTGCGCAGAGAGAGAGCAGGTGGGCAGAGCTGCGCACAGAGATAGAGAGAGAGAGCAGGTGGGCAGAGCTGCTCAGAGAGAGAGAGAGAGAGAGAGCAGGCAGGCAGAGCCATGGAGAGAGAGCAGCAGAGAGAGAGCTATGCAGGTGGGACAATCTGATATACTGGTTGGGAGGAGTCAGGGGATTGGCAACCGGTGCTTTCTATTGGCTAGGTCTGGGAGCTCTCTAGTGCCACATTTGCCTATGGGATGGATCAGGGCTGCTATTCAAGTCTCACACACCAGGTCTCTCTCTATACAGGGGTTGTAAAGGCTGTGACTGATTGTACAGGAGTCGTCCGGGAGCGTTGGCTAAAAATATAATTCGGTCCCTTGTGAATATTTCACGGGGTCTCCCAGAATTTTCAGCCTTTGCTCAACCAGGTCAGACTGCCTGTCATAGACCACTGCCCCCACAGCAACTGTGGCTTCATAGAATGAATTAGGTAGTGTTCCTTCTGTTTCTATTTTATGGAATAATTTGAGGAGTGTTGGTATTAGCTCTTTTCTGAATGTCTGATAGAATTCTGCATTAAAGCCATCTTGCCCCAGACTTCTTTTTGCTTGGGAGATTTTTAATAACTTTTTCCATTTCCTTAGGGGTATATGGGCCTGTTTAGATAGTTTATCTGCTCTTGATTTAACTTTGGCATGTGGTATCTGTCTAATCATTTTCATTGAATTCTAGGAAGGCTTTAATTTCTTTATTTCTTCCCTGACCAAGGTATCACTGAGTAAAGTTTTGTTCAGTTTCCATGTGTATGTTGGCTTTCTGCTTTTTTGTTTTTTTGTTTTTGTTGTTGTTATTGAAGACCACCCTTAGGCCATGGTGAACTGATAGGATGCATGGGATTATTTTAATCTTCTTATATTGGTTGAAGCATGTTTTGCTACCCATTATATGGTAATTTTTGGAGAAGGTACCATGAGGTGCTGAAAGAAGTTATATATATATATATATATATATATATATATATATATATATATATATATATATATATATATATATATATATATATTGTTTTGTTTTAGGGTAAAATGTCCTGTAGATATCTATTAAATCCATTTGGTTCATAACCTCTATTAGTTTCATTGTGTCTCTTATGAGTTTCTGTTTCAATGACCTGTCTATTAGTGAGAGTGGGATGTTGAAGTCTCTCACTATTATTGTATCAGGTTCAATGTGTGTTTTGAGCTGTAGTATGAATGTGTCCTTGCATTTGAGGCATAGATGTTCAGAATTGAGACTTTCTCCTGGTGGATTTTTCCTTCAATGAATATGAAGTGTCCTTCCCCATATTGCTTGATAACTTTTGGTTGAAATTCTATTGTATTAGATAGTAGGATGGCAACTCCAGTTGTTTTCTTGGAACCATTTGTTAGGAAGCCTTTTATCCAGCCTTTTACTATGAGATAGTTACTGTCTTTGCTATTGAGGTATGTTTCCTGTATCAGCAAAATGTTGCATCCTGTTTGCGTATGCAGTCTGTTAGCTTATGTCTTTTTTTGGTTAATTGAGTCCATTGATGTTGAGAGATATTAAGAACAGATGATTTTTAATTCCTGTTGTTTGCTGTTGTAGATGTCACTATGTGCGTGTGATTTTCTCCTTTTGGCTTTGTTGTGAGATGATTAATGTCTTGTATTTTCTTTTGGGTAGGTACCCTCCTTGTGTTGGAGTTTTCCTTCTATAATGTTCTATAGGGCTGGATTGGTAGCTAGATATTGTTTGAGTTTAGTTTTGTCCTGGAACATTTTGGTTTCTCCATCTATGTTGATTGAGAGTTTTGCTGGGTATAGCAGCCTGGGTTGGCATTTGTGTTCTCTTAGGGTCTACATGACCACTGTCAAGGTTCTTATGGCTTTTAGTATCTCTCTTTAAGAAGTCTGGTGTAATTCTGATAGGTCTCATTTTATATGTTACTTGTCCTTTTGCCCTTACATCTTTTAATATTCTTTCTTTGTTCTGTGAATTTAATAGTTTAATTATTAAGTGATAAAAGAATTTTCTTTTGGTCCAATCTCCTTGGTGTACTGTAGGCTTCTTGTACATTTATGGCCATCTTTTTCTTTAGATTGTGGAAGTTTTCTTCGATGATTTTGGTGAAGACATTTTCCAGTCCTTTGAGCTGGAAATCTTTGCTCTCCTCTATTCCTATTATTCTTAGATTTGGACATTTCATTGTGTTATATATTTCCTGGGTGTTTTGGGTTAGGAGTTTTTTATGTTTTGAATTTTTCTTGACAGTTGTGTCAATATCTTCTATCTCTTGTATTTTGTTGGTGATGCTTACCTCTGTAATTCCTGACCTCTTTCATAGGTTTTCCATTTCAAGGGTAGCCTTCATGTGTGTTTTCTTAATTGTTTCTACTTCCACTTTTAGGTCTTGGACCACTTTGTTCAAATCCTTCACCTGTTTGATTGTGTTTTCCTGTATTTCTTTAAGGAATTTATTTGTTTCCTCTTTAAGGGTTCCTACCTATTTACCTGTGTTTTCCTATATTTCTTTCAGTGCTTTATCTTAAGTGATTTATCCCTTAAAGTACTCAAGTATCTTCATGAGATAGGATTTTAGATCAGCTTCCTGATTTTCAGGTGAGTTGCTGTATCATAGGCTTGCTGTGGTGGGAGAACTGCATTCTGATGATGCCAAAATATATTGCCTTCTCTTGCTTATGATCTTGTGATTGCCTCTTACCATCTGGTTATTTCTTGTGTTTGCGGGTCTGGGTGTTTCTGTCTGGAGGCTGTCTCCTGTGTCCCATGTTTGCTGCAATTCTACTGGAAGGCCTGTGGCCCTGAATGTAGAAGACATCCTGTGAAGCCTTCAGACTATGGTGCCTTCAGAGTGGTGTGTATGCTGGTAACCTGTTGACCTGGCTACAGTGGCTCCCCTGGGAGGCCTTCAGACTGTCCTGTCTTCAAAGGAACAGTCAAGCTGTTGCCCTGAATATAGCTATTCTCCTGGAAGGACTGTAGACTGTAAGTTTTGTTGTAGTGTGTGCAGTAGAACTCCTGGGAGGCTTCAGACTTTGGTGTCTTCAGTGGTGTAGATAGCTGTTGAACTGTCCTAGCAGAATGTGCAGGGTGGAAGCAGAGTGGAATGGGGGGGGTAGTGGCAGAGTTTTGGGGGTTGATGGGTCCTGAGTCCTCTAGGTTTCTCCATGTTCCCAGCTACTACTGTTGTTTGGGAGGGACCCTTACCTATTGTCCTGTGTGCAGCAGAGCTCCTGGGAGGCCTTCAGATCGGTTTCTTCACAAATGTTCTGAGACTATAGGACAAACTATTGTGATTCTTTATCTTTATAATTGTCAATTCAATTTCAATGCAATATCCCGACTGCCTTTTTCTCATTTTCTCCAGCAGTTTGTTTAGAGACAGAGATCCGTGTTCAGGCTCCTGATGTTGATGAAGTCATGGTGGAGTGTAACTCAGAAGGGTGGTTCCCAAGGCCCTAATTTGAGTGGAGAGATAGCAAGGGAAAAAATCGTATTCACAGAATGAAGCCAGATGTTTTCAGATAAAGATAACTCTTCTCATCATAAACAGGTCACAGGGCAGCATTATATGATGTATTCTCAATACTGTAACATGTGAAGAGAAGCAAATATGCATCATCCTAGCAAGTGAGTATTGTGATCAAGTATGGTTGTTGATCTTAAAACATAAAGACAAAATTAGGGAGGCAATTAATATTAAAATGAATTACTATATCATGGAGTTCCCTTTCAGTTTTAGTAAGACAAATATTGAGAGATGGTATGGCAAGAGTATTAGAAGGCAAGTAGATATTGATAATCTGTAAATAAGTGCATGTCACATTTTGTTGGCACTGAGTGTTATTTCATTAGACATGATAATTTTGTGTAAGTTTAGTAAAATACAGATTTTGG
The DNA here is from genome assembly GCA_028551405.1 of Uromys caudimaculatus. Lineage (NCBI taxonomy): Eukaryota > Metazoa > Chordata > Mammalia > Rodentia > Muridae > Uromys > Uromys caudimaculatus. The sequence goes on from CM052702.1 coordinate 104,639,915, forward strand.
TAACTAAAAATGTTGTCGTTATTTTGATCTATGTTTTTATCTAGATTTTGAATATATATCTATGCAATGAGTATATAACTAATATCATATTTTTAATTTTTATTTATTGGTGTATACGTGTGTGTGTGTATGTGTGTGTACATTTACATGTGAACACACATAATGGTACATATGTGAAGGTCATAGGACAACTGTCTTGAGTTAAGTTTCTTTTCTCACAGTAAGTTCCAGGGATTAAACTTGGCTCCTCAAACTTGCAAGGCAAACAATTTTACCTACTGAGTGCTGAATTTAATGATTTTGGTTGTTCACTGTTTATTTGATTATCTTTTTATTTTGAGAAAAAATCCACTCTATATCCTTAACTAGCCTGGAACTTGCTAAATTGATCAAGCTGGTCTGCAATGTACACAGATCCTGATACCTCTGCTTCTGAAGTACTGGTATTAAATGTGTGTGCCACTGTCCCTTTTGCTCACTGTTGTGGTTTTTTTATGAATCCTAAATGTGTTTAAGCAAAAAGTTTTTTTTTATTATTCTCATGTAATATTAGTATTCTGCTTTCACTTGAGTATAGTATTTAATGATAGTTTACAGAAGCCAGGAAAATAAATAGTAAGTAACATGGGCAACTAAAGCCAGAATTTTACATGTACATTGCTGTATCTTTGGATGTGCAATGGATGATTGCCTAAGACAAATCAGAAAAAGGTTGTATCTTGTGTATAGTAAAATTACCTTTAGCTAAGAATAGTATGTTAAAGATGATTGTAGTAGAATAATGTGAGCATCAGGTTTGTGCCTTAGATCTCACTTCTCAATTCCTAGAATCATTTTCTATACTGAGAGCAAATTTTCTCTCTCTCTCTCTCTCTCTCCTCTTCATTCTCTCTCTGTGTCTGCCTCTTTCTCTGTTTCTTTCTGTTATTCTCTTTCTCATCTTCTCTTCTCCTTTACTCTTAGATGTTTAGAAAATGAATAGAAACATTAAACTCTCTTTATCTGTCAGTCTGTAGGAAAGATTTCTGTGATTCCCAGGAAAAGTAGCATGCATGAATAATATTTGAAGGGATGGCTTGATGATACATGCCTATAATCCCAGCACTTGTAAGCCTAAGGTAAGGATGATGGAGAATTTTAATGACATTTTAGTCTACAGTAGTGAAACCTTGTTGAGAGAGAGTCATGGCATGAAGAGAAAGACATGGAGAGAGAGAGAGACAGAAAAATGGTCTACAAATTCTGCTGTGTTTTCATGATATTTTGGGTATGTAGTGAAAGAGATATTTTAGAAGAATGATTACAAGAACATGGAACTGAGTATGAATACAGAACCTTTTCAGCTTATGTAGGGAAATTGTATAATGATCACACCTCAGACAGCAGATAACAGAACTTTAAAAAGAAAAGGGGAGGATAGGTTCAACAATTTCCCAAACCTGAGCTGCAATTTCAGTGTTCATATTGGTGTTAAGAAATCCTATACTTTCTGTTAGATGACATTTTTAATCAAGGCCACATTTGGATGAACCTTTTATTTTCCTTATTGAATTCCTGATAGTAATCAGTTACATTTGCAAGGGACCAGGTGATGCTATGATGAAGGTACAATCACTAAAGTATATTTAAGAAATTTGATTTCATGTCATGTTAATGTTTAGGTAAAGCTAGATGACATTGATCTTCTAATGCCATTCTTACATTGAGAAGACTTATTTTTTTTATCCTAGAAATGTTGAATTTCACATTGATAATATTGAGGTTTCAATGCATGATTGTTCTTAAGGATGGTGTCTATCAAAATGCATGATGACCTTTTAATTCCAGTGGTTACTTTTATGTTTTATAATGATACAGTAAAGTAATAAAATAAATCAACAATGAAATAATTTTCTTTTTTAGAAGTAGTTAAGCTCAAAATGGGATCTACTCAACTTGTGTTCCTTTAAATCTGACCTCCAAGTGTGATAACTATCTCATTCTTTCTTGCTACTAGTTACAAACCAAATTTTCAAATTCATCTCTACTAGATCAGGAGAGCAAGACACAGTGACTTCTACCTTTCTAGGTAGTTGTCTGTAGGCTAGCATCCTACAATCATGTATCCATATATATATTCCACCCTTCTCTGTTCTAGGATATGCATCAGGATCTCTACCTAAATGTCTTCTTGTGCCGATCTCTGGACCTGTTCAAATATTGTGTTTCTTAGTCTGTACTATTATACTCTTTGCTGTGTATTTCTCACTCCAGAGAAGAGGTAAAAGGAATTAGTAGTGGTGGAATATCTCTTAGTTGATCTCCTTTACCTAATGAGAACTGTGTCCTGGATATTTAGTTATATGAGAATTTCATCATTAACAGGATAATCTGTGGATGTGTTGACATCTCGTAGGACTGTTTTCCAGCAGTAAAATTGCAGATGTCAATAACTAGAGCTGCTCACTCTCAGTGAGACCACATTATTTTCAGATGCACTGTATATCAACTCCTCCTGTTTCTTACACAAAGAGTAAAAAAAACCTGAAAATACTAAGAACAAATCCAGTGACTCCCTTTCTAATATTCCTTACGGTCATTAACTGTAAATATGATCCATAAGACCAAGTCAAGTTTTAGTATGTATTTGTGGCTCACTCTCTACATTGAAAGCATGCTAGATATTAACTTTTCACACAGATTTCCAGTACTAATAAATATCCTGAACAAAAAATGTCATTTAATGAGATTCATAAAATACTAAGGACCAACCCCAGTGGGGTCTTCTTGTTGGCTCTCCTTGAGACAGTGGAGTGGGAAGAGCAGAGGGTAAGACTTTTGTCTTACAAGATATGGGGTAAAGTTTTTTGTTTCACAAGGTATTCTAGATTGCTGTGTAATAATTAAAAGTTCACTTATCTAAGTCTAAGCTACTTTGCTAATGTAGCTGCCTTCATGTACCTCTGAGGTCAGAAAATGCAGTCTCTGAAATTTAGCGCCTCATCATAAAACAGCAAGAGATGAAGTAAAGAATTAATTGCTAGATCCTTTTCCCTTTTGGCGAGATGCCTCTTGGTTGTCAGGCTAGGAGGATGTTTGGAGCAATAAACTTCTATTTAACCAGGAGAAGAAAATAATGCTCACAAAAGGAAAAAAACTTTTACCTATGCAAATATTCATAAACACACACATACACACACACACACATATAATTTCCATTCAAACAAGTTAGGTCAAGCTTGCATACATATACACACCTATACTTTCATATGCATTTGGAGCAAATGACCAAGCACTAGCGCAGAAAGAACTTACTCATTCTGGATGAAATATAACCCCTAATCTTTATTTCATAGAGAAAGAAAAAGCTTCTATCCTTTTAATGCTAAATGAATTAAACCCAAGTTTGTAAGAAGAAAGCTTTGTTACTTTTAGTACTATGTCTGCCTCATTATTTAGAAAACACATGTTCTGTCCCATGGTATGGAGAAGCCTGCTTGCTTTGTATGTTACTTGGCCTTTTAAACTTGTGACTTTTAATGATCTTTCTTTCTTTGTAGATTTTGTGTTTTGGTTATTATGTAGTAGGCTTGGATTTGTTTGTTTGTTCATTTGTTTTCTTCTTGTCCAATCTAAGTGATGTTCTGTGGGTTTCTTGTATGTTTATGGACATCTAATTTTGAGGTAGGGGAAATTTTTCTTCTAAAATTTTGTTAAAAATATTTTATGATCCTTGGAGCTGGAACTCTTTACCTTCTTCTATTCCTATTATTCTTAGATTAGGTCTTTCCCTCGATGTTTTATGTCAGGAAATTTTAGATTTAACATTTTCTTTGACTTTGTATCAATTTCTTCTATTGTATCTTCTACTCCTGTAATTCTGTCTTCCATCTCTTATATTCTGTTGGTAATGCTTTTAGTTAGTCCTGTTCTCTTTTCTAGATTTTATATCTCTAGAATCCCCTCAAATTGTGTTTTTGTTATTGCTTCTATTTCGATTTTCATGTCCTGAATGGTTTAATTCATTTCCTTCACCTGTTTGATTTTATTTTCTTATATTTTTTAAAGAAATTTATTATTTTCCTCTATCAAGGCCTCTACCTGTTTGATTGTGTTTTCCTGTATTTCTCTGAGGGATTTATTCATTTCCTTTTTAAATGCATCAATCCTCTTTATAAGATTTGATTTAAGGTCATTTTCTTGTGCTTCTGTTGTGTTAGGATAGCTAGAGCTTGCTGTAATGTGATAGCTTTGCTCTGAAGGGGCTAAGCTTGCCCTGGCTCTTATTGTTTGTGTTTTCATGCTGGCTTTTAGCAATCTGGCTGACCCTGGATGTTCCTGGTGTATCAGGCATTGGGAAGGCAGGCCTAATATAGATGTTTCCCATGTACCAGGCCTCTGGTGGGAAGCCTTGTACTGGATGTTCATGGTATAGCTTGCCTGCATGTGCCTTGTGTGGCAAGCCTGGATGTTTCTTGTTCTGCAGGCCTGATGGTGGCCATCAGAACAGTGACCAGATAATAAAGCTCTGTGGACAGCCTGTAGCTAGTTCATGGCAGATTGGCTTGCCCTATGGGATGTCCAAGGAAATGATGGTGAAGGAATCAAACTTGGTTGTGGTGTCTTCAGGTGGTCTGATGGAGGCTGGCAGATCAGTGGCAGAGAATAGGGCTCTGGGAACAGTCCACAGCTAGTTCAGGGCAGCTGGGTATTTGATAACTTATCAGGGAGCGTCTCCCAAGAGAAGACTGATTTTCACTTTCTCAGCAGCCATTGATGACCTGAAGCTCTTTATCCAAGGGTAAGCCCTTGTGATTTTACTCCCATTCATGTTTGCATGTCAACTGTTTTTTTTCATTGTACATATCTTCCTAGAAGACCACATTGTTATGGTTTTGTGGGTGCCTCAACATCCTAAATGCTGATATTACAAGTGAGCATCAGAGTACTCAGCTATAATTAAAGACATTCTACAGCATGTAAAGGAATATTGAATGTTACTTTTAAAAAAATGATCCTGTCATAAACAATCTCAGTAGTTTCCTAATTTTTTCACCTTTAGTCTCTCTTTCAGATCTCCACTTTACCTAATACAGTTATTTTGGGATGTAAAGCCATGCCAGGAAGGTTGATAAGGTAGAGCAGGTTGAGGCCCGGAGACTCAGTGGGCACACCCCCAAGGGTTAGGTGACTCCCAGCTCCCTGCTAGACTCCTGACTTGGAATACGTGCCATGCTTCTCACATAAAGAAGGCATGACCTGTGGTCATGTAGGGCCAAGCTATGCTAATAAAGCACCTAGAGGCCTGGAGGGCAGAGCCAATAAGCTTCCCTTCCCAGACATTACTCCCTGCAAAAAGTCTTTAATCTCATGCCCACCCTGAGTAGTGGGGTATGGTTTTATTCATCCATTTTCCACCATGACAATAAACTGTTTGGAACCATGATCTAGCTGTTTTCATAGAAGGCCTCTCTTCACTCTCAGCCACAATGGTCACCAAGCTTGCCCCATCAAACTAAGGACTTTCCCCACTGAGACTAGCCAGGTCTCCCCCTTTCCCCCAACCCTTGGCTAGATGAAGCTTATGAGTCCCCTGCCTCCATTCTCTGTTCTTCTGCAACTTCCAATGGATGTCCAAGAAACTGATAACACCACAGCCCTGTCCTCATTGCAGGCCCAGGGACTCTAAAACCAGTTCCAGCTTTCCCATCCTTCAGACTGCTTTCCTATCTCCAGAACAGTGTCCAAGTGCTTCCCTACAGACCAACATCTGCCTTGGTGGTGGTGTGGGGTAGGCACAGTCAAACTCCCAGAGTTCTATCTCCCCAAGCAGCCTTGCCCAGTGGCAAAGCAGTCGCAGGCACACAACTCGACAAACTACTAGATAATTGCATTGATAATTTTGATAACTTTCCTGAAGATATGTTTTGTCATACCAATCATGGGTTTATTGCTAAAACAACTTGTACATTTTCACTCTTATGTCAGACTAAACCTCAGGAAAATAAGGATGTTATCATGGACAGCCAAACCAGACTGGGAAAAGCCCATGAGTGTTCAATCCTATACAAAGAACTACAGGCAACCAAGAGTATATGGGAGCAGGAGAGGTGAATTCCACAGAGAAGAGATACCAATTGATCGTCCAATGAAAAATCATCAACCATGAAAGCATACATACACATCACATTGTACAAATTGAACTGATCATATTTAGGAATATATATATATGTAAAATTTGTTAATATATTATAATTTATATACTATATATTATATTATAAATATTCTTATGTATATATGCATATAAATATACATGGATGCAATAAGATTTATTGAAAAAAAAGAGGCCATGAACTTAAAAGAGAGCAGGGAGGGTTGTATGAGAAGGTTTGAAAGGAGACAAGTGAAAGGAAAATTGTAAATAAATTATAATCACAAAAAATTTAAAATGATTTTTTAACAAATGTGAGAAGAATCATGACTGAGTCATCCTACTGGTAGAGATTTAATTTGCATTTTCTGAGAAGGCCCCCACCCCTTATGAACCGTTGTTCTGCCAACACCTGAAACAAAAAAAATATATGTAGAACATGGGATTTGCTAAGCCATATATTAGTATTCTAAGGGAAAGTTTCTGTTTTCTCTACCATTAGTAACGTATTTTTTACTGCAAGAGTGCCATTAGAGAGTATCCAAGCTTCTTTTATGCTTTCTTTTCATACATAACACATAGAGTCATTATTGTGCATCTGAGGAGGATTTTAATTCTTCTCTTTCAACATGTAAGGCAATTTTAGTGCTGACTATTTCAGAATATTCTAATAAAATATATTGTTTTTTACATAGATCATTTTATACAAGTCTTATGTATTTCATTTACTAAAAATTCCTATTTAAATCCTCCTTGAACGTTCTTTACACCATTTTTTAAAACTTTACACCTTTTCTATTGCTGTAAAGAGACATCATGACCAAGGCAATTTATAGAGGAATGTGTTTACTGGGGCTTGCTTATAGTTTTAAAAGTTGAATCTCTGACCATTATCTGGGAAGCAACAAAACAAGGGGATATGCATAGCACCAGAATAGTGGCCAAGAGCTTACATATTATTTACAACTTGGAAGAAGGGAGGGAGAGAGACAGATGGATTGGATAAACCAAAATGCAACCACAGTGACACACTACCTCCCACAAGGCCACATTTTCTAATATTTTCCAAAAACAAAATTCACCAATACAGTACCAAGCCATATATATATATATATATATATATATATATATATATATATATATATATATATATATATATGCATATATATGCATGGTTATGAGTGCATTTTCTATGAAGTAATTTATAATTTTACATATTTATTCGGCTAGAGTATTCTGTCAGAAGTGTCAAGTAGGTGCTGACTACAGACTTACTCCTGAACTATTATTTCTGACGTAACTGGACCCCAGTGTGTCCTCAGATATAAGTTCTTATACCAATAGTTTTTATACAAAGACAGTAAATCATAAGGCAATAATTAATTCCTGCTGATTTCTTGATAGAGTATTGTTGGGAGGAGATTTTTATGTAGTCTGTAAAGGTTGTGTTTGTATAATTCAAATGCCGATTTTTGTGCCAGCAGAGATTATGGAGGGCCATATGAGAGAAATAACAAATGGCTTTAGAACTCACAGAATGAAGCCTACTGGTTAACACAATCATGATGGCTGTACCTAGAAAGGCACAACCTCAAGAACTATGTGTCCTGAGGACTCCTGCTTTTGTGGAATTTTGCTCTGCTTGTCATGTCTATATCCATCTTATTCTAAGAATTGTATGAACACTGTAAGGAAGCCTCCAGCCAGTCACTGGGCAGTTCATTGGCACTCACAATAATGCTTGGTCTTTCTTAGGCATTCTGCTGGAAGAACTTAATCATTCAATCACTATCCTAGGAAAGAACTTAAAAATGTTGATTGTCAGCAATGACTAGCACCCTTAGAATGAATGGTGAAAGTTATATTGTTAGAAAAGTTAGGTTAAGAAGTTTTTGCTAGTGACTCTGATGTAGAAAATCTTAGGGAACAATTTGAAGTTCAGAAAGGCACACTCTTCATAGTTAAGCTACTGTTTTTTGGTTTTTTTTTTTAGGTCAAGGAACAAGAACAATCTCAACACTGGCTGACATGACCCTTATGATGAACCTGGGCTTGTGAAGAAGGTAATGAATTTCTTGTACCCGATTTTTCCCTCCACTTTCTTATATGATTTAATAAAAATCGCTGTTGAACAGATGTGCATTTTAACAATTTAAAGTAAAAATGACTAATGGTAGTTTATATAAAAAGTTTAGATTTGTTATCTTTATAAATTACTTTTAAAGATAAATAATGAAATAATTGGTTCTTACTTTGTAATTGCAAATTACAGGCTGCCAGTAAGAAAGACTGGCTGAGTATTTGCTCACACTTTGTTAATCTATAGCAAGTTGCTTAGTTATAAATGTATGTGGGCTCTCACTAATAATCTGTTTTCTTTACCTGTACTATGTATTGTTTCTTTCATGTAAAGTTATTGGGAAACATACTTGTTTTTTATAGTCATTCACTAGAAAAAATATAGAATGTAATCACATTGTAATTCTATAGCGCTTGAAAGATTTTGCTGGGATATAAAAGCTTTGGGAGAAAAAAAAATTCCTGGTTGTTGAAGCTTTGCTCCTTCTACCAAACATGTGTCTATGCATATGTATCTAAAGTAGATGGAAATTTGCTCCATCCACCTAATATATGAGTGTATATGTGTATGTATATATGTATGTATGTATGCATATGTATAGATGAAATTGTTAAAGGTTTCTCATTGGAACTTGCTCATTGGAGCCTCTTGAAGCTTGTTTCACCCATGAAGAGTATGTGCCTCCTTTACATTGCTGGCAACTCCACATCCCTTCCTTGGATCTCTGCACATATTGTTGCAGTCATCAATAGGAGATCTGAATACAGTCAGACTTTGGTAATTTTATTCTTATGGCTGCATCATATTTTGTAAACAGTCCTTCCAACACCTTCTAATTTGTTTAATAAAGAGCTGAGCAGCCTATATCAAAGAAGGAGAGAACAAGTGGAACTTCCAGGTAGAGCTAGAAACTCTGAGAAAGAATTAACTGCCAGGGTGATTAGCCAGCCAGATTAGGTGGAAGAAGCTGGTGCTGGTACTAAAGAGAGCTAACAAGCCATGTGACAGAACATAAATTAATATAAAGAGGTTAATTTAATTTAAATGAGCTAGATGGGAACAAGCTTAAGCTAAGACCAAACTTTCATATTAATAAAAAGTCTCCTTTCATTACTTGGGGGTTAGAGCAGGCCTTCCCTCAATTAACCTCTCTGTATATGTCCCACTGACAATTAACAGCATGCTTTTCTGGGGTTTTAGGGGTTTTCTGATCCAATAAAGGTGACAATTAAGATTAACCAACCCAGAGCCTTTTTATATATTCTTATTTTTATTGAAATTTTTACTTAAGATGTTATTTTATGTATCTTAAATGACCATAGTTTATTATTATCTTTTATTTCAAAATTTACTGATCATATAAAAATTAAGCCAAGTCTTAAAGAGAACTTTGATTCTATTCAAGTTGCAATAGTTTTTCAGTCTCAGGCTTTCTACAGGCATCTAATCTTATTTTTTAGCCTCCCATGAGTCAATTATGTTACTTCCCATAGCTTTAATGCTCATATTTGTTTATTGGTTTGTTTTCTTGAGACACAGTCTCACTATATAGTAGCACTGACTATCCAGAAAATTGGTCTGTAAACTATGCTGGCCTCCCAGAAATCTGCCTGTCTCTGCTCCTGAGAACTGGGATTAAAGGTGTGCAACATCATTGTCCATCTGCCTTCTATGATCTTACATATACAGACTATTCTCAACCTATGGAGCTCTAATATACCACTTGAAATTTGGCAAGTGTATCCTGCTGGAGAGCTGCCATCCAGAAAGAAAACAGAAAACCCTAAATCAACATGGGAATAATGGGAATCTTGAAACCCAGTTTCTGACCTATTACAACAATAAACAGTTGAAAAATATTCTTTAAGGAACTACAATTTAATTAGCAGAATATAGCATTATCTACAAAAATGACAAAATAAAAACTGTGAGGAGAAAAATAGTTGACTTGAGAAACTGCATAGTACCCCTTATATTCCTTTTCTTCTCTCTCTTTTTTCCTGTTCCACTTTTATTGAAACACATTCTTTTCTCATACCATATTCCCTCATTACAGTTTCCTCTCAATCTACTCCTCCCAGCTCTTCTCCACCTCTGCTCCTTTCTAGATCCATTCCCTTTCTATCTCCCATTAGAAAGGAGCAGGCTCTGGTCTACAGAGTGAGTTCCAGGACAGCCAGGGCTACACAGAGAAACCCTGTCTCAAACAAACAAACAAGCAAACAAACAAAAAAACAAAAAAAAATTTTAAAAAGAAAAGAGCAGGCTTTTAAGACATAACTACCAAACATGAGAAAATAAGATATAAGATAAAGGGAAAACTATCAAATCAAGTCTGGAGAAGGCAAACAAACAGAAAGGAAATGGTCCCAAGAACAGGTGCAAAAATCAGAGACCCACTTATTCTCAGGCCTAAGCTAAAAACACTAAGTTAACAGCTATAATATATATGCTGAGGACCACTGACTGCAGCTTTAGCACTTGAGCTTATATTTGCCATGCTTATTTGATTCAGGGTTCTTGATCTCTTTGTGTCCTCCACCCACTCATCCTGGTGCTTCCTCTTCTGCAGGGTTTTCTGAGCTCTGAGGGGAAGGAGTTTGTGAAGATATCTGATTTAGAGCTATGTTTTCCCTTTCTACACATTGTCTGGCTGTGGCTCTCTGCATCTTTTGCCATGAACTGTAGAAGGAAGTTTCTCTGATGTTAACAGAACAAGGCATTGATCTATAAGTGTAGCAGCATATCATTAGGAATAATTTTATTAATATTTTTAGACAACTAATATTTGAATTTTCCCCAAGTCTCTGGAATATTTACTTGGTTGATTAAGCAGTGTGTGTTATGAGTTTCATCTCGTGGACTGGGCCTTAACTCAAGTGAGATACTGGTTGGCTACTTCTGAATCTCCTGTGCCACCACTGCTCTAGCAAATCTTGCAGGAAAGTTTTGTGATTGTGCTGGTGTTTATGTTTCTCTTTTGGCAATCTGTAGAGTATTTCTCCCATCAAAGCCATAAAACATAGAGCTGAAAGCTCCATGTAGACATCAGATCAACTTCTGGATGATCAATGTATTTTGTAGGTATTGTCCTCTGCAATGGGGTCCAGCTCTCAATTTGTAGATCACAACCAATTGTCTTATTCACAGCATCAATTGTCTGGAGATTTTTATGGGATTCCCTTTGGCAAAAAGTCAATTGAATTCAAATCAGTCCTACAACTGAAAGCCTTGTTGGGTTGTCAGGATCCATTCAGAGGCAGAAGTCTAGCAGATGATCTTTCAGAGATGGTTTTACCAAGGAATGGCCATGAATGAGCTCCAGGGGCCAATGTTGCAGACTGATTCCTGTTATTGATAGGCATTTCCCTTCATAATTAAATTAATATAACTTTCTCTGCATATTAGCCCACCCTATTGGGTAGATTTTCTGCAGATCATTGAAAACATACAGTCTTGTAGTGATTGATACTATATAGATAAGTATAGATGATTTAATTCCTAATGATGACTCCATAAGAATCCCTAATTTTATAGTAGTAATTATTGAATCATTTATAATAAGGACTGTAACTAAAGTCCTCTGTGATATGAAAACTGCAATTAGAACTCTGCAAGTCTTCATAACAGATATAAAAATGAAGCTGGAGAGAGAGAGAGAGAGAGAGAGAGAGAGAGAGAGAGAGAGAGAGAGAAATAGAGAGAGAGCAGACAGAATGTAGCAGTCAGGATGTTCTTATTGACAAGATCAGGGCTTTTTCTTACAGATTTGGATTTCTTTCATTTAGGAATAAAAAGGTAGGTTTTTCTTTCTCTATTCAATAAAGACTAAAGTTTGTTTTTCATCCAGAATGTGGGAGTTCTTTCTACACTGACACTTGCTCTATGGGGCTTGCACATGAGGACAAATGCTCCACCGAAAAATATATGCATATGTAAGTATAGATGTGTAAATATCTAAGTATGAGATAAGTAGCTGGACCCAGCAAAAATGCATGAATATATATGATAGAATTTATGAATATGTATAAAAGAATTTACGAATATATATGTATGAATGTATGTGTGTTTATGGATATTTGCTTGTGTAAAAGATTTTCCCTGATTGGCGGCTAGGGACCTCAGCTTGGGCCACAGGGCTCCATAGCCAATTAGCGCTGGGAGAAAGATCCCCTCCCAGGAACTTGGAAAAGCCAGGGGCCAACACAAGCTCCACAGCTCACCAGGAACTGCCCCGAACCTGCGAGACACAGGGACTGAGGTAGGCGGGCATAGAAACCCCCTGGATCCCAACATCGTCAGCAGCCAGTGGCAGGAGACTTCTGCCTGGGCCACCAGGGTTCCATAGTCAAGCATCGCCGGGAGAAAGTTACTCTCCCACGAGCGTGGAAAAACCCCAAGTGGGGGCAAAACGAGCCTCAGTGTTCACCGATTCTGCCTGGTTTCTGTGGGCCACAGAGCCTGAGGCACAGGAACTTCTGGCCTCCATCGGTGGCTGGGGACCTCAGCTTGGGCCACAGAGCTCCATAGCCAAATAGCGCAGGGAGAAAGATCCCCTCCCAGGAGCTTGGAAAAGCCAGGAGTGGGGCCAACACAAGCTCCACAGCTCACCAGGAACTGCCCCGAACCTGTGAGACACAGGGACTGAGGTAGGCAGACATAGAAACCCCCTGGATCCCAACAGCAGCGGCGGTGGCAGGAGACTTCTGTCTGGGCCACCAGGGTTCCATAGACAAGCAGCACCAGGAGAAAGTTACTCACCCAGGTGCATGGAAAAAACACCTCTCAGAGAGAGCTGATCTTCAAGGAGTATTGATACAGAGGCCTGCAGGTGACAAAAGCCATAGCCAGAGAGTAAGACCAGCTAACATCAGAGTTAACAAGATGGCAAAAGGCAAGGGCAAGAACCTAAGGAACAGAAACCAAGGCCACTTGGCATCATCAGAACCCAGCTCTCCCACCACAGCAAGCCCTGGATTCCCCAATATGCCAGAAAAGCAAGACTCAGATTTAAAATCATTTCTCATGATGATGATAGAAGACATTAAGAAAGAAATTAACACCTTAAAGAAACACAAGAGAACAGAGGTAAAGAACTAGAAGCCCTTAAAGAGAAAACACAGAAATCCATTAAAGAATTACAGGAAAACACAATCAAACAGACAAAGGAAAAGAACAAAACCATCCAGGAGCTAAAAATAGAAATAGAAACAATAAAGAAATCACAAAAAGAGACAACCCTGGAGTTAGAAAACCTAGGAAAGAGATCAGGAGTCATAAATGCAAGCCTACCAACAGAATACAAGAGAAGGAAGAGAGTATCTCAGGAGCAGAAGATACCATTGACAACATCAACACAACAGTAAAAGAACATACAAAATGCAAAAAGCTCCTAACCCAAAACATCCATGAAATCCAGGACAGAATGAGAAGACAGAACCTAAGGATAATAGGTATAGAAGAGAGTGAAGATTCCCAACTTAAAGGACCAGTAAATATATTCAACAAAATCATAGAAGAAAACTTCCCTAACTTAAAGAAAGAGATGAACATAAATATACAAGAAACTTACAGAACGCCAAATAGATTGGACCAGAAAAGAAATTCATCCCGTCACATTATAGTGAAAACACCAAATACACAAAACAAGAAAGGAATATTAAAAGCAGTAAGGGAAAAAGGTCAAGTAACATATAAAGGCAGACCTATCAGAATTACACCAGACTTCTCACCAGAGACTATGAAAGGTAGAAGATCCTGGACAGATCTCATACAGACCCTAAGAGAACACAACTAACAGCTCAGGTTGCTATACCCAGCAAAACTCTCAATTAACATAGATGGTGAAACCAAAATATTCTATGACAAAACCAAATTTATACAATATGCGTCCACAAACCCTGCCCTACAAAGGATAATAAATGGTAAACATCAACTCAAGGAGGGAAACC
>CM052702.1:104661505-104673866 GCA_028551405.1 Uromys caudimaculatus
AACTGTCTTTGTGGACTTTAGGATCATTCCTTCTTATTCTTTTATCTCTAGAAAACTGCTAATTTACTTTAAAAAATATTAGCATTGTTTATAATCATTTATTTTTTATCATAGCATGAAAATCATCTTTGTCTAACTACTTGAATTCAGCCATATTCTGTAGAGATCAGCATCTAACATTCATAAAAATGGCTCATTAGTTTTGTGATGCATATATATTTAGGGTAGTTATAACTTGTTTGTCCATTCTACTGTCAATCCTATTTTGAGTAACATCTAGTCATCACCTAAAATTCTTATACTTTCATTTCTCTTGTCATTTGTTTTTAATAATAGTATCTTTAATAAAATCAATTTTTAGCTTCTTTTTCTGAAAGAAAGGGTAGTAATGGAAGGAGATAGTAGAGCCATACCAATCTAGACTGTCTATTTGTTGGCCACTTTTCCAGCTAATAATCCAACCAATGACCTGCCCACATCATGTGTGCAAATCATATGCTGGAAAAACATTTTAGGAAATCACTCATTTATTTGTCAACCTTTATGCATTGCACATTGTTTGCATACAGACCAAGCAGGCTAATGTACTAATGTAACACTAAGAGAGGAGAACCCTTGGAAAAACTTTCTTACTGACAGCCTAGTATTTTTTCCTATCTAAACCACCTCATGAGACCCAACTTATAATTGTGTCTCGTGCAATGCATAATTCAACAAAAGATAGCTAGTGTCTATCCTGGCTTCTCAACAGACACAATGCATACATTATCTATGATTTCATATTTTATCTTTAACAGGGGAATATATTTGAAAATCTCCAAACTAAAATTGATTATTTTTCAAAAACATGTCCATTGTTCTTTAGTTGTTATACTTTGAGTCTTTGCTTTACCACAATTTGTAGACATTTTCTTTTTTGAATTACATAAATTCAAATTTATAAGTATGATACCTCTAGAGATATTAATGTTGCAATGTTTAAATTATGTTATTGCCCATGAATTCCTAATTATTTAAGAACCATATTTTCAAGAGACAAAATTTTGATCAAATTTTTTAGTACACCATAAATTACTTAAGCTCATGTGTCTTCACTCTGTGTTATTCTGTTCCATTTGGATCACTATATACCCTTTTGCCAATTCCATAATATTTTAGTCATTGCAGTTTTGAGTAAATCTTGGCATTGATAACATGTTTCTTATAAATCTATATTTAGAATTTAATATTGTCTAACTTTTTAAAAAGTTACTTTTTGTTTTTATAAATATATTACATATAACTTTATGACATGTACAAAAATCTTGGATAGTATATCTGCTCTTGTCTCAGTCAGCTATTAGTAGGGCCTCCCAGAAGGCAGGCATGCCAGGCTCTTGTCTGTAAGCACATCATAGAAAGTAGCATCAGGCCTTGGTGTCCCCCTGCATAAGACGGATGCAAAGCTGTGCCAGTCTTGGATCTTCTTTTCTTCAATCCCTTCTCTCATTTTGTCCCTGCAGTTCTTTTACACAGAAAGTGATCATTAAGATGGGGTACAGAGCTAAATAAAGAATTGCCAAATGAGGAATTTCGAATGGTCAAGAAGCACCTAAAGAAATGTTTACGATCCTTAGTCATCCGGGAAATGCAAATCAAAATGACCACAAAATTCTACCTCTCACCAGTCAGAACGGCTAAGAGCAAACACTCTGGGGTTAGCAGCTGCTATTGAGGATGTGGAGAAAGAGGAACACTCTTCCACTGGTGGGATTGTAAGCTGATACAACTACTCTGGAAATTGTGGCACATTTAGACAATGGAGTATTACTCAGCTATTTTTTTAAAAAATGAATTCATGAAATTCACAGGCAAATGCATGGAACTTGAAAATATCATCCTGAGTGAGCTAACCCAGTCACAAAAGAACACACATGGAATGCACTCACTGATAAGTGGATATTAGCCCCAAAGCTTGGAATACCCAAGATATAATTCACAGACCACATGAAGCTCAAGAAGGAAGACCAAAGTCTGGATGCTTCAGTCTTTCTTAGAAGAGGGGACAAAATCAAGTGAGAAAATATAGAGACAAAGTGTGGAGCAGAGACTGAAGGAAAGGCCATCCAGAGACTGTCCCACCTGGTTATCCATCCCATATACTGACAACAAACCCAGACACTATTGTTGATGCCAAGAAGTGCTTGTGACAGGAGTCTGATATAGCTGTCTCCTGAGAGGCTCTGCCAGAGCCTGACAAATACAGAGGCAGATGCTTGCAGCCAACCATTGGATTAAGTATGTGGTCCCCAATGGAAGAGTTAGAGAAAGGACTAAAGAACCTGAAGGGGTTTGCAACCCATAAGAGGAACAACAATATCAACCAACCAGATCTACCCCTACCCCAGAGCTCCTGGGACTAAACCACCAACCAAAGAGTACACATGGAGGGACCCATGGCTCCAGCCCAATATGGAGCAGAGGATGGCCTTGTTAGACATCAATGGGAGGAGAGGCCCTTGGTCCTTGGAAGACTTGATGCCCCAGTGTAGGAGAATGCCAGGGCTGGGAGGCAGGAGTGGGTGGGTGGGTGAGGGAGCACCCTCATAGAAGCAGGGAGAGGGATAACAATCGAAATGTAAATAAGTAAAATATCCAATATAAAATAAAAGCAGACTAGCCTCCATACCCAAATCCTACCCAGAGAGAAGAAAAAAAGAAAGAATAGAAAAGAAAAATGGACATAGTACTATATGAGAACCCAGCTATACCAATCCTGGGCATATACCCAAAAGATTCTCCAACAAATAACAAGAACACATACTCCATTATGTTCAAAGCAGCCTTATTTATAATAGAAGCTGGAAACAATCCAGATGTCCCTCAACAGATGAATGGATACAGAAAATGTGGTAAATTTACACAATGGAGTTCTACTCACCTATTAAAAACAATGGCTTCATGAAATTTTCAGGCAAATGGGTAGAACTAGAAAATATCATCCTGAGTGAGGTAACACAGTCGCAAAATAACACACACGGTATGTACTTATTGATAAATGGATATTAGGCAAAAGATCAAAATATCCACAATATAACTCACAGACTATATGAAGCTCAAGAAGAAGGAAGACTTATAAAGTGTGAATGCTTCAGTCTTACTTAGAAGAAGGAACAAAATAATCATGGGAGGTAGAGAGAGACAGGGAAATGGAAGAGAGAGAAGGGGGAAGAGGGCTGCATCAGGTATGGGAGGAGATGGATAAGAAGTACAGAAGTTCAGGGAATTGAAAGGATGTGTGTAGAAGTGGGGGATGGAGAACTGGAGGTAGCTACTAGAAACTCCCAGATGCCAGAAAAGCAAGAGCCTCTCAGTACCCAACTGGGATAACATTAGCTAAAATACCCAACAAAGGGGAGAGATAACCTAAAGAGGCTATATCCAGAAGTTAGTTAAGGCCCCTGGTTAAGGGATTAGGCCACTGACCATCTCAAAAACATTAACCCTGAATTGTTCCTGTCTTAAGGAAATGCAGGGATAAAGAGTGAAGCAGAGACTGAAAGAAAGGCCATCCAGAGACTGCCCCACCAAGTGATCCATCCCATCTGCAGACCCCAAACCCAGACAGTATTGCTGGTACCAAGAAGTGTTTAACGACATGAGCCTGGTATAGCTGTCCCTTGAGAGGCTCTGCTTAAGCCTGACCAACACAGATATTGATGCTCACAGCCAACCATCAGACAGCATGGGGACCCCAAAGGAGGAGTTAGGGGAAAGACTGTAGGAGCTGAAGGAGTTTGCAATCACAAAGTAAGAACAACAATATCAACCAAACACTCCAGAACTCCCAGGGACTAAACTACCAACCAAGGAGTACACATGGATGGACTCATGGATCCAGCTACATACATATGTAGACAAGGATTGCCTTATTGGGCATCAATAAAAGGGGAGGTTCTTGATCCTGTGAAGGCTTGATGCCCCAGCATAGGAAAATACTAGGGCAGTGAGATGGGAATGGGTGGGGGGATGGGGGAGCATCCCCATAGAAGTAGGGGGGAGGGGAGTGGTATTGGGGATTTGTGTAGGGGAAACTGTGAAGGGGGGGTGATATTTGAAATGTAAATACTTAAAATAACCAATAATAAAAAAGAATTACTAATTAAGAATAACATATACAATTGTTAAAAATGAAATTAGTTGATCCACATTTTGATATCAATATATTTTTCTCAATCATATAGATTAAAACTGTGTTTTCTTACATTTCCACTCACATTAAGGGACCTGTGTCTTACACCGGCTGTTTTTGTTCCATCCACCCATTAATTTATGTAAAATATTTTCATCCACTCTTTGTTAAATACATCTGCTGGGGGACTGATAACTATGGATGCATGATTTTTTAAAAAATGTTAAAGGAACAAAGTAATATGAACTGGGAAGTCCATCTCTGATCAGAACCATGTATCAGGACAATCTCTTTTTTTCCAACACTGAGAAGATTTATCCTTAAGGGAACTTTAAGGTTGTCCCTTTTTAAAATTCTGGATTAATGTTGCATATCTAGAAAATCATATATCATATCTTGTCTGATACCTTGTTGCATTGTCCTTTCCAAGTATGATGAACCTTATGTGCCCTTATTTTTCTGGGCATCATGTGTGCTTCATTTCCCTGTAAGTGATAACATTAAATTCAGATAAGAACACTTTTTTCTTATCCATTACAATTATGAAAAGGATGTAAAATAGACTCCTAATGCTCATTATTTTATTACAAAAGGTTAGCAGCATTATTACTTCATTCCAATGTTAACTAAAATAGTCAAAGAGGTATATGGCAGCAAATCTTCTTAGATTCAAAAATGTAATGAGATTAGAGGGTGTACAACTATCCCTCAAGTTAGAGATCTAGAAAGAAGCAGAAATTGCTCAGGTCTGGAATCTCTAAGAAGAGAAGAAATCTGTGTGAAAATAAGTGCTGAAATGGGAGACTGTAAGTTGAGACCACTAAGTTACTAGAGCTTCAATGTGCAATAATTTGAACCACAAAATTTAAATATCAAAGATCATGATATCAGTAGGCACTGGGTGGTACCATTTACTTACAGCATTTCTACCAGGTTCTTGTGGTTATAAAATAGTGATGCGGAAAGGAACTATTCTAAAATAGGTTGACCTTAATTACCTCTGTCTTCAACATGAACTGTTTTTCCAAACTTAACCTGTTGTTTCATAGTGAGACAACTGAACTGGGAAAAGGGTACCAATGAATTTAAATCACCTCTTCGATGGTTTCTTTCATAGTAAACAGAGACATTGGGAATCCCTCAGAAAAGTCATAATCTAAATTCACTAAAAGGCTAGATACAAATCATATAACTGCAGAATGATTTTCTCTAATTCCCTGACATACCTTAGTCCACATCATTAAAACATACCATTGGCGGTAGATTAATTGTAGTATATTTGACGT
The DNA here is from genome assembly GCA_028551405.1 of Uromys caudimaculatus. Taxonomy (NCBI): domain Eukaryota; kingdom Metazoa; phylum Chordata; class Mammalia; order Rodentia; family Muridae; genus Uromys; species Uromys caudimaculatus. The sequence goes on from CM052702.1 coordinate 104,666,963, forward strand.
CTAATGAAGCTTTTCATGAAACACTAAAAAAATCGATATGAGTGTTCACAGGAATATAGCAAGTAAGACCATACAGTTAGTCTGCAATTGTCAGACTAGAAATTTAACACAACTATAATTAATATTGTAAATAAGCTAATGGCAAAAAGAAATAGCATGAAAGAGCAAATGGAGAATATAAGTACAATTAGAAATTCTAAAAAAGTAATGAAAAGATATAGATAAAAATACTAAAGGAGAAATAAAAATACAACTTTTGTGAGTAGACTGAATGGACAAAGCTGGATAAATCTCCAGTTGATTATTAATCATAGAAATGTATAAACAGAAGAAAAACTAAATCTTTTGCTGAAAAAAATCTAAGAACTCTGAGACAATGTATGAAGGGAGTAGTAGTCAGACAATGGCAATAGAAGGAGAAGAATGCCCAAAAGGAGGAGAAATATATGCAATAAAGCCATGGCGAAATCACCCTCAGATCCAGGAATCTCAGAGAACATCAAACAGGGTATGACCCAAAACAGGCATTAAAAAATGTACCTCTTCATATAGCATTCAATGTATAATCAAAATGAAAGATAACTTTTAAAATAGCTAACAGTCATGGGTGGAGAAAGGTGAAATTTCTACACCTCCACAAAAAAAGATAAAATTGCATCTAATTTCATAGAAACCATGCAAGCAGGAAATAGATACATTAAAATATTTAAAGCATTTGGGGAAACCCACTAATTTAGTATTATGTATCATAATATATTAATTATCCTTCAATTGTAAAGGACATCAAAAAGAAGAGATTCTGTGATTGGTTTTCCTGTCTTAAGGATATGTTCAGGTTTTTTGGAGAAAGGGAAAATGGCAAAGGTACATAATCAATACTACATAAGCTTGAGAGGAGAAAACGATAATAATTCAGCCTAATTTTATTAATTGATCTAAAAGAGTCTAGGATTTTAAAACAGTAAAAAGCAATATATTCATCAATTATACATATATACCATATTTTCTTATGTGTTCATTTGTCTGTGGATCCTGTGTTTGCTTCCAAATCTCACAAGAAAGTTTCTACATTACTACCTTAAAACATCAATGGAAACTATTAGATCATATTTCCTTGTCCATCTAGTAAAGGCAATAAAATATTCATATGAAGTTGAGGTAGCATTCAGTTCCTGAATTTCTTTTAAGTTTCTTTGCTAGGTTTTGAATCTGTTTACTTACATTTCTAGTCTCCTTACACATGTATTCTTGACCCTTTCTATTAGTCCCTTAGTTATTTGAGCATACTTGGATTGTAGGTTGAAGACTTTCTGTAGTAGAGCAGACATCTAATCTCTTTCAGACAGAATGATTTTCTCTCCTTTTCACTAGCTGTGCTTCCAAAGCTTCTGATATATGTTGGGATTTTTGTTGCTGAAAACTACACATTTAAATCTAACAATATGGTGACTCTAGAAATGATTTTTTTTCCTTCTTGGGGATTTACCTGTAAATTATTTTCATTGAGTGTCTTTGAAGTTTGCTTCTTGTAGTCTATCTTTGTAAACAGAAATAAGATTAAAATTTCCTTCTTGACTGCCATCAGAATGTGTTTCTTTTGCCATGCATTTTTGTTCACCTTCTGATTCTCCCCATATACACAGTTGCTTTTGAATGTTCTAGTTTTGAATGTCTTCTTTCAAAAATAAAAAACTTAAATTAAAAGCTTTACAGCAACCTGGATGGCACCTTTGTTAGGACAAGGTAGGCCTTTCTAATTAGGAGTTGCTACAAACATAACTAACCACCTTTTAGTCTATACTTATAGGATCAGAGGTAATAATCTCTCTAATAACTGAAAATAGAGTTGATTTTGTTCATCCTGATTCTCACAAGCTACCCAGACTGGTCTGGGTAACATGCACAACTCCTAATCAATAAACTAAGTGTTATGGGTAGGTAGGTAGTACTTTTATAAAAGATGAAAATGACTGCAAATAACAATTACCTATATCTTCAACTGAAGTTTCAGATCATTATAATATGGTTTTAAATGTTCTCTTCCAATGATACACATATGCTAATCTGTTGTTTAAAATTGAGATTCAACCATTGAGAAATGATAAGAATTTGACTGCTCTGCCTTTATCAATGTATCAGTACCTTGATGAATTTATGATATTATGGCACTATTGGATGGTTGAAGGAGAAAGTGGTGTACAGTTGGAGGAATTAAACATAGGGAGAATGCATTGGTAAGATCTTATCCCTGTTCCATCCACTTTCTGTGCTTCCTGAAAATGAGCAACTTTGTGTGCTTCACAGGTCAACATTCTCTCTCAGGAGGGCTGAGAAACCATGGACTCAATTTACCATGAAGTGAAGACTCTGCCACCATGAGTCAAACTAATATTTTCTCATTAAAATTATTTATATCTTTTGTCACAGAAACTGACAACCTTCAATCGATTCTAAAGTTCCAAAATGGTTATATTAGACAGAATCTTCCATACAGTTCTTAAGTAGCAAGAGCGATGGTTGGGGCTTTGTACTTCACTAGAATATATGTTAAATATTAAACTATGAGCTAGCATTGGTTTTGAAAAAATGGAAGATAAGAAGAAATATAATCAGAGTTGAATATCTATATTAGCCAGGCCTTGTGCATAGGATTTGATATGTTTTAAGGAGTGTATGGCAGCAACATCTTGAGTTTCAGATTTATTTTGATTTTTAATTTTTTCCCTAGAAAAAAAATCTGATGGTGACTAGTCTCACTGAATACTTGGTGGCTAGAGTAGGAGGCCAGGCTGAGCTCAACTTTAAGGTGTCTCTATGACACAATGTGGAGTATATAGAAGAATGTTGGTTTAGGGGTGACAAATCCAAACTTGTTTATCAATACAGAGCTGGCCATGGAGTGAATGAAAAAGCTGATCCTAATATGTGAATTGTATACACCTTATGAAGGAGGTCATTGGGAAGGTCAAAGTGGCCCTCCAAATTCATAATATCAGCATTTTGAATGATAGGCCATCTCAATGTTAATTTAGTGATAGTGGATTCACTAATGTGCCCTTCAGGAAATTCATTGTGGTTTGTAAGTTGCTTGTGGAATATAGTATACCAGTGTCATTATACCCAGTGATGTGAAATACATGGAATTATATTGGTGATATAAACATATATATATATATATATATATATATATATATATATGTTTTATGATATCCAAGTAATTAGTAAAAGTCAACTTCTACCTCAAAAATACACTGTGCAGAGAATAAACATCACATAGCAATCAATTAATCTAACTTGAAAATGTAATATGGAAGTTGATTCATGCATGTTATTAGACTTAATCCTGTCAACCCTACCTCAGCATAAACACTATGTTTTGTCTCCTTGCCATTTCCACTAGCACTTGTATTGAAGGTGACAATTCATGTTTGTCAGAGACAAAGGCTTTGGCTTAATCGAGCTTTGACATATTCTGCTAGATGAAGAGTCCCAGGCTTGACTTATTTTGCTAGTCATAATGTCTCGGCCTCCACAGCAGGTATTCCTTTGATTCCTTCCTGCCAGATACCAGATTACTTTGTCTTGTATCTAGGGCCTTGCTCTTAATCAGATAATCAGAGTGTCCTAGGCTTGGCTTGATTAGCAAGTCAAAGTGTTCCGGCTCCACAGCAGGCATTCCTTTGATTCCCAGTCGCACTGCCTCCAGCAAGGGATTAGACATCCTGTTCTGAACCGGCATGTGTGACGTCTAGTTACCGTATGGAATTCCCCTTCCTCTGCCATTTCCCGCCCTAAAGTGCTTAAATATATGTAACAATAAAGATTGTTTGGGGCTTGATCGGTATATCGTCTTGCCCCCACGCATGTTTTGTCTCCTGCTTCTTTCCACCACCGACAGTTTCTCTCCACAGCATCAGAGTATCCTGCAGGCAGGACGCTCCGAACCCAGTTGCTAGCCTGTCCTGGAAGGGCCCTCCGGAGACATGGTGGGATAGCGAGCTCTTTGCAGTTGGTGCCTAGACATGGGGCTGAGGAATGAGATTGTGCACACTGCCAGACGTCATGACACAAGAAAGGCCCGGCCGGGTGGTCCTATTGAGGATTATATTGGGTGAAGACGTTCTCGGAGTGACCCGACCGAGAAGCGGATTTCTAGAGAAGAGGTGAGTGACGCATGAAAGAGTCAGATGCTTTTTCCGGAGAAAAGGAAAAAGTAGGAGAAGCTGCTTCACGGAAGCTTTTCCTCTAGGACAAAGGATGTGTGGGTGAACAATCCTGGTCTGTGGGAAAGCCATGAATTAGTACCTCGCGGCCGATGGGTCTATATGAAACCTCACGGGAAGTAATATAGACCCATAGTAAAAGATGTTTATGTAGAGTAGAGTCTTTGCGAATTTTAGTTACAAAGACAAACAAAAGAGAAATAGAGATTTAAGTCGAGAGAAAACAGAGATATCTTATTGTGTGAGAGTTGTATAGAGTGAGATAAAGTTAAAGCAGAAGACAGAAGAAAGGGATCCTCCACTGTGAAGAGGTGGAAGTGTATAAGTTAAGAGATAACAGAGATATTTTATTATGTAGAATGAGATAAAGTTAAATATTGTGTTAGGGAGAGATATAGGACAAAAAATAAAAATAAAAAAAAAGAATTGAGTTAAAGTTATATAAGATAGTACAGAATCATGGGACAAATGTTAAGTGACCATGAAGCTTTTTTACAAGGAGTTAAAGAATCTCTCCAGACTCGAGATACCAGAGTCAAAAAGAAAGATTTAAGGCGTTTTTTCAAATTCATTCAAGAGATTTGTCCATGGTTCCCCAAAGAAGGAACTATAAGTACGGCTCATTGGCGTAGAGTAGGAGAATGTTTACAGGATCATTATGAAATGTTTGGTCCACAGAGAATTCCTGTACAAGCAATGTCTGACGAGGAGGATGTTATTTCTAGGGGTGGCCCACGGTGCTTAAATTTTAATCATATCAAAGAATTGAAATCTGCTGTATCTCTTTATGGGCCAATGGCGCCTTTTTACATTCTCTCAGGTGGAAAGTCTAGGAGAACTATGGTTAACGTCCAATAAGATGTGTTCTATGCATGTGTTTCCAAGTAATGGTAAAATGTGTTTTATGAAGATATTTAGAGTTGTGCTAAAATCTAGGGAAGCAAAGATAATTCTCATAGGTGCCTCTAGTCTTTGAACCCAGACTAGAGATGTTTTTTACCCTAACTATGAGAAAATGAACTCAAGAAAGGCAAACCTCCCCAATTATCAGGGGAAGAAAAATGAAGGTAAACAGTGCTTAAGTTTTAGTTTTGCATCTTTTAGGTAGGATGCCTTGAGTCCCTTTGGGACATCTAATTCTCTTTCCTCTTTATTGTATGTCCTTGGCACGCCAATCTGTCTATGTGTCAAAACTGACTGTTTTGTGTTGTCTGTATCGTATGAATGGAGGTTGTCCTGTGTTTTATGTTGAAAAGAAAAGAAAAATTGGTTAAAACTCTATTTTGGCTAGATATCTACCTCTTGATTTAGTTTCACTTGTTTTAAAAAGCAGTCTCAATTGACTCTTGGAGTCAAGCACAATAGAAGAGCTGCCAGAGGCTTAATTGTATGCAAAGTCACTCTTAAAGGGGCCACAGCTTCTATAGTAAGGGAGCCGATGGCTGTTTCTCCTAGAACAAATAACAAGGTGTTCCTCTCTTAAAATTACCATTAGAAAAGGTTAAATCTTGTCTGGTCTAAATAAGTAAATGTATGATTACTTCATTTTTGCTTCTGATTGATTTTAAAAGTATAAAAACATTCTATATGCCTTGATTATTGAGTATTGGCTTATAAATTATTGGGTATGATTAAAAATATGTGATTTTGGTGACAAAAGGTGGAATTTAAAACCGGTAATTAGGGTTTGAGTCAGTCTAGACAACAGAAAACTTGACTTGAACCAACCAAGGGAACGAGTTTTTAAAGGTATGTTTAAAATTGGGTAATATTTTATATAATTCTTATCCTAGAAATCAGAACAATATCTCTTTAAGGTATTAAAAGTTGTATGGTCAAGCATTCAGAGATAAGAACTGACCACCAAACTTTGTAAAGTGATAGTAATACTCTTGATATTGATTTTATTGTTTAAAACCAAGTTTGTTCTCCAAAATTATGATTGTGCTTTAATGTTACAAGAAAACTTAAACTATAGCTAAACTGCCAATATTCCATTGACTGCAACTTACAGCCCTGTCTCTATAACAGCAGATAAAATCTTTGCTATTCAATTGGATTGTGAAAATGCTAATGCATTGCTAATGCCACGATGCAGGATAGAAAACTTAGCTAGATATATCCAAGTTTGTACAGAAATCAGACCCTCATACGATCAGGTTCTGCCTATGGCTTGCTGCCTTATAAGGGACTACTGTGCAAGCAATGCTTCTACAGACATGAAGGAATAAAAAAGGTTTAATATGGAGGTTTGGGTCATTTTAAAAATGACTTCTCCAAGAACAGAGGCTGGAGCAGACATCAAGTCGAGCCCCCAGGGAACTGTCCTTGGGCCAGGCCCAATTAAATAACATTTGCATTTGAGTTACAACCTCTGCAGAACATAACATGAAATTCCTCACAGAAATGTGTGCCTTTTCCTCAAGAAGGAGGGGTCAGCCTCAGATCTCAAGGCACACACAGCAGGCGGCTTATCTAGGTATCATAAAGAACTTTGGCTGCTTTTTTAACAAAAGACTTGCTTAGTTTTCCCGATGTGTACTGAGCTCAATTACTAATAAGAAACCTAACCTTAAATTAATAATTGCAGAAAGTTTTGAAGGATTAATGGACATTGGAGCTGATGTACTTACTCACCTCCAAGAGATTGGTTATTCCATTAATCCAACACAAACTTCAAA
>CM052702.1:104674366-104734374 GCA_028551405.1 Uromys caudimaculatus
TCATAAAGAACTTTGGCTGCTTTTTTAACAAAAGACTTGCTTAGTTTTCCCGATGTGTACTGAGCTCAATTACTAATAAGAAACCTAACCTTAAATTAATAATTGCAGAAAGTTTTGAAGGATTAATGGACATTGGAGCTGATGTACTTACTCACCTCCAAGAGATTGGTTATTCCATTAATCCAACACAAACTTCAAAATCAAGATTTTTAAAAGGTTAATAAGACTATGGAACTCATGTAGGCATTAGAGCCCAGATAGCTCAGTTGATAGAGCATGAGGCTTATCCTGAATGTCCTCAGTTTCTAGCTGTACCACATGATGTTTTTTCCCCAGAGGACTTATACCTAACCAATTTTATCAAATGGATGTTATTGGAACATGTACATGTAACTATTGACACCCTTTCAGGCTTTCTAGTTACAACTACTTTGACAGGAGAATCAACTAAAATTATAATCAGTCATTGTCTACATTGTTTTTCTATGCTTGGTGTTCCCAATCAGATTAAAACAGATAATAGAACTGGCTATTGCAGTCAGGTGTTTTAGACGTTTTGTTACCAATTTTATATTAGTTATATTTCTAAGATTCCTTAATTTTCTCAAGGACAAAGTATTGTAGAACAAGCCATGGAACGTTACAACAATATCTTTTATATATAAAAACAAAAAGGGGGAATCATATCCCTTACAGCACAAAAAGTTAAAGTTTTAAAATTTAGATGCCAGTGATTTTCTAATAACTGTTTATGGCACTCTACAAATAGGCACATTAATGCCTAGGTGATATAGAAGGACCCATTCGGACACATGGCATGATCCAGATCAGGTATTTAATATGGGGAAGAGGGCGTATTTGTGTTTTTTCTACAGGATGCTAAAGGAGCATGCTGGCTGCCAGAGTGATTAAGACATGCTGATGCTGGGACAGAGAATGATGCTGACCTGTGAGTTTGCTGTGTGCCCTGACAATGGTGACAGAAAAGCTGTATTGGACATCTGTTCCTGACCTACCTTTGCTTGCCTATATCCCAGATTAGATAAGCTGCCTTGCCTCAAGATTTTCGACCTTGTGAGACAGAGAAAATATAGACTAGAGAAATTGCTTCTAGACAGTCTCAAAGACATATTTGAAAGTTAGCTGCAGTTCTCTGATGTTGTGTTAGCAAGACATAAAGTTAGAACAAGATCTGTATTGTGAACAAGTATTAGTACATGTGTTAAGGCTCCCAATTTTTATTAATTAGTCATGTTAAAATATTGTTTTTTCTGCAGAATTTAATGTAAGTTGTATTGATTGTACACCTTTTTCAACTATGTTGGAGTGTGACATGTCTGTTGTTGTCTATCAACTAGCTTTTGTTCTATTGCCTGTAAGTTTTACAGGACCTTGATATTCTAGAAAAGGCTTGCAAGTCTTGGAAGGAGTGAGTCAGATCTAAAACAGAAGCAAGAGGATAGTGGGTTATTATTGAGAAGTTTTCCATCCTTAGTTTTAAAGAGACTATTTCCTTATAATATCCCAGAGGATATTAGACCCCCCACACCGCAGTAAACGTGCTGTGTTTCTTCCCTTGGTTGCAGGCATTGCTCTTGCCTCCTCAGCAGTCGCTGCAGTCCTTGCTGGTGGATCCCTGGGGTATTCAATACATTCCTATTCTTCCCTCAGCCAACAGTTTGAATTAGCTATAGAAGCCTCAGCAGAGTCTCTAGCCTCGCTCCAGAGACAGCTTTCTTCTTTGGCCCAGGTCACGCTCCAGAACCACCAAGCCCTTGACTTACTTACGGCTGATAAAAAAGGGACCTGTCTTTTTTTAGGTGAAGAATGTTGTTATTATGTTAATGAGTCTGGTGTTGTTGAGGAACAGGTTAAAAAACTTCATGAAATCAGCTTTTCCCTTAGGAAGGAGAAATTTTCATCTGATGCTGACTCCTGGTGGCATTCCACTGTGTTTTCCCTCCTTATGTCCCTTGTTGGACCAACAATTAGCCTTTTATTTCTAGCAAGCCTGGGCCTTTAATAGAGGATTTTCCACATTGGCCAATGAGCTAGAAACACCCTGGTACTTGCGATTTTGGAAAAGGCCTTAATGTCCCAATCATCGAATCGGCCATGCCTTGCCTTCCTTGTGCTATCCTCATCTCCCACCTCCCAGATCGGGGCACCTGCCCCATCATAATTCAATAAAATGAGCTCCTCGCAACAGAGGACTGCCTGTCCAATGGTCCAGCAACAGGCACATGGCACTCCATGTGGGCATCTGCAGAGATGCGAGACTAAGTACTGCAAGGGAAAAAGGGTCTGGGCACGACCTGATAATTGCTGGCTTCCCTGAAGGGCATGCCCAAATGCATAGGGGTAGCCATCCCAGAACCCCTCATCCAGCAAAAGATGGCAGTCACCATGGAGGTTTGGGCCCCTACCCTCACTCTCAGATTAAAAGCCCATCCCTGCTCAGGCAGGGTCACAATGCTCATTTTCTAAAGAAAGGGAGGAATTGTCAGAGACAAAGGCTTTGGCTTAATCGAACCTTGACATATTCTGCTAGATGAAGAGTCCCAGGCTTGACTTATTTTGCTAGTCATAATGTCTCGGCCTCCACAGCAGGCATTCCTTTGATTCCTTCCTGCCAGATACCAGATTACTTTGTCTTGTATCTAGGGCCTTGCTCTTAATCAGATAATCAGAGTGTCCTAGGCTTGGCTTGATTAGCAAGTCAAAGTGTTCCGGCTCCACAGCAGGCATTCCTTTGATTCCCAGTTGCACTGCCTCCAGCAAGGGATTAGACATCCTGTTCTGAACCGGCATGTGTGGCATCTAGTTACCGTATGGAATTCCCCTTCCTCTGCCATTTCCCGCCCTAAAGTGCTTAAATATATGTAACAATAAAGATTGTTTGGGGCTTGATCGGGATATCGTCTTGCCCCCACGCATGTTTTGTCTCCTGCTTCTTTCCACCGCCGACAGTTTCTCTCCACAGCATCGGAGTATCCTGCAGGCAGGATGCTCTGAACCCAGTCGCTAGCCTGTCCTGGAAGGGCCCTCCGGAGACATGGCAGGATAGCGAGCTCTTTGCACATGTTCAGAATCCTGGTTGTGATGGATTCATTGTGGCATCTTCTTCAGTAAGATAATTCCCACTGCCCCAGTTCTGTATTCTTTAATATCATACTCACAGGATGAAGAAAGATATTTCTACATGAAGATGACTCTTCTTTTCAGAAACCAGTCACAGGAAAGTACCATATGTTGTGTTCTTAACTCTCTGACAGGTAAAGAGAAGCAAGTGAATACTCAGTCCTGGAGGATTAATTATCAATTTGGAAGCACAAAGAACAACCCAATGAATGAGTTAGTGTTAAAGGACATACTGAATTGCAGAAAACCTTTGACTCTGTCTTGTTTTCATTGACACTAGTTTTGGTTAGACAAATGCTAACTGAAGGGTAGTAGAAGGAAACTGAACAGTAAAAATTACAATTGAGTGTGTTGTTAAAATTTAGAGTCATTTGATATTTTTTCATCAGATCCAATATTTATGTGTAAGTTTAACAAGATGCTAGTTCTATGTCATAGTAGATGTCATTGTTAATTTTGAACTATTTTCTCATCATGTAGAGTCAGATTTTTACTTACTCTGTGTTCTTCATTAATTCTAACTCACTAGACATGTTGATTATTGTCATATCATAATCAGTGTTAGCAGTAGAATTTTAAACTTCCTACAAATTCAATACATATAAACAATTATGACAGTGAAATGTATATAACCACAGAGATAAGTAAATGAAAAGAGCAATATTGTGTTACCATTTGTTAATGGCTGATTCTTGGAAGACATGATGAATGAATACAGAAGAAAAAACCTGGGAAATTTATTATTTTTAACAAAGCTACCCTTACCTAACACCCAAATACAGAAATTAAGTTTCACATTTTAACATACTGTGTGTTGGTGTGGTGAGTAGGGTTTATACCTTTAGACAATAGTTCATGCAATGTTTTTCTACATTAACTAAAGGTACAAATTTTGTCTCTCTTTTAAAAACTTTGTATTATTTTGGAGAAATAGAAAATTGACTGAAAAAAAACTGTTGCTGAGACTAAATAGATTTCTATGAAAACACTTTCTGGAATATCAGAGAAGTTCACAAGAACAAGTAGAAATCACACATTAGGCATGATGGCTCTTGAGAGGCTGAGGTAAAAGGACAGAGTTTGAGTTCATCTAGGGCCATATATTATGAAAGGCCTCAAATAGAAAGTGAGTAAGATAATATAAATATTTTTAACGTAGATATGAAGGGATATATTGATATGGTAAAAATTGGTAAAAGAAAAACTTTGAAAAAGAACAAATATTTATTATGTCATAGAACTGAATTATGAAAGATGAATTTTCACTCAATAGTGAGGACTTGTTGCAGTGACCATAACTTAGAAATAAAGCTAGCAAACATCTTGAGTGATGATGTTTCTGTATACATTTCAGTTGCCATATGAACTCACTGTGAGTATGACTGCATGTGCAAGATATGCACAAGCTCAAGACACATAAAAAGAGTTGGAGAGACTCTCCTACCTGAAGAATTATTGGCAGTGGTTAGCTGCTTGGAAGACACGTAGCTTTTTAAAGGTGTTGATCTTGATAGGCCAACCAGGCTTCAGTGAAAAGTCACATGTCTAAGTACATAGGCATCACAAATTGAACTTGAAGGGTTTATTTTAAATGGAGGGAGGGAAACAAAATAGAATGAGGTGGTGAAGGTTATTGATCTTGGAGAGGTTGGGGGAGGGAGTTCTATCTCCAAGATGAAATTAATACTTAAACTTTCTCTGTGGGTAAGGGGATGATAAGAAGGAGGATACAACAAAAAGAAGAAGAAGAAAATATACAGATAAAAGAGAGAATAAGGAAGAATGGAATGGAGGGAGGGAGAAAGACTGGGTGAGAGGAAGACAGGGAGGGAGGGAGGCATAACGACGTGGAGTGCTGGAGAACCTAAAGGGGAAACCTGCTCTCCTGGCAGACCATTCCTGGTCTGCTGAGGCTTTTTGTCAGGTGTATCTTAAAAGCGTTCTCTTCTTTTTTCAGATGCCCTGTTTAGTAAGAACTACATGAAAATTTTAATTTTCTTTTTCCTTAGAACACCAATTATTTTATCTATTTTACATTTTAATTTTTTTATTTCATGAAACCAGGTAATTAATCCAAGAGTGATCAAAGCATTCAGGAATTCTTTCTTTACTTTATCCATACATCACTTGTAGGGCTGGGTTAAAACTAAAAGATATTTATTTTCCCCTTTTATACACTCCTTGCTTTTTATATCACAGATGTTGAATTTTATACTTTTCAACACTGAAATTTGTAAGGCCATTTCAGTTTTAGGGATGAAGTTCACTATGAATATTTTCTGAGCTTTCTCAAAGACAGTTAATTTCTATATCCCTTAAATAGCACACACTGAAGCACTAAAAGGATCATGGATTGAGACACTTAATATTACCACTTACATTTCTTAAGATGTCAAGGTGGGAATATGGGAATGGGTGGGCGGGTAGGTGGGAGGAGGAATTCCCTCACAGAGGCGGGGAGGGGGAGGGGATAGGGGGTTTCCAAAGAGGAGACCCAGAAAAGGGGAAACATCGGAAATGTAAATAAAGTATGAAAAAAAAAAAAAAAAAAAAAAGAACACTGAGATAGCAGGCTGCTCAAGGCAGCTTGGCTTGGCCCAGAGTGCTCAGAAATCAGGGAAGAGGGTCTTAATTTGTCTTTTCAATCAGCAGATTTTTTGTTAACTTTTAATACTGTATTATTTTATTACAAATTTTAAAAATTTAATAATGTGTTTCTTATTTAGACATGCCTAAAAAAAAAAGAAAGAATCATTTTCATCATTTTATAGTAGAATCACCCTACCACCTTAAACTGCTGAGTGATTGATGCATATGAGTCTTACTCTAGGATAAATCTAATTTGATCACAAATTGCAGAATCCAATAGTGTAAGGGCAGTGTGTGTGTGTGTGTGTGTGTGTGTGTGTGTGTGTGTGTGTATTATATGCACATCTGTGCGTACAGGTGCTAGGACATAGTTAGACCTATATTTTCTCTCTTACAGGCAAAAGACAAACTTTGGGTTTCTTACTCTATAACTCTCAAGATTATTCTTTTAAAATAACATCTCTCACTGAAACTAGAGATAGGCTAGCAGCAAAAAAAAAAAAACCCAAATGACCTGCTTTTTTTCTGCTACAGATAGTGTTGGAACTATAGATGCATATGCAGACACACCCAGCTTTAGTAGTTTCAATAAACATGCAGGGATTTGAACTCAGTTTCTCATGCCTGCACAGCAAATGCTTAACCAATCATCCATCACTCCAGCCTCTTGATTATTTTAAAGTGCAGTTTCTTAAGTATTGAACACATCAATATCAAAGAGAGAGACTTATACAAATCAAATCCTCTGCAACCGAATTCTTCTTCCTTATTTTATGCCTAAACTAAATTTGTATATCATACTCTGTCAAGATACAGGGACCCAGTGATGAACAGAATAATAGTTATTTGTAAGAAAAATCATTGGTGATGTAGAGATTGATTGCACCGTGGTTAAGAGTATTGACTATTTTTTCCAGAGGACCTGAGTTTGATTCCCAGCACATATACGGTGGCTCATAACTGTCTGTAACTTCAGTTCCAGTAAATATAATACCATTTATAGCTGCTTTATGCATAATACATGCAAGTAATGCCCAGACATACATATAGGCAAAACACCTATACACATAAAATTATAGAGAAATAACAGCTGTTTTTCTGATTCCAGTGGCCAAACAATATTTATTCACTATAGAACTGAGTAAAACAGGTATATTGAGTCACTTCAGATTATTCACTAAGAAACCTGAGTTCAAAGTGAAGGAGGAAGGGTACAATTCACCATTGATTCAAAGATCATGTGAGTCAAAGGAGATGTTAAAATCCATTCATTCTAGTAGTTTATATAATCCATAGAGTGCTAATGCATAAAATATATATAGAGAGGACACTTTTCATGTGCCAAAGATTGTGATAATCATTTTATTGATTTTCTCTAAATTATTCCCAAAAGGTAGTTCTAATACTGTAATCTTACTATGAATGAGAAAACATTGGATTATGCATGTCCTAAATGGCATAGCCCCAATTGACCTACAGAAATGTTTGGGTCCAAATTTCATGTCATTTTATCATGTTATAATATTCATTACTTGGTTTCAAGTTTCACCTTGTAATCTCCCAGACAGGGAGGGCCACTGAGTTATTTATTTACTATGTTAATATTTACTATGTGAACATATTCATTATGTTAATCCTGCTGATCTATGAGCATGGGAGATCTTTTCATCTTCCAATAACTTCTTCAATTTTTTTTTCAAAGACTAGAAATACTTGTTATACTGGTCTTTCATTTGATTGGTTAGATTTAGGCCAAGATATTTTTATTTATTCGTGGATGTTGTGAAAGGTGTTTTCCTAATTTTGGACACAGGCAATTTATCATTATATATCAGAAAGCTACTGATTTTTTAAAGTTAATTTTGTATCCAGTTACTTTGCTGAAGGTGTTTATCAGCTGTAGAAGTTCTCTACTAGAATTTTTCTGGTCACTTATGTGTTCTATAATATCATCTGTGAATAGTGATATTTTGTCTTCCCTTTTTCAAGTTTATATCCCACTGATCTCCTTTAGTTTTCTTATTTCTCTAGCTAAAAGTTCAAGTACTATATTACATAGTTATGGAGAAAGAAAACAGCCTCATCTTATCCATGATTTATTGGAATTTCTTTAAGTCTCTCTCCATTTAGTTTGTTTTGGGCTATAGACTTGCTATATATTGCCTTTGTTAAGTTTAGCTATGTGACTCACAACCCTGATCACTCCAACTCTTTAGTCATGAAGATTTTTAAGGTCTTTAAATTTCTTTTCTTTTAGTTTGATGTTGGCTAGTTGCTAGTATGTGACCTCATGAATTTTTTTTATGAAGGCATTTAGTGCTATGAACTTGCTTCTAGCATTGCTTTCTTGTGTGCCATAAGTTTGGGTATACTGTGCATTCATTTTAATCAAACTCTAAAAACTTTCTTTCTTTTTCCTTTGATTCAGTAGTCATTGAGTAACGAACTGTCTGTTTCCATGGGTTTGTAGGTTTTCTGTTTTTTCTGTTGTTGAAGTCCAGCTTAAGCCACAGTGGTTTGGTAAGATACATGGTTTTATGTCAATTTTCTTATATCTGTTAAGACTTGATATGTAACTGAGTCTTTTGTCAATTTTGGAGAAAGTTCCATAAGGTGCTAAAAAATATGCATGTCCTTACATTTGAGACACATATATTCAGAACTAAGATGCCATCTTGGTAGATTTTGTTTTGTTGTTGTTTATTTCTTTTGTTTTTGTTTTTTATAAGTATGAATTGTCCATACACACACACACACACGTGTGTGTGTGTGTGTGTGTGTGTGTGTGTGTGTGTGTGTGTGTGTATATATATATATATATGTGTGTGTGTGTGTGTGTGTGTGTTTGAAAGTCTATTTCATTAGTTATTGGAATGGATACACAAGCTTGCTTCTTGGGTTCATTTACCTGGAAGAACTTTTTCCAACCACTTTTCTGAGGTAATGTTTTTGTCTGATATTGAGGTATGCTTCTGGTATATACCAAAATGATGATAGATCCTGATTTTGCATCCAATTTTTTAGCCTGTATCTTTTTATTGGGGAATTGAGACCATTGATTTTCAAGCATTTTTAAGGACCAATGATTGTTATTCTTGTTATTCGATGGTGGTGGTAGTGTGTGTATCTTTGTGAGTGTGTGTGTGTGTGTGTGTGTGTATGTGTATAGAATGTGTTTCCTTTCTCTTTGATTTGCTGGTGTGGAATGACTTATTTCCTGTGTTGTCATGGGTGTAGTTAAACTTCTTGGGTTGGAGTTTTCATTGTAGTATCTTTTGTAGGGCTGGGTTTTGTGGACAGATATTGCTTAAATTTGGTTTAATCTTGAAATCTCTTGTTTTCTCCAACTATGGCAATTGAAAGTTTTGCTGGTATAATAGGGTGAGGTGGCATCTGTGGTCTTTTAGAATCTGCGATATATCTGGCCAGGCACGTATAGCTCTGAGTTTCTGTTGAGAATATGTAATTCTAATAAATCTGTTGCTTGGGTTTTCGACTTTCAGCTTTTACTATTATTTGTTCTTTACATTTATTATTTTGATTATTATGTGGCAGGGAGATTTTCTGGTCCAGTCTATTTGGTGTTCTATAACCTTCTTGTACATTTATAGACATCTCTTTCTTTAAATTAAGAAGTTTTTATTCTAGGGTTGTTTTGAAAATATTTTCTGATCCTTAGAACTAGGAATTCTTTTCTTCTTGTATTCCTACTTTTCTTGTTTGATCTTTTCATTATGTCCCATGTTTACTGCATATTTTGTGTAAGAAACGATTTATATTTAACATTTTCTTTGACTGATGCATCATTTCTTTCAATCATATCTTCTATCTATGAGATTTTTCTCTTCCTTTTCTTGTATTCTGTTGAGGATCCTTGCATCTGTAGCTGCTGTTCATTATCTAGGTTTTGTGCCTCCAGAATTCCACCCAGTTTCTGTTTTCTTTATTTTTATTTTTCCATTTCAGGTCTTATTGTTCATTTTCTTCACTTGTTTGATTGCATTTTCCTAGATTTCTTAAAGCAATTTATTAATTTCCTCTTTAAAGACCTCTATCATCTTCCTAAGATCATATTTAAGCTCATTTTCTTGGGCTTCAGCAGTGTTAAAATATCTATGGCTTGTTGCAGTAGGATAGTTCTGCTCTTGTGGGTGGTATATTGCCCTGGCAGTTGCTGATTATGTTCTTATATTAGCCTCTAGCCATCTGAATTTTGTGATCATTATAGGTTTAGATTCTTATTTTTGAATTAATTTTAGTTGAATCAATGTATTTTTAGATGTTATTTTCCCCTTGGTTTCTACTTGTGGGCCAACTCCAGCAGGGTTCTTTTTTGTTTGGTTCTTCTTGAGGCAGCAGAGTGGGAAAAGCATTGGCAGAAATAAACCTTGGTCATAAGAGATACTTAGGATTGGTGTATAATAATAAAATGTTTACCTCTCTAAGTCTAAGTTACTTTGCTACTGTAGCTGACCTCTCTGAGTCCCTTTGAGGGCAGAATCTGCAACCTCTGGGATTTAGCAACTCATCTTAAAACAGCAGGGTATTAAGCAAAAGATTAATTAATAGAGCCTTTTTCCTTTTATCCAGATGTCTCTCCCTTGTCAGGCTTGGGGGAAGTTTGGAGCAGTAAACTTTTATTGAACCAGGAGAAGAGAATCATGCTTTCAGAAGGAAATACGTTTACACAAACAAATATGGATTAAACGCACATAAATTCTTATACATATTCATAAATACACCTTTCTTAAATCTCCATTCAAATCAACTGGGCCCAGTTTATATACATTCTCTAAATTACACACACACACACACACACAAACACACACACACACACACACACACACACATGCACACACAGACACACACACATACACACACACACACACACACACACACACACACACATCTATACTTATATATGTATATACAGCAAAAGACCAAGCACCAGTGCAGAAAGAACTCACTTATTCTGGATGAAAAATGAGCTCTAATCTTTATTGAATAGAGAAAGAAAAAGCTTCTACCCTTTTATTGCTAAATGAATTAAACCTATGTCTGTAAGAAGAAAGCTTTGTTCTCTTAGTAAAATTTAGCCTGCCTTGCTATTAATTAAAGACTTGTTATGCACCACGGTAAGGAGAAGTCTACCTGCTCTTCCTGCTCTCTCTACAACTTCTTTTTTTCCTCCTATTCTCTGCATTCTGCATACTGCTTTCTTAGGTTTTTAAGTTTCTTTATAGTTTCTAAGTTATTCCACTCTGCATTCTCCTTTTAATCTTGCTCTCTCCTTCTGGTCTGAATTCACAATAATGCTCTTACTCTCAATGCCTTTTCTCCTAATTCTATGCCTTTACTTCTAAGTTTTTTAGTTAAGTTCTGTTTAAAACGCATGCTGTCTAAAAATTCTTTGCAGCTGAGTTCAGTTCTTTCTAAAACTTTCAGTCTACAAAAGTGTCCTCAGTTCAGTTCCTGTTTTCTCTCTTCGTCCACAACACTTATATATCGTCCTGAATACATAATCACATGGTAAAAAGTTCACCACAAGTTTCACATGGTAAAAAGTTCACCACAAGTTTATACATAAATCCAAATCTTAAATAGAATAAGTTTACAAGAGAGAATGTTTACATTATTACTATTAGGAGTAATTATCTGGGTAATGTTCATCACCTATCACATCTCCATGGGTTCATGGAGAGGGAAAAGCCATAACTAAGTAATTAATGACATGTTGTATAGATAGACACAGTCAATATTTTATTTTCTGTCCTAGAATCTATGATACACCAATAGTTCTCCTTTTATGACCTTTGATTATTGGTCCAACCTCTTGGAATGTGCTCTGACTAGTAGGTGCCTACTTGCTATCTCAGAAGAAATTAACTCATGACATTAAAGACTGGCAGAGTTCTCAGTGAAGTTTTGATTATCAGAGAGAACCTAATAGCAGTCCCACTATAAAAGAGCTTAATAGATACTGATATCATTTTAGGAATTTTTATAGGATCATCGTTGAGAATTAAGAAGTCATATATTTGTCTATATAGCATCACTACAAAACAGTACATCTTTGTTGTTCTACAGAGATCTGCTCAAAATGGTGGGCTAATACCTAGTGATTGTTATATATGTTAATGATATCAGAAAAAGCATATTAATAGCAGGAATCTTTCCTAAAATGATTTTTTCTGGGCCTTGCCTACTGGAGCATACTTGTCATGGATTATAATCCAAGGCAAACTCATAACAGGAAGATCACCTGCTAGTGATTAGCTTGTTGGCTCCTGACAGTTTCTGTTTCTTCTCTGTCTTCTGACTTGAGTGATGTTTCTGTGACCAGAGAGTCTTCAAGTC
This sequence comes from Uromys caudimaculatus, assembly GCA_028551405.1. NCBI lineage: Eukaryota > Metazoa > Chordata > Mammalia > Rodentia > Muridae > Uromys > Uromys caudimaculatus. Next base: position 104,686,454 of record CM052702.1, read on the forward strand.
TAGTAGAACATCACTTCTGTTTTTTTGTGTCCTCTGTGGCATCTTGGGTGTAACATGCCAAGAGTTCATCTGGGATCCCTAGTTCTAGAATGGCCTGAGGATACCCTTGTACCTTTGTGTTCTTTCCAAAAGCACGTGGAGTGATGGGCCAGAAAATAGAACCATGGGGAACAGGTTCATTTATGGGCGTTTTTTGTTCTTTAAGGGGCATGGATGGGCAAAAGATATAAAGAGGGATCTTCCATGATGAAAACAGGTGGAGTTGAGGGGGGTTGTCCCTGTTGCCAGAGGGCCTTGAGGAAAGCAGACATAATTGTGGGACAAAAAATGGAGTGCATGGAATAAAGCATACTTTCTTATGGCGAGCCAGATTGCTCAGTCTTTTTGTCTTTGCTATAGTTTTCAATCTTTGTGCATTACAGGGTTCATTTCTTTTGCTTGCTTAATTCACATATTGTCCTTTAGCCATGGTAATCCATGTATAGCTTTATTTCTTAATTTTCAAGGCACTAAGATTTGGTCATCTCTGTTCAACCATTATGAGCTCTCTATTAACATCATCATCATCCACTACAACCACCACCATCACAACCACCAACAACACCTTCATCATTATCATCATCATCATCACCATCATCATCATCATCGTTGTCGTTGTCATCATCACCAGCACACCACTACCACTACCACTAGCACCACTACCTCTACAACTACCACCACCACCATCATCATTATTGGTTTTGAAAGAAAGGATTTTCTGTATAACCCTGGCTGTTCTGGAACTTGCTCTGTAAACCAGGTTGGCCTCAGACTCATAGATCCATTTGTCTCTTCCTCTAAAATCTTGCACTAAAGAAATACATACAAGCTGACTGAAATAATATTGCTTTTGTAAATACTGACATCTCTATGATCACAGATCTCATTAATATCATATTATTGATTGTATATTTGAGTCTTTAGGAATTTTCTTCAGTGATATTTATTTGTAATGCTATATAGTTTGTATTCCCTGTCATTCATAAAAAGCAATGTCATAGTCTTTCCTTAGATAATATTACCTAGATCTCTAAGTGTCGCCCAAGACTCACATATTAAAATGTTATGGGAGGTACGATGGTTTCAGCTGTGTATGAGTAGCGCACACCTTTAATCCCAGCACTTGGGAGGCAGAGGCAAGTGGATTTCTGAGTTTGAGGCCAGCCTGGTCTACAGAGTGAGTTCCAGGACAACCAGGGCTACACAGAGAAACCCTGTCTCGAAAAACAAAAAAAACAAAAAACAAACAAACAAACAAAAAGAATGGGTACTCTTTTAATTTTGACAGCTTATATATGAGATACCTTGGTATAAATTTCCTTGGGTTTAACTGCATTGGATGCTAGTGAACATTTTGTAGTCTGATGCTATGTTTCCTAAACTTTTAAAATTTTAACCTATCATTTCTTTAAATAACCTGGCTTTTGCTTCCATAACTTCTGTTATGAAAATCTTAGTTGTCTAATTATGTTTCCCATGTGGTATAGAAGTTATTCATTCTTTCATGCTTTAATTTTCCTGCTCTGTCTGAATAATTCCATACAATCTAGCTCTTTTTAATTTCAGAATTTTGTACTATCTTTAATCAATTGTTTGCTGTAGTTGAGTTCTATGTTGCATTTTGGTTTACTTCATTATTCCTTTCAGTCCAGTATTACTATTTGTCACTCATTTCTGAGTTCTTTTAGTGAATTTCTCATGTTTTACAGAAAGCATTTTTCTAATTATCAATGTTCTTTTGTAGTTCACTGGGCCATCTTAAAAATAGATGTTATTTCATGAGGTTCCATTTGTTGAAATGGGACCTCATGAAATTGCAAAGCTTCTGTAAGGCAAAGGACACATTCAATAGGACAAAACGGCAAACAACAGACTGGGAAAGATCTTTACCAATCCTACATTCAATAGAGGGCTAATATCCAATATATGCAAAGAACTCAAGAAGTTAGACTTCAGAGAACCAAATGACCCTATCAAAAAATGGGGAACAGAGCTAAATAAAGAATTCTCAACTGAGGAAACTCGAAGAGCTGAGAAGCACCTAAAGAAATGCTCAACATCCTTAGTCATCAGGGAAATGCAAGTCAAAACAACCCTGAGATTCCACCTCACACCAGTCAGAATGGCTAAGATCAAAAACTCAGGTGACAGCAGATGCTGGCGAGGATGTGGAGAAAGAGGAACACTCCTCCATTGCTGGTGGGATTGCAAACTGGTACAACCACTCTGGAAATCAGTGTGGCAGACCCTCAGAAAAATGGACATAATACTACCTGAGGAGCCATGTATACCAATCCTGAGATATACCCAGAAGATACTCCAACATGTAATAAAGACACATGCTCCACTATGTTCATAGCAGCCATATTTATAATAGCCAGATGCTGAAAACAACCCAGATATCCCTCAATAGAAGCATGGATACAGAAAATGTGAAAATTTACACAATAGAATACTACCCAGCTATTAAAAACAACGACTTCAAGAAATTTGCAGGCAAAAGGATGGAACTTGAAAATATCATCCTGAGTGAAGTAACTCAGTCACAAAAGAATGAACACGAATGTACTCACTAATAAGGGGATATTAGCCCAAAAGTCCTGACTATCCAAGATTCAATTCACAGCAACTGTTGGACAGTGTGTGGGGTCCCAGATGGAGGAGTTGGAGAAGGGCCTGAAGGAGCTAAGGGAGTTTGCAGCCCCTTGAAGGGAGCAACAGTGTGAACTGGACTGACCCTCCGTGCTCCCAGAGACTGAACCACCAACCAAAGAATACACATGGGATACCCATGGTGCAGGCCACATATGTGGCAGAGGAGGGCCCTGTTGGCCATCAGTGGGAGGAGAGGCCCTTGGACCTGAGGGTGTTTGATGCCCAGTATTGGGGAATGCCAGGAATGGAAGATGGGAGTGAGTGTGTGGGTTAGGTGAATACCCATATAGAGGCTGGGGGAGGGGGAATGGGATAGGGGTTTTCCAATGGGGAGACCTGGAAAGGGGAAAAACATTTGAAATGCAAATAAAGTATCAAAAATTAGATATTAAATTATTGCCAGGGTATTCATATATATTTATATCTTTGGGATATATTACTAGAATACATTTTATCCATTTCCTGGTACTTTTTTTTTCTAATATGCACAACAAAGTACTGTACTTTTAGTGACTAAAATCAAGAGATATTTGTTGTTAGAAGTCTGGAGAGCAAAATTCTAAAATAAATTTCATTGCACTAAACACAGGATTTTCCTGGGGTCTTGGAAGAAGCAATGTACTTGGCTGGTATAGTTGTTAATTGTATATGTCATAGAATTTTATAGATATGCCTATACTTTTAGAGGAATAAACTTCATTTATTGATTTCCAAGATTTTTACATTGTTGGACCATAATAGTTCCTTGCAACTGGGATTGTAGAGCTCCATTTTCTTGCTAGGTGACATGGAGACTCAGTTGAATTATGTCATTTGCTTCTCATGTGAATTGGCAAACAAAGAAGAGTCAGGTGGCTTTTAGTTTTAGATCGCTCTATGCCTTCTTCATTCTCACTCAGTGAAAATCTCTGTTATTATGAATTTTTATTTGTAAATTAGGTTTATCAAAATAATCTCAGAAAGCCTTTTTATTTTAAGATGTTTGGCTTTAATTACAATAGAAGACACCTTTTTCTATATAATATAACATGTTTAAATTTTTATGTAGTTAGAAATGTTATTTTTTAGTTTCTATTTTAGGTCCCTTATTTTCTTTACAAATAGCTTTATCATGAATACTCTAAGGTTGGTAGGATTTTTGGTGGCAATTTTCACTTTTACAACCCTTTTATTGTTATTGACACCTATTAAAATGTATGTGAACAAGAAGAGTCATTTTATTAAGACTATATATGAGCATTTTCTTCTCTTGAAGGTCTTACTTTATAATTTATTATTAGTAAATGTTCACTTGCTTTCTTGAGAGTATACATGTTAATCTAGACTGTTAATTTAAGTTATACATTACTATTTTAAGGTAAAGTAGAAGTTTTCTCCTGCTTGAGTACATTTGTTTATAAATCAAGTGTACAATAAAAAAATAGGAAATATGGCTCACTGGTTAGAAGTATTGCCTATACTTCTAGAGGACAAGGGTTTTATTCTCAGCTTATACATGACAGCTCATAACTGTCTCTCATGCAAATTTCAGGAATTCTAATGCTTTCTTCAGACATCCAGAGCTTCCAAATAATTCACACATATATATGTAGCCAACAATACACATAAATAATAATAAAATAAATTGAAGACAGTTATAGAATGGTAAGCTTTTTTGTTCTCTTGCCAATAGCATGCAGAATCCTGACTGTGTTGTTTTCTCACTCCATGCCTCAATGAAGAACCAATTTCCATTAACACATTTGCTACCTTAAAAACTACAAAAAGTTGTTCCTTCAAAAATATTTTGCTATTGTTCTTATCCATATAGAAAATTTTGTCACACTCATATATTTCATGAACTGAAAATTAACAAAATTTAAGCCTCTTTGGGTATTCTTTAACTTTTTCATGATGTATTTGAAAAAAGATCACTTCTTTCTGTTGTTATTCAGCCAGAGAATTTGAGATAATAGTTATTAAGTTAGAGATATGATTGATCATTGATGTTATCATCAAAATATTGTTTCAAATATAATGGGAGTTATAGTGTTTTCAGATATATGACATTTCCCCAACACTTCTTGTATTCAAATGACAATTTATACTGTGATATTAATCCCATTGTTTTACTCACTAGAATATCCTTAAATCAATAGTAAATACCTGATGAACATCAATAAATGTTGGAGGGAAATAAAACAATGTATGAAATTCTGAGTTTTTTGAGCTCATAATGTTACCCATTCCAAATAGTTTCTCATAAGATCAAAACATACCCAAATATTTTAAAATACACTAATACAATTGAATCTGTGAAATCATTTGTGCAATATTCCCCTCAAAAGGAAATAAAGAAAGATGAAAATATAAATATATAGCAAATATGTATTAGTAAATTATTGAACTATTATAAAATTATGTTATAGTTATAAATTATTGAATATAAAACTGATAGAACATAAAATCAAAGATGGGCCTCAGGATCTAGATACTCTACATCCTTAGATTTAACTAACTATAAATCAAAATTACTTGTAAAACATTCTTCCTATACTGAACATATGAGGGAGGACATTTTATTCTTGTCCTTAAAATAAATGAGAGATAGTCTGTACAATGATCAGCCATAAAGAAAAAATACATACCATATTTTCTCTTCTTAAGACTCACAGATTATTTAGGAAGAAGAATGGAGGGATTATAAAAGCTATAAACAAAGGATTACTACAAGGAGACAATGTTTTCTGTATACAGCAGGGCAGCCACAAATAGGAACTCAGAATGGTTGTGACACCATTCTTAAGACTTCTGCAAGCCTAAGCCAAACTAAAACTTAGCATGAAGAGAAGAGGTTAGTATAGACTCCCTCCCCTAGCAGAAGAGCCATTGGCTACTGCTAGGTGTTGTGGGAAGGAAGATCAATGTTTTTGAAGATGATAGTTGCCAATACTTTGCTCATGCTGCAGTGCAAGAACACAGAAACAAAAGTTAAGAAGAACAAACTGGCCTGAAATGGAAAGGCTAAAGTCACAGAGATGGGTGGCTAGAGATGAAGGGATGAATTGGGAAGAGTTGCAAGTAGAGGATGAATATGCTAAAGCAGGTACAAAATTCTAAAATAATTAATGATAGTATATTTTAAGAGCTGGTAAAAATCCCTAAATAATATCATAAACCTTCAAGGGATGGGAGGACGCAGTTTGGATGTGTTGTATGAGAGAAAAATATATAAAAAGAAAAATAAAAAACATAGAATACTTGTTTAGCATTTCCATTATATTATTACAAGAAACTTTGATATGATTTATTTAATGAAGTTTCTAGAATAATGATGACTTGAAAGAAATTTGTAGGGCCTTGTTGGCCATCAGGGGGAGGAGAGGCCCTTGGGCCTGAGGGTGTTAGAGACCCTAGTAAAGGGGAATGTCAAGGTGGGAAGATGGGAGTGGGTGGGCAGGTGGGTGGGAGGGAGAATACCCTCATAGAGGCAGGGGAGGGAGGAGAGGATAGGGGGTTTCCGAAGAGGAGACCTGGAAATGGGGAAACATTGGAAATGTAAATAAAGTATCAAAAAATAAATTGAAAAAAAAAAAAGAAACTCGGTAACATTTTATATGATGTCCTTGAACATTCAACAGACTTTTCTCTCCATGGGGTTGTGAAGGACTAAATTCTAAGCCAAAGGACAAAGATCTTGGGGAGTTTAACTGTACCCCCCTTGCAAAATATTCAAGGGACCGCACATGGTGGTGATAATGTGGAGCAAGAAGAACATTCCTACATTGCTAGTGGAAGTGCAACCTTGTACAATCATTTTGAAAATCAATTTGGTAGTTTCTTATAAAATTAGGGCTAGCTCTACCTCAAGACACAGGTATACCACTCCTTGGCAAATACTTAATAGATGCTGTATCATACCATGAGTATGTTAGCTTAACTATGTTCATAGTTGCTTTGTTTGTAATATCCAGGAGCAGGAAACAATCTAGATGTCCCTCAACTAAAGAATGGATATAGAAAATATGGTTCATTTGCACAATGTGATACTACTCAGCTATTAAAGCAATGACAACATGAATTTTACAGGCAAATGGATGGAACTAGAAAATATCCTGAGTGAGGTAGCCCAGATCCAAAAGGACATGCATGGCATTTATTCACTTATAAATGGAAATTATCTATAAAATACCGGATAACCACACTACAATCCTCAGACCAAAGGAACCCAAAAAACAGGGACAGCCCAAGGGAGGATGTTGATGCTTTCTCAGAAAAGGAAATAAAATAGATTTTGGAGGTTGATTGAGGGAGGGAGGGAATAGGGTGAGAGGGTATATGGAGGGAGCAGTGTAGGAGTACGATCAGGGGTAGGTAGAATAGGGGAGAGAAATGGAAGTTGGCAGTCAACTGGGTGTGGGGTATCTCTAGAAAGTCCCAAAGACCAAGGACATTGGGAGTTCTCTGGATGTGTATGGGGATGACTCTAGCTGAGATTCTCAGCAGTGGAGGATATGGATCCTGAAGTGGCCACTTCATGTATCCAGAGAAGACTTCTAACGGAGGAATAAATGACAGTAGCCCACCCATAAAACCTTCGATCCAAAATGTATCCAGCCTACAACATGTGTGGGGACAAAAACAGAGCAGAGATGGAAAGAATGTCCAACCAATGACTGGCCCAAATTGATATGCACCCCATGGGCAAGAACCAATCATGACACTATTATGTTTGTAGATACTCTGTTATGCTTACAGACAGGAGCTCAGCATTACTGTCCTCTAAGAGGCTCCACCTAGGAGCTAATAGAAACAAATACAGAGACCCACAACTAAACATTAGATGGAGCTCAAGGAGTTTTGTGGAAGAGTTGAGGGGGAGAATTGAAGGACCCGGAGAAGAGAGGGACTCCACAGGAAGACTAACAGAGTCAACTAATCCAGATTCCTGTGGAATCCCTGAGTCTGAACCGCCAATGAAAGACTGAACATGAGCTGGACCCTAGACCCCTGCACATATGTAGCATGACTTTCATTCAGGTCCTCCAACTATTGAAGCAGAGGCTAACCATGAATCAGTTGCCTGCTTGTGAATGCTACTCCCCTAACTGGGGTGCCTTTTCTGATATCAGTGCAAGAGGATGTGACTAGTCCTACAATGAGGTGATGTGCCAGGGTGGGTTGATATCCTGGGTGTTCTTTCTCTTCTCAGAGTAGAAGTGAAGAGGGATTCGGGGAGGAACTGTGTGAACAGGGGACTGGGAAGAGAGGTGGCAGATATTCTGATATAATGTGAATAAATATATAAATTAATTGAAAAAAAAGAATTTTCATGGCCATGGTTTCTCGTCACGGTAATAGAAGCCCTAATTAACACAATGGTTGATAAAATGTCTCTTTAGTGTGATATCAAGTTCTCTGGGTGTGTCCCTAAAATTTGTATAGGTGTATCTTGTGGAAAATCTATTTCTAGCTTCTTGAGTAAACTTCACATTGTTTTCTCTGTCTACATAGTAAAATAAATTGTGTGTGTGTGTGTGTGTGTGTGTGTGTGTGTGTGTGTGTGTGTATCACACATGTCTCTAAAGTTTTATAACCTCTGTTATTTTTTCCTGACGCTTACCTCTGGTTGTTTCTTCCCATCTGTTCTCCCAGTCATGCTACTGAAAATTACGAGGAGTGTTTTTATTGACTACTTTCTTTTCTGTCTTCAAGATGTGCCAGGCATCTAGACTAGGCTAAATGCCAGGCCCTTTGAAAACTTGTTACCAAGGTGTTAGGGTGCTCTCTTAGCCTGGGTAACTACTGTGATCCTTTGCTTAACTGAACTAACTGGTTTTATGATTTCAAGATTATTGTCATTTATCATTAACTGTATAAAACTTCCTTGTAAGAATCATCAGAACATAGGGTTTCTTGCTTGTGTTTCTACAACTCTCTCCCATTAATATGTATAGGTTTAGAATTCAAAATGCATTCAACACAGCTTCTTATTCTGCACTCAGTATACGGCAGGTATGGGTCAGATTTTGTTTTATTTCTTCCCTAGGTGAGGCAAGTCTTAGTAGTTCTTGAGTAATACAAAATGCAGTCTCTGAGGTAAACAAAAATTTTAATTGTGGTTGATAGGACCAGCCCTGTCCTAAGTTTCAGTCTTGCAGAATCATTTGGCCAAATTTTCAGGGTAGGAGAGGGGTGTTGGTTTTTAGTTTCACTGATCACCATCTGACTCTGGAACGCTTTGTGGCTTGAGAAAAGTGTTAAAGCATCATCAGAAACACAGGTGACACAGCTGCTACTTTCATACAGACAACAGAGAGCTGACTTAGGATCAACAGGTTCAGGTAAGTATTACTTAGTAAGCTTTTAGAAAATGGTTCTATCTTCACAGATAATTTTTGTATTTTCTACATTCTCTTCTTCATTATGACTACTGGGAGAAATGCTGTCCCATTATAAACAAATTCCAAGGACTTAACCAAAAGTATATAATGATTAGTAGATTTGGGGGTTCCAAAAGATGGAGAGTTTTTGTCTTTTGCAGGGGGTTTGATATCAGATTTCTTTTATGGGTCAGTTGAAATCTGAAAATGACTCTGCAAAATTGAATCTTAATGGATACTGAGCTCAGGTTCTGTATTATGCTTTGATCAGGGAAAAGAAAATATAAATATATGACTATTATTTCTCAGCTACATAAAATGAAACTCATGTCTGTCCCATGAACTCAACCAGAATAACTTCTTTATTGTATTTAGTTGTAATGACCAAAGTCAGAGAGGGATAGAATATGTGAAACGACCCAGTTGAGCTTTTGCAATGTGTCTTTTAAAACGTGTTTTCTAAAATAGGCCAATATAAAAAGAATTTATGTCATGTTTTCAGTCATGGGTAGAAGTTTTCAAAGCTGATTTCATAGAAGTTATTATATAAACAGAAATGGAACAATAGAATTAACACAGACACATTAATGTGGAAGAGGAAAATTTTCCAAGGCTTCCAACTCTAGACATGAAAGTACGAGGGAAAGTAATTGAAAAGAAGAAGATTTGTGGGGATGGGAGGGCACAATAGAAGGCAATGGAGATGAATACAAAGTATATAATGTATGAAAATGTCATAATGGTGTCCATTATTTTTAATTGGTATATACTAATAAAATATAAAAGGAGTGATGGAGAGATGTATAAGTAGTTAAGAATACTTTTTGTGCTTGTGCTGGATCCAGAAATTCTGGCACCCATAGGGTAGTTCATAACCATATTCATCACTAGTTCCAGGTGAAATGGTTTATGACTTGGCAGAAGACTTAGATTTAATTTGGCACTCATATGGTAGTTCACAACTATCTTTAACATTGGTTTCAGGAATTTCAAGAATCTCTTTTGATCTCTATGTGTATCATAAACACACATGGTGTACATACATATATGCAGGTAAAATACACATACACACACACACAAACACAAGCATGTACACACATACACACATAAAGAAAATAATTTTTGAAAAGACTGTAAAACATATTTGACGTATATATGAAAATATTTTATTTTGTTTATTCAAAATTGAAGAAGAATATATCACAAATATTTTGATATTACTTAAAAATAAAGAACTTATCAGACAAGATATAGATTAGATTCATTTCAATGTTCCCTTTAATTTCCCATTTTTCTATAACCTTACTTCCTAACCGTTATATCTGTGATAGAAATAAAAAGCTATCACATTTGATTGCTTTATCAAAGGCCAAAATACAATGTAACTGATAAAAAGCCTTCAGCTGTGAGTATGACAATGTATTTCTTACCTTAACATTTTGCCAACCATAAGGTCCCCAAAATATTTTCTAAATATGAATTTTTCATAGGAATAAAATTCAATAATTTTGTACAAGAAAATCATGGCCTTCTAAAAAGCCAATGTAAGTACTCTAAAAATTGTAAGGGTAAATCTGTATCATAATTTTTTTGTAATTAAATAGAACTATATGTGATAGTCATTTATGCCATAAGCCCTTTGAGGCTTGGATCTGTTTGGCAGTTCCATAAACTTGTTTGGAGAGAAAGGCACCCTGATAAGGTCTGGAAATCCAGAAAACAGCATCAAACCTAGGGGTATGTGATCCTTTAATGGGGAATAAACATTTGAAGTAGTCTAGTCATTACATGGAACATTCCTAAAAGCAGGATTACCAGATTTAGCAAATAAAAATGTCATGATTATTTAAAAAAAAAAAACATGAAGTAAATGACAGTAGTAAAATTATTCATTGTTAGAAATCGGGACCTAATGGTGGATAACTTTGCTTGGAAACCAGTGGTTGTAAAAAATATGGAAGTATTTGAATTGTGCAAATTTTTGTTCTCACTTGTCATTAACTTGTGTCTCATCACAGGTGTAATGGGAGCTATAGGAGTACCTCTTACTGCACACTGTGTTGTCTTGTCCCTCCTCCAGATGGTAGCACTGAGTTCAGGTATGAATCTCTCACTTGCCTTTCTGAGCCTTATCAATATCAAGTACTCCAGGAAAATGAAGATCTGGTACAAAGTGCAGGGTATATAAACCATTGTTCCTAAAGAGTGGATGTACCAATGAAATGAAGAGTCACAAGCTTATCAAACATAAAGGAACAAGTCATTATTTATATTAAGCAAATATTCCTTCCTTGGGTTTGTTTCATATTCCAAGAAGAAAACACCATGAAGGAGATTAAATACATGCTTTGAAGGCTCAATAATTGTATTAAATGCACAGAACTTACATTATCACTTTTACACTGAGGAATTGATGCAGACTAATATACATATATTAGAATCATTCTGAATTAATGAAACAGTAGTGGAAAAGATAAGAGAAGATGAAATAGGCTATGAGAATTAGAATTTGATTTTGTAGGGACATCTGTGTGAAGCACAAAGAAATACAGATTGCTTGGAGACTTAAAAATTAGAAAACAGATGATATAAAGAGCTAATTGTCCAATGATAAAATTTCACTGATGCACATTTACTTGTGTTCTATCCAATACTGGAAATTTCATTTGGTAAGGAGAGATGTCCAGTTTTTTTCTATACCTCCCCCATTTCTAGGTGATTTTATTTGGAGTGCACATATATATGAATATAGCCCCTTACTCTCTATATAACCTCTGTAAATATATAGATTGTACTTTTCTTATTAAAGACTTAAAAGCTAATATCAACATATAAGTCAACACATACTATATTTTCCTTTCTGGAACTGGGTTACCCCACACAGAATGATTTTTCCCTAGTTCCATTCATTTAATGGCAAACTTCATGTCTTCATATTTTTAAGTAGCTGGGTAATAATATTTCAATGTAAAGTTGTACATTTTCTTTATCCATTCATCCATTGAAAAGCATCTAGGTTCTTTATAATTTCTGAATATTTTGACTACATTCTTTAACATGATTTAACAAGTGTCTCTGCTCTAGAGTAAAACATCCTTTGTATATATGCTCTGAAGTAGAATCTTGAGGTAGAGCTATTCTCAGCTTCCTGAGAAACCACCACAGTGATTTTTTTTAAAAAAATTTGCACTCCTACCAGCAATGGATGTATGTGCCTTTTACATTACATTCTTACATGTATGAGCTGTCATTTTTTATCTGGCATCAATGAGAGAGGAGGACCTTTGTCCTGTGGAGATTCAATGCCCCAATGTGGGCAAATGCTAGGGCAGTGAGGCCAAAGTGGGTGGGTGGCTGGGTTGGGGAGCTCCCTCATAGAAGCAAGGGGGAAAGAAGATGGCATAGGAGGTTTTTGGAGGGGAAACTGGGAAGGGGAATAACATATGAAGTATAAGTAAATAATATAACCAATTTCAAAAAGGAAGTTGTAATTGGTGGGGGTAGGATGAAATTTCAATGAAGTTTTGGTTTGAATTTCACTCATGGCTAAGTATGGTGAACCTTTTTAAAGTATTTTTATAGCCATTTGAGTTTTCTCTTTGAGAATTCTCTGTTTATATCTGTATCCCCCCTTTTAAATTGTTTCTTTGCTTCATGTCTAGCTTTTTAAATTTTCACACATCATAGATATTAACTCTATCAAATGTGTAGCCGGTGAAAATTTTCTACAAATGATAGTGTCCTTTGAAGTTTCATTTTCATGAGGTCTCATTTATCATTTGTTGTTCTTAGTGCTAATGCTAATTGTGTCCTGTTCAGAAAGTCTTTCCTGTGTAAGTGGTTTCAAAATGATTTCTCAGTTTCTCTTCTATCAGACTCTGTGTTTGGGCTTATGTTGATGTTCTTGATCTACTGTATTTAAGTTTTGTGATAGGTTATAAGTATTGATCAATTTGCATTCATCTATATGAACTCATGCATGATGAACACTAACAAATGGTGTGAAGAGTACCAAACTGTGCAAAGATGTTGTCCTTTTTCCAGTGTATATTTATGGTGTTATCAGAAAACAGGTGTCCATAAGTGTATAAACAACCCATGTCTGAATCTTCAATTAAATTCTAATAATAAATGTATCTGATTTTCTTCCAAAACCATGATGGCTTGTTACTACAGATCTTTAATGCAATTTAAGGAGAGTAGTAATGTTCCCAACAATTCTTTCATTGTTCAATAGTGTTAGACCTACCCTTGATTTTTCTGTTTCCATTTGTAGCTGAACACTATCCTTTCAAGATCTATCCAGAAGTATTTTGGGCGTTTGTTTGAATATGTAGGTTCCAATTGGTAGGATCCCAGTTTTTATATGTTAACCCGACTAATTCATGAGCATGGGATATCTTTCTATCATCTGACATCTTCCCCAGTGTCTTTCTTCAATGTCTTAAAGTTTTGTCATACAAGTCTTTCACTTGCTTGGTTTTGAGTTATCAAAGATAGTTTATATTAGTTGAGGCTTCTATGAAATGTATTTTTTACCTGATGTCTTTCTCAGTCTATTTTATATTTGTGTATAAGAGGGTTGGTAATTTTTGTTGGTTAATTTAGTATCCAATGAATTTACTGAATGTGTTTATCAGCTATAGGGGTTTCCTGGTTGTACTTTTAGGTCTATGTCTGTATAGACATATTATCTGTTAAAAAAAAAGTACTTGAACTTTGTTCCTTCCTATTTGTATCTTTATCTGAACATTTTGTGTTTTGATTGCTATGGGCAGTGAGGAATTTCTTTTCTGGTCCAATCTATGTTGTGTTCTGTATACTTCTTGTGCTTTGATAGACCTCTCAGTCTTTAAGTTAAATTTTTTCTATGAATTTGTTTAAAATATTTTCTACACTTTTGACCTGAATTTCTTCTTTCTCAATTACTATTATTTGTAGATTCATTTTTTTCATGATGTCCAAATTATCTTGAGTGTTTTCTGCAGAAATGCTATTATATTCAAATTTTCCTTTGACTAAGTATTCATTTATTCTATATTCTTTTCAATGCCTGAGAAATGGCCATTTTAAATGTTAGCCCTACCAATCCATGAGAATGGAAGATCTTTCTATCTTTGGAGGTCTTCTTCAATTTCTTTCTTGAGAGACTTGGAGTTCTTGTCATATACATCTTTCACTTGCTTGGCTAGAGTTACACCAAGACATTTACATTATTTGTGACTATTGTGAAGTGTGTTGTTTCCCTATTTTTTCTCATCCAATTTATCATTTGTATAAAGGAAAGCTACTGATATGTTTAAGTTAATTTTATATCCAGCCACTTTGCCCAAGTTATTTATCAGCTGTAGAATTGCTCTGGTAGAATTTTGAGGGTCACATATACTGTCTATCATCTGCAAATAGTGATACCTTGACTTCTTTTACAAATTATATCTCCTTGAATTCCTTTTGTTGTCTTTTTGCTCCAGTTGGAACTGGTGCTTTGCTGTATATTGCTTTTTTGAGGTATGAGACTTGAATTTCTACTCACTCCAATACTTTTAACATGAAGGGGTGTTGAAGTTTGTCAAAGGTTTTTTAGCATCTAATGAGATGATAGTGTGATTTTTGAGTTTGTTTACATAATGGATTATGTAAATGTATTTTCATATATTGAACCATCCCTGTATCCCTGAACTAAGGCATACTTGATCATGATGAATGATGGTTTTGATGTGTTCTTTGATTCAGTTTGCTAGGAATTTATTGAGTATTTTGGCATCAGTATTAATAATTTAATTTGGTCTGAAGTTCTCTTTCTTTGTTGGGTTTTTGTGTGGTTTAGGTATCAGAGTAATTGTGGGTTCATAGGAAGAACTAGTTAGTGCTCCTTCTGTTTGTACTGTATGGAATAATTTGAGGGTTGTTGGTAGTACCACTTCTTTGAAGTTCTAGTAGAATTCTGCACTAACACCTCCTGGTCCCTGGTCTTGTGCTTTTTTTTTTTTTTTTTTTTTTTTTGGATGGGAGGTTTTTAATAATTTCTTTTATTTCCATAGGGGATATGGTACTGTTTACGTAGTTTACCTACTCTTGATTTAACTTTGGTTTAACTTTGGTACATGATGTCTGTCTAGAAAGTTATTCATTTCATCTACATTTTTCAGTTTTGTTGAGAAAAGGTTTTTCTCATAACATCTGTTGATTTTTTTTAATTTACTCAGTTTTCATTGTTATATCTCCCTTTTCATTTCTGATTTTGTTAATTTCCATTCTGTCTCCATGTTCTTTACTTAGTTTGGCTATGGATTTATCTATCTTACTGATTTTTTCAAAGAACCTTCTTTTGCTTGTGTTGATTCTTTGTATTGTAATCTTTTTTATTTTCAACACTAGTAACTTTTATTTTATTCTCTTCCCTATGCTTGCCTGTAAGGAAACGATACATTTCCTAGCACATGTTAAGAATTGCTTTCTCTATAAGTATGTCAATGACTATTTAGAGACAGGGAGAACAGACAAAATGTCTATCTATCAGCAGAAACAAAAAGGTCAGCCCTGAAAGAGGCCTAGATAGATAAGGCCATCTAAGGTAGAAGAACCCGAAAGGATGAGTAACTGAAAGGAAATTCACATGAGAATAAATGGTATCCTGGGAAATGGAGCTGGATATGGAAGGTGATACAGAATAAACCAAGGGACTTAGTCTTTATTGGGTAAGAGATGGAGCAAGGGCCAGTTTAGAAAGGGAAATGACATCAAGTGACTTCATGCTAATGGGTTAATTGGTTGCTAATAATGAAAGACAGCTTTGATAATCAACAGCTTTTATATGTGGGAATCAATTTTTAAAAAATACTTTTATTTTGACACCGTTGGTCTTCCTATGGGGCTGCCATCCCTTTAGCTCCTTCAGTCCTTCTACCAAATCATCCATAGGGGTCCTGACCAACCTCAGTTCAATGCAACTGCTTGTAGAGTCTCTCACAGGACAGAGACTTGATGCCTCAGGTAATGAGAATGTCTGGTGGGGAGGAAGGAGTACACTCTCAGAGTCAAAGGGGATGAGGAATGGGGTGAAGAACTCTGGAAGAGGGGACCAGGAGGGGGACAACAGTTGGAATGTAAATAAAATAATGAATTAAAATACTTTGATATTTTTAAATTAAAATATAATTAAAGTAGATTCTGCTCTGACTTCCTTTCCTTCCACTCTTCCCATGTACCCCTTTTCTCTGTCTCAAGTTTGTTTTATTTTTTTAATTGTTGTTACATACTATATATATATATATATATATATATATATATATATATATATATACACACACACACACACACACACACACACACACACATATATGTAAAATATATATACTATATTATATATATATACATATATTATATGTATTATATGTATAACATATACATATTATACATGCATATATACATACATCCTGCTTCATCTGTATTTAAAAGTTGAAATATTAGTTACTTTAGCCTATTTCCATTTTGAATTTCCTTTGATCTGGTACCTACAGACACTGCTGTGTTTCTCTAGCCCTTGTTTAGTTTTGTTAATGCATAAATTCTTTTATTGGATACTTCAAACTCTGCTTGGTTCTTAAAGGTGAACTCTATGTGTATGAGTGGTTAGACTTTGGTTTTGTTATGTTTTCTACAACTGAAGCACATCAAAAATAAATTCCAGAGGCCAGAGTATGGATGCTTCAATCCCAATTAGAAGGGGGAACAAAATAATCATGGGAAGCAGAGGGAGGGATCTGGGTGGGAGTGGGGAGAAAGAAGGGGAGAGTAGGACAAGATATGGGAAGAGATAGGAGAGAAGTCCAGAGGGCCAGAAGAATGAATAGAGAAACACTAGAAAGTCCCAGATGCCAGGGATGTGAGAGGCTCCCAGGACCCAGGGGGATGATCTTAGCTGAAATGTCTAACAGCAGGGAGATATAACTTGAAGAGACCACCTCCAGTAGAGAGACAAGGCCCCCAGTGGGGGGATGGGGCCACACACCCATCTCAAAAATTCTAACCCAGAATTGCTCCTGTCTAAAGGAAACACAGGGACAAAAAATGGAGCAGAGACTGAAGGAATGGCCATCCAGAGACAGCCTCACCTTGGGATTTATTCACCTTGGTGTCTGCAGACACCAAACCCTGACACTATTGCTGATATGTTTTAGCAATAAACCCCAGAAGTAAAAAAATGTTTAAAACAAATAAACAAACCAAAAACCTATTCTTTGGTGCACTGAGATTTTTTTAACTATACCATCCTGAGAATCAAAGCATGGTGTTTAAAAATAGTAGCAGTACACCAACTCTGCCAAAAAGTTCATACTGTAAAACACACCCTCAGGGAAATAGTTGGATCAGTCTACATAGTTTTACTAAACAGCTGATCTGGTCACAATTGTTGAAGAAGCAATTTAACTTTATATTAGACATGGGAGACAGGGAGATACTTGGAAAAACTGTGAAGCTATTTTTCATGATTATTACAACAAGGAGGAGCCTGAGCTATGTAAAAATTGTTGATAGTGTGCATAAAATCCATTTGAATTTTAAAACTCTCCTAATTCTGTGAAATAGTTAATTAATTTGGTCTTTTATCTTCATGTCCTTTGCTTGCACCATACATACTGCACTAACTTGTGATTATAAAACTATCCAAAATCCTTAAGGGTATGGCACCTAAATAATCACATTCTTATGCTTGTATAGCAAGTTCACATAAAGAGTTATGTAAAAATTATTTATTATAAGGAGTGCATGTACATATTTGCATGTGTGCATACACTGTGGCATGTGCATGTGGAGCTGAGAGGATTTGTGGGTACCAGAGAGGGTTAGCTGTTGAGCCAACTTACCAGCCTGGAATTAGTTAACTAATTACTGAATTCAACTTACCAGCCTGGAATTAATTATCTATTTATTTATTTTATTTATATTTCATATGTTGTCCCCCTTCCTAGTCTGCTCTCCACAAATCCCCCACCCCAGCCCCTCTCCCTCCCCCACCCACCCAGTCCTGGCTCATCTCTTTGGCATCCCCTTTTCAGGGGCAACAAGCTTCCAGAACCAACCACCTCCCCTCCCTTTGATGCCAGATAAAACAGTCCCCTGCTACGTATGTAGTAGGAGCCATGGACCCACACAAGTATACTCTCTGGTTAGTGGTTTAGTCCCTAGGAGCTCTGAGGGGTCTGGTTAGTTTATAGTATCATTCTTCCTATGGGGTTGCAATCCCCTTTAGCTCCTTCAGTTCTTCCTAACTCTTCCATTGGGGTCCTCTGGGCTCATCCAGTGGTTGGCTATGAGTATCTGCATCTGTCTTAGTTAGGTGCTGGCAGAAACTCTCAGATGGTAGCCATACCAGGCTCCTGTTTGCAAGCACTTCTTGACATCAGCAATAATGTCAGGGTTTGGTGTATTGTAATATTTGTTTCTAATTGGTTGATTTCCTCCCTGCATTTGATCATTTCCTTCCTTCTTCTCCTCTTGGGTGTGTTTGCTTCCATTTGTCCTAGAACTTTCCGGTATGTTGCTAATTTGCTAGTGTAGGATCTCTCCAATATCTTTTTGAAGGCACTTAGTGCTATGAATTTTCCTTTTAGTAATGCTCTCATTGTGTCCCATAAGTTTGAATATGCTGTATCTTCCTTTACATTGAATTATAGAAAGTCTTTAATTTTTTTTATTTCTTCCCTGAACAAGTTACCATTGAATAGGATGTTGCTCAGTTTCCATATGTATGTGGACTTTCTATTATTTTTATTTCATTAAGTCTAGCTTTTGTCTGTGGTGATCATATTCTTGTATATGTTGAGGCTTGTTTTGTGACCAATTATAGAGTCAATTTGGACAAGGTATTTTGAGGTGATGAGAAAAAGGTATGCTCTTTTGTTTTAGGGTGAAATATTCTGTAAATATCTGTTAAATCCATTTGGTTTATAATATTCATTAATTTCACTGTGTCTCTTTAGTTTCTGTTTCAATAACCTGTGGATTGGTGAGAGTGGAGTGTTGAAGGATCCCTCTATTATTGTGTGAGGTTCAATGTGTGTTTTGAACTTTATTAATGTTTCTTTTTTGAATGTGTGTGTCTTGCAATTGGGGCATAGATTTTCAGAATTTCGACTTCCTCTTGGTGAATTTTTCCTTTGATGTATATGAAGTCCTTCCCCATCTTGTTTGATACATTTTGGTTGAAAGTCTATTTTATTGGATATTAGAATGGCAACTCCTGCTTGTTTCTTGGGACATTTGCTTGGCAAACTTTTTTCCAGCCTTTTACTCTGAGGTAGTGGCTGTCTTTGTCACTGAGGTGTGCTTCTTGCATGTAGCAAAATGCTGGACTCTGGCTGCATATCCAGTCTGTTAGCTCATGTCTTTTTATTGGCAAATTGAGTCCATTGATATAGAGAGTTAATAAAGACAGATGATTGTTAGTTTCTGTTTGTGGTTGGAGGTGATATTATGGGTGTCATTCTCTCCTTTTGTTTTTCTTGTGTGATGATTAGTTTCTTGTTGTTTTCTTTGGTGTAGATGCCGTCCAGTGTTGAGTTTTCCATCTGGATTCCTCATTAGGACCAGCTTAGTAGATATATATTGTTTAAATTTGTCTTTGCCATGGAATATTTGGTTTCTGAATTTATGGTGATTGGGAACCTTGCTGGGTATAATAGCCAGGGCTTGCATTTGTGTTCTCTCATGGTCTGCATGACATCTGTCCAGGATCTTCTGGCTTTTAGAGTCTCTGCTGAGAAGTCTAGTGTAATTCTGATAGGTCTGTATTTATATGCGGCTTGGCCTTTTTCTCTTACAGCTTTTAATATTCTTTCTTTGTTTTGTGCTTTTACTGTTTTGATTAATATGTGATGGGAGGAATTTCTTTTCTGGTCCAATCTATTTGGTGTTCTGTAGGTTTCTTGTGCATTTACGGCCATCTCTTACTTTAGTTTAGGGAAGTTTTCTTCTATGATTTTGTAGAAGATGTTTTCCAGCCTTTTGAGCTGGGAATCTTTACTCTCGTCTATTCCTATTATTCTTGAATTTGATCCTTTCATTGTGTCCTGAGTTTCCTGGATCTTTGGGGTTAGGAGTTTTTTACACTTCATATATTCTTTGACAGATGTGTCAATATCTTCTATGGTGTCTTCTAAACCTCAAATTCTTTCTTCTATCTCTAGTATTGTGAGTGATGCTTGTATCTGTAGCTCCTGATATCTTCCCTAAGTTGATGAATCTATTTCACTTATTGTTTCTTCAACCCCTGAGTTCCTTTCTTACATCTTTTGTATTTTGTAAATATGCTTATTTCTTTAGTTCCTGTTTTGTTACTTAGATTTTCCATTTCCAGAATTTCTTCAGTTTGTGTTTCTTTTATTGCCTCTATTTCTAGTTTCATATCTCGAACAATTTTCTTCATTTTTTGGCTTCCATGGTACTCTTTAAGTTTAAGGGATTTATTGATTTCCTCAAATATTACAGTTTGTCTTTTGTAAATTGTATTCTAGTCTTGGTACAAGATTCAAATCTAATAAGAAAGTGATTGCTTACCACTCATAAACAGTCATGTCACTAGTACAAGATTTAGATATATCTCTGTTGAAAAATGCAAAGTTTATTGTTGTGTTAATACAGTGGTGATTTTTATCCCCTGTGACTTGCATAGAGATTTTTATCTCTGTGAATGCTAATCAGCTTGAAGAAATTTTCCAGGCCAGTTCCAGCTTGATTTTTTTTTTTTTTTGCACCCAAGAAGTTTTATGTCTCTAACTATAAGCACTTACCATCTAGCAACTATATAGCCATATAACTTCTACATTTTAATAAACTTGGGTCTAGAGAACTGGTTCATCTGTTAAAGTATCTGCTAATCTTCCAGAGGACTTGGGTTTTGATTCCCAGCTGGCACATGAGAGATTAAAACCATCTGTGACTTCACCTTCAGGAGATATGATACCTTTATCTGGTCTCTAGTGGTACCAGGCATACATGCTATACAAACGTTCTTGCAGGCAAAATGCTCTGCACATAAAATAAAATAATATATTTTCTAATTCTAATAAACTTTGCTTTCTGGAGCAGTTTCTAGCTATTGAAAATCTATGTACAAAATACATAGAATAAACAAGTAACTAAAATTTTATTTCCTCTATCAAAGAATTTTTCATATATTTAACATCTTGACTTGGTATGGAACATTTATTAAACCTGAGCAACTCTGGACATAATATTACTAAGTAAAATTCAAATTTAGATTAGGGTTTGCTCATGTACTACTGTGTCTTAACATCTTGTTGTATTGGCAAGATAAAGATAGCTTTTGCTTATTAACATTGTGTTGCTTGCCTCGAAACTGAGACCCATTAATGAAAAAGTTGATCAGGGTAAATTAATCTGTGTCACCTAAAAGGTAAGGATTTAACACAAAGGGGTAACAGAACCTGCCATATACTCATCTACAACCATTGTACATGTATCACAAGACTCATGGGCTATGGACTCTTTACTGTACCTGAAGCTTAGAATCACCAAAATCTCCACTGCATGTTATAGCCTATTCATACTGCCATTCTCTGCTACTATTTTGCACATTATCTTGATTTGCCTTGAATATACCTTGTCTTGAAGTAGCTCAGCACTTCCAGTAATTCCTGAAAAACTTCTCTAACCATTTGCAGTAACACTTTCTGCCTCTTATCAACTAAGTAATTATAACTAAAATATATTCTGAATAAACAAAGTGATCTTAAGTGAAGTATATGTGAATGTTTGAGAGACAGAAAGAAGACAGCAGGGAGATCAACAGAGAGAATAATTGCAAGAGGTGTGAACATGATTACTAACTCATACTCTTGTCTTTTGATTATTTTAATCCTTCACAGAACAATTCACAGTGAACGGCTTAGAGAGGCCAGTCTTGGCTCCATTGGGTGGAAACCTGGAACTCAGTTGTCAGTTGTCTCCACCACAACAAGCAGAGCACATGGAAATTCGCTGGTTCAGGAATCGCTATACAGAGCCAGTATACTTGTACAGGAATGGCAAAAACCTCCTTGGAGAAACTAGCTCCAAGTATGTTGAGCGGACTGAACTCCTGAAAGATGACATTGGTAGAGGTCAAGTAACCCTCAGGATCTTTAGAGTGACTGCTGATGATGATGGGTCCTACCATTGCTTCTTCAAAGATGACAAATTCTATGAAGAGCATATCACAGTGGTCAAGGTCATAGGTAGGCATTGATTCCTCTGTGTACACATGATTCAAAACCTGTATAGTATTAAGCAGATGGAAAATTCTTAGTGTGTAACTCTTATTGCATGAATTTATAAACAAGCTGATCAATATGTGTTCAATTTTTTAATTGGATGATATGGAAGATCAAAAATTAAAATTATTACATAACAGAAATTTGCTCTATCAAGAAAAACATTCTTTTTATATCTAAATGCATTGTTAGATTTCAACCTATCATTAGATAACATTTTTTTCCTATCTTTTCAAATATTTGTGACAATATTTTAATATTTTTTAGATGAACTTAATTATAAAAACATGCTTCTCACTAAAAATTTGGGAGTGTACAGACGTGGTGAAGATTTCATTAGAGGTGATAAGAGGAAAATTATCAGAATATACTGCATAAAAATTTTCATTAAAGAAAGAAAAATATTCTTTTTGAAATAGTTTTTTTTCTTTTTTGGTTTCTGTCCAAATCAATTCACTGACTACTCATTGCCTAATTAATTTTTCTAAATCTTCAAAGTTTTAACTACAATTTTTACTATCCTCAGTTATAATGTTGTATGTGACATATAGATAACTGTATGTAATTTATATTACTTCACTTGCTCTGAAATATTCTAAAAGAAAAAGAAATGAAGGGCTTAAAGGAAATTGAACAAATCTATACATGTGTGCACGTATACAAAGGATTCTAGACCCAGATGATTAGTCTTTATTGACTGTCATGTAACACTGAGCCCTGCCGTTTAAAGCCAAAGGACACAATGTAGTCCATTGCTATTTTAGTACTGCTATGTAGCAAAGAGCTATGAAATATTTTTTTATTCCAGAGACATTTTACTAGACAGATCAGCTTTGATACAGTGCATTAAATCTCCATAAATTCTTTCATTGCCAATACATGATACAAGATTTAGGTCTCCAAAATTACCCTGACTGTTTTTAGACATGTTCTTTTTTTTCTAAATAAATATACATTCATAGTTTTAATGTATTATCTGTTTTATATGAAACACATTTTGTAAAATTACTGACAAATAAAATACACAGAGTTTCAACTAAAGTTACTCCATACTGTTTAAAATGAAACTCATGTTTTATAAACTGTTTACAGACTCTCAAAAGTAACTAGTGACAACACTAAGCAAACACATTAAATTATAATTTCTATGAGATTTAAATATTTATTTCTGTTTATCATAATCCAAAATCAAAGTTCCATTTCTATTATTTAGTAAATACCAAAAATATTTTAAATGAATGTTTAAACAAGTGAAACAGATCTTTTCTCAGATGACTAATTTGAACATAATGCTGACTGCATATTATATCCTTCCCCTGGAGCTCTTTTGATTTTCATGAACTTCTTATGGCAATAAGATTCCTGTAGTCTTTTGACTATTCGTGTGTCTTTTGAAACTGGGATTAAATTGAAAAGAGCTTTTATTTTTCTAACATGTCCTCATCCATGTATACCTAAAATAGAATTTTCTTGTTTTGTTTACAACCAGCAACAAGCTCAGACATACAGATTCTTATTCATGTCCCTAACACCAAAGGGGTGATGTTGGAGTGTCATTCAGGAGGTTGGTTTCCAGAACCTCACATGGAATGGAGAGACAGTAAAGGAGAGCGAATTCCAGCTACATCAAAATCCCATTCACAAGATGAAAACAAAATTTTTAACATGAAAATGGCCCTTATTATTGAAGCCAACTCCCACTTCAGTGTCACCTGCTACCTTCAAAACCGTGTAACTTATCAAGAAGAAAGCATAAGTATTGTCCTACCAGGTAAAATATGTGCTTTTCTTCAGTAACAGCCATTATCACACATACTTATTATTCTAGTCTTCCTTGACTTGGTTTCTAAGGACTTATTTTCTTTTAGCCTAACTCATAACTTAGTAAGGCATCTCTTAATTTCTTGAATATATTTATTTTATCACTCTGTATCTTTGACTATTATAGCTTCCATTTTTGTTACTATGAGAAAATGCTACATAAACAAGTTGGGATCGGAGAAGAATCTATTTGGATTACTCTGCTAAATCATAGTTCATACCAAGTGAAGCCAGAACAGGAGCTCAAAGTAGGAATTTAGAGGCAGGAACTAAAGTAAAAACCACAGAGGAAACACTGCTTACTGGTTTTCTCTCCCTGGTTTTCACAGCTTGTTTTTTCTGAAACAGCCCAGTAACATCTGTCCAAAGATGGCACTAGCCACTCTTAGTGTGATTCATCATTAATCAAGAAATGGGCTCAGGCCAATCTGATAAAGGCAACTACTCAACTAGGTTTTCTGATTTCCAGATGATTTTTGTTAGTCTCAAGTCAAAACAGTTAACTTGTATATTGACATTGAAGTTTCCAAGGCACAGACTTTGACATCTTATTCTCTTCTAACTTCTTCTTTTTGTCTCCTAGCTTTATATACCACTATAACTCTAAGAGTTCCTAAAGTTATATCTCCACACTTTGCTTTCATCTAAAAACTCATAAGTCAAACCAAAAGTTTAATAAATATCATAAAATAAGCATATCAAAAACTAAATTATGGTTAATTCAATGCTTGCTTGATTTACTGCTGTGTAGTGGAATTTTATATTTTTAGTTTCTCAGAACCAAATCATTACCTGAACTTCTGTTTTCTATCACAGTCACCTTTACAGAACAATAAAATGCTAGCTCTTCCTTAAAATATATCAACAGGGTTGTCTGAGTCAGGTAGTAGTAAAGATGTCAATTTAGTCACATATTCTAAAAAGAAAAATAGAAATCAAACCTGCTGATAAAACTAGAAAAAATGAGGCAGAGAGATAAATTCATCAGAGTAATACTAGGATCCTCCTAAACCATCACCTCTCACCATATTCTCCTTCATATTCAAGTCTGAACTATGGTTTATTAACATGAAATAGGACCTTAAAACTTTCTTGGTTCTAATCTAGTCTATGATGGTATATTTTGAATATACAGATAGGATGATTTACTTAAGATATCATCTGTGTTTAATATCCTGAAATTGCTCTCCATTTACTTATATTTAAACATCTCCCAATATTTAAATCATCTGTCCCGTTGCTAACTACATGACCTCACCTCCTACTATTTTCCATCTCCATCTTATCTACTCACACATCATGGAGACAAACTCGGACTAAATTTTTTTTTTTATCTAGCAGTTTCCCCTTCCAGTATATTGTAAATTGAACTAACTTCTCTTATCCACTTTAATTCCATATTCAAATATTACATCCTAATAAGTATTAACTTGATAGGCAACTTACATAGAAGCAGCCTGCCTCCAAGAATCAAGGAGATCCAATTTCTTTACCCTTTTAACTCTTCTTCATTTTTATTATTATTTTTTAGTTTATTATGCAATGGTAGGATTATGATATTTCTTTACATTTATGTTCTTTTCACAAAATAAATCCTTGGCTGTTTTATACACTAACCCAACTAAGTGATTTAAATATTAGATTAATTAATTAAAATTCATGAAATAATACTTTATGTTTGGATTAAATGAAACAAAGAAACAAAAAATAGGTTGTAAGCATGCATTTGGGTTCCATCCATGAAATAGCTATATACTTTCTGGAAGAGACTATTAAAAAGACTAAATCCACTGATTTAGTAAAAGATATGTTTTTTCAGGTATGTGTGTATATATTCACCTATGTATATATAATCTATAGTACATATATATGTTTATATAAATAAGTAAAAAGTGGTAATATTTGTTAATGTATTTATACCTTGATTGAATAACAAAAGAAACATCTCATGACACAGAAATATCTTTAAACATTTGTAAATTCTAATCAACATATTGTAAAGTAATTTTAATTAACACAAACTTTGGAGATTGTGTTGTAGTTTAAGACTTATGGGATTTAAGCATATTTTGTATTTACTGAAGAGAAAGAAGAATGAAGGTAGACGACAAAGAAAAATTCTTAGTCAAATTTAGTCATGTAGATATTTGATACTGATTGACTAGTTTGCTGGCAAAAATTCCACTTTGAGCTCATTGTGGTACAAGGCATGAAAATTTATCTGGGAAAGTAACTAATTCTTGTGAATTACATGTAAGAAAGTAAGAGCTAAGTACATGTTTATTCCACAAAAAACACACATTCAATTCAAAATGATGTAGAATTTATGATGATCTCTAAATCAGCATTTTGATCTTAATAAGCTCTAAGGGGAAAAAGCTAGATCCTTTTACAAAGTAAACTTATGAGGCAAGGATGAATGGGAATAAATGAGGAAGGTGACCTCTACATACCCTTATAGCAGCCTCACTCTAAATTCTATCTAGCTTATTTTTATTCAAGTCATGTCCTGCTCTTAGCCTAACTTATTATAACTACTTCACAACACTTCTCTATGCCTAGTATTCTATGTGGTATTCTCTTAAATAGTAACATGCATCAGATAAGCCAGCATTTTTAACTAGGTATGTCCATCTCAAGGTTTCTCAGTGGTAAGATTTGTAACTCACTATTTTAGGTGAACTATTTTCATGGAAAACTGTCTGGATAATGATTCTGAGTACATTATCATTTGTGCTGATAGCCTTCTACATGACTTACTGTATTAAAGAACATCTAATACATGGTAAGTAGAGTTGGGTGGTGGAAAACTTAAGTAGGAGGAAAAGAAGTAGCTAAAGCTAGCCAATCATTGTTTGACAAGTCAGTTTTGACAGGAAGTCCCAAACTCCTGAGTGACATGTTATATATCTGCTGCCTTTGCTGGTGCAGCTTCTCACAATGTTGGTTTTTTTAAAGGGTATTTGCCTTTATGATAATAAAGTTCAAACCACATTTATCTGTGGCGATTGCCATCCAAGTTATGTATGCAATCACCCATGCTGCAGTCAACCTTTCAGAAATATAGCTATCTATTTTTGAATTATCTAGGCACAAGTAAATGTTCTCTTAACCATAAGCATGTAAGCAATCCCAAATAAACACATTGGTTCACTAATGTAGACTTACATGGTATCTTCTGTATGTCTTAGGCGTCTTGGTGAAGTGACTATATTTCATTTTGTCAACCTAGAACTATTTGTGAAAGAATCATCACCTACCTTTAAAAATAAGCAATGTGAGGATAGTCAATCTGAAAGTAAGGCTCTATGTAAGCCAAACTCAATATCTATATTTTTGTCCATGTGAAATGAAATGAGGAGCCTCTAATCTGTAGCAATAGTTGCACACTCAGTGTGGAGGTGTAAATCATGCAAACAAGTCTAAAATATCTGAGAATATAGCATCATTTGAAAAGGATGTTGTTAGTGTGAAACTGTTACATTACACATCATAGGGGAAAGATTGAGCTGTTGAATAGGGTCTGCTTCATGTGAATATGGAGAGACACTTAAAATTCATGGTTAACTGTATATTGCAATATTTGAAATAAACCCATATCACAGAAAATCAAAAGAAACTACTAGCAGCAATCACAGGCCTTTATTGTTGAGGATAAAACAGGAAAAGAAAAATTATCTGCAATTCTACAAATAATTTATGCAAATGATTGAGGAATGACTAAAAAAGACAAGATTGTTGGTCGAGGTCAGAAGGTAGAATATGAAATTTAAAGCTTTATGAGGATTGTATGAGCATAAATTTATGGGAAAGGCATCTTTTACAACAGTCACATACACAGGCTAATAGGCCTATGAGCCAAGAAAAAGTCCATGATGTAATTTAGGATGAAATGATATATGTTCCCAGGAGAGATATTGATATTTGCTATAAGAAGCAACCTCAGGGTTTGCCAAATGTCCAAACACAGGATATAAAAGGAACTGATTTTCCAAATTTATAGGAGAAGCTACTGCTGAAATGTCAATAGTCCTACCCTGAAAATGGTTACTTCACAAGCCCATGTGGGAAGATCAATGGCTCTTGAATGTCAATAGTCCTACCCTGAAAATGGTTACTACACAAGCCTGTGTGGGTAGATCAACGGCCCTTGACAGAGGAAATATAATAGGAGATCAAACATCTGGTACAAGAGCAGGTAGAAGACAAATATATAGAGGAGTCTATCAGCCTATGGACATCCTCTGCATTTGTTATGAAAAAGAAATAGGGAAGATCGAGAATGTTAACAAGATTGTAGAAATGGGAATAGAGTAATTCAATGGATGTATCCATTACAGCCAGGGAATACCTTTTAACTTGTTTATTTTTTAAGGCATGATCCATGACAGTAATTGATTTAAAAGACTGATATTTTACTATCCCCTTTCAAGAGCATGATGGGGAAAGTTTGCTTTCATTGTACCTACCTAAAGCAATACTGAGCCTTTAAAAAGATATCAGTGGAAAGTTCCACCACAGGGAATGTTAAATAGTCCAACTCTATGTCAATATTTAGTGCACTAACAGCTAGAAATGATTTATAGACAACTTCCTCAATCCATTATTTATCATTACCCTGATGATATTTTGTTGGCTGCTTCTCACACAGATATTTTAGAGAAAATGTTTAAGGAAACACAATGCATTCTGCCATGCTGGAGTTGAAAGACTGATACATGGTACCTCTATTCAAAGTGGCCATGCATGGGATAGTATTTGATGTTTATGAACAGATATCAAGATAAGAGTATATGAGAATATGGAATGCATGTAGGGCAAATCTTAATTGATCTATAAATTATAGAATTGTAATTTGTAGGGCATAAAGTGAATGCAATAGAAAATTAATATTTTACCCGATATTACCCAGAAATGCAGATATTGTGAGTTTTCTCTTTGGGGATTTGAGAGTTTACATAGATTAAAAAAAAAACTTTTTAAATGTGTGTGATGTTAATATAAAACCAGATTGTCTAGGAGATAAAAGGAACCTGAAGGGACATGGGAGACCAAAGATATTATAAGTTAGAGTCAAATGTGATATGTCTCCATGAAATCTTTAAAAATTATTGCTACTTGTGATGAATATGGGGCAATAAAAAGTAAAATCCTCTTACTCTTGTATATTCTTTGCCATAGTTCTATCTTGTAAGAGTATATTTGGGCCCTCTAGATGTCCTCCAATGGAGGCATTTTGGCCATAAGCTAAGCAGTTGGGAATGAATGTTTGTAAATATCCTTTCTCATTTTTTCATCCTATATTCTCTGCCTTTGCTGGTAGAGCATCTGGCAATGATGCTTTTAAAAACTGGTATTGCCTTTATACTAACCAGGTTGAAACCACTTTAACAATGGTGAGTCTCATCCAAGTTTATGAAGATGTAATATGTAAACTTTGTATGTAAATACCCATGTTGCAGAGAAATATTCAGCAATATTGCTATCTATATTTTAATCATCCAAACTCAAGTCAGTAACCTCTTACCCATAATCATGTCAGAAACACCAAATAAACTCTTTTGTTTACCAGTGTCAACTTACATGGAATCTTTGGTCACTCATGGGTACTCTGGTGAAATGAATAAATTTTCTTTTGTCTTTCTAGGAATATTTGTGGAGAAATCAGCACCTACCCTTAACAATAGACAATGTGAGCCTGATCAATCTGAAGGTAAAGCATCTGTGCAGACCAAACTAAATATCTGTCCATTTTCCCATTTGATATGCAATGAAAAGCCTCTTTTTTGTAGTGACAGTTGGATGTTTACTGTGATGAGTTATCAATCATTGACAAGAGCTATCTCAAAGTAGGGCCTCCTTTGGAAAAGTTGTTCTGAGTGTAGAAATATATCTTCACATGGCATCAGGTAGAATACACCACTGGTGAATGAGGACTGTTTCATATATGTATGCAGAACTGCAAGTAACACACCACATCACAGAAAATCATAAGAAATCAATGTTAGCAGTCATATGTCTTGCTGTGGATTTTAAAAACACAAAAAGAAGACTTGTCTGTATTTCCAGAAAGAATTTTCCCACAGTACTTATAGATGAAAAAAACAAAACAAACAAAAACCCAAAAGCCAGAAAAGGAAGTTGCTGTCCTCAATACTAGTCAACTTGCAATTTCCCACATTTGGAAGGAGGTAACTACTTATAACTTTGCAAAGAAGCCCTCTTTTGAAAGTAACATTTAGAAATACTGCCATTAACTATTCAAATGAGAAGGAAGAAGACCACATGATAACCATGTCAGAATATTCAGAGTAAGCATGATTTTCAATATCAGGACAGCAAAGGCAAAAAATAAATTGATATTTAGGGAATATTATGTGTCTGAACTGTTGAAAATTGGGAAGACTTTATAATAAAAGATGTGGGTCTGCATTCTTCCTCACTGCTAGGGTGCAAAAAACAAGAGGTACTAGGCTATGTTCCAGCCTTTCTGCCATGGTCATGTTGGCTCAGGTTTTACTGACACCTACTCGGGGGGTGACAGAACTCAGCCTAAGATAAGGGCCCCAGCCTGGGTTAGAAAATGCTCAGGTTGGGCCGAAGCCTGGGTTCCCAAACTCCAGGACATCCAGATGCCACTGGGAACCTCAAGGAGTTGAGGGCAGGGGTGGTGGCCAGGGGGGAATGTGGCTTGGCTCAGGTGAGAGTATCTGGAGCACAGAGGGGCCTTCTGCTGGGGACTTAGGTGATAGGGCTCTGTGACTCTATGACAAAGGCTTCCCCCTCCCCCGGGGCTGTTCTTGATGAGAGAGAAGATCCTTGCTTGTCTAAACTGTTTATTTATCATGGAAAATAGAGTATACAACTTACTCACAGTAGACCAGAGATTAAATAGCTTTTGCAGGAAGGAATGTCCTGGAAGGGAAATTTATTGGCTAAACCCTTGGAGCCAGACTATTTAGATACCTCATTAGCATGGAGAACTCTGTGCTCTATGTTACAGGACTCTTTATCATGATCCTCATAAGGGGTGTCGTGGGCACCTGCTCCAGAACAAAATCCCAGTCTGAAGAAGATAAAATGCTTACCATTCTCAGATATTAGAATTACCAGGGTTTCTGAATCAGCTTAAATTTTTTTTCTGGTGACACATTTACACTTGCCCAGCAAAAGGTAAAGATTTTCATGCATCACCTTTCAATAATCAGTTATAGCTGATGAAGAAAAGAACCTGTGGTGCTGGTTTAGGGAATGTTAGGACCAGTACATTAGGCTCAACAGACTACAACCAGTCTGTTTCTCCACAGGCCTGTGCCAGAATAAGCAGCACAAATATCCCACAACCTGAGGATTGTCAAAATTAGCAGATGCCCACACCATCACTGAAAATGCAGCTCCCCAGAATGTGGAGGCCAGATAACATATGGAATATGATTGTATGGTAGATGAATGTATGACTTATCTCTCATGTTGATGCATTTGTTGCTTTTTATAATTAAATAATTGTTACAATTGTTGCCATCTTAAATGCAGTACACATCCTAGCTTGTTTCTCACTAAGTGCTCTTTTATCCCTCCAGAACTGACTCTTCTTAAACTCAGCAGTAGTGAGCCTCCCAAGATCCTCCCCAGCCTTTCCAAAAGAGATTTTGCTGTATAAGGCTGTCAAAGACCAACTTTGACTTGACAGAGTAAACTGAGGCAGGCAGCAAAGGGGCATGGCATTGGAGATCAGGGGTAAAGATGATGACTTCTGCCAAACTACGCTCTCTTACTATTCATGGGCCAAAAGCTACTGACTTCTAGCAATGAACTACAGCTGATAGCATCAGGCGAAAAGAAACTTATTTGCAGGTTTCTTTTCTCTTTGACTCAGGGAACCCTTGCTTACCTGCCCGGTGAGAGGCTCAGAATTGATTAAGTCTTCATAAGCAAGAAAGGAAAGAAAGTTAAGTCTTCATAAGCAAGAAAAGAAAGGAAGGAAGGAAGGAAGGAAGGAAGGAAGGAAGGAAGGAAGGAAGGAAAAAAGAAGGAAGGAAGAGGAGACTGAGGGAGGGAGGCAGGCAGATGGGTGGATGGGCAGACTGGTGGGAAGAAAGAAAGGAAGGAAGGAAAAAGGAAGGAAGGAAGAGGAGACTGAGGGAGGGAGGAAGGAAGATATAGATACATTCATAATGGATGAAGCACATGAGGCTAAATCATTAATTTTCCTTGTTCTTAGTGTTTAAACCTAATCAGGATTATTGATCCCATAGAATTTTAACCATTTTTACATTCTATAAGTTCATAGTAAGTTTAATGCAATAGTTCATGTTATAGTTTCATAAAACTTAAGGAGTTACAGCAGAATCGTTTACAGGTCTTTCCATTAAGACTATTACCTGACTAAATAGTCTCCGTACTCTGATTTATAATTTCCTGTATTTCCCCCTCTAGTATCTTGGCATTGTTCTCATTTTGTTTTAAATTTTTTTTAAAGATTTTTTCTAAGGTTTGTAAATTTTTTTCTAGGGCCCTGTTTTTTTGAGGAGACCTAGAAAATCAAGATGCTTATTAGGATGTGATTGAAATTTAACATTTTAATAATGATGAATGGTGAGGTGTTGTTAATTTCCTTTAAATTTGCCCCTTTCAAAACATGCAAAATAACATCACCTAAAAGTCAAAATGTATTTGTTGTATTTCTCATCTTTATGTATCTATTTATTTTTATTTTTATCCAATTTATAATTCTTTATTTTTTCTATTGTTTCTTTATAATTATTATTATTATTTTAATCTTTTTTTTTACACTCCAGTTGTTATGCCACTCCAGGTCTGCCCTCCAACAGTTCCTCATCCCATTCCTCCTTCCCTCTGTCTCCAAGAGGATGTCCACACCCCAGCACCACGCCTCCCCAACCCCGCCCACCCCGCCAGCCCTTCCCACTCCCTGGGGTCTCAAATCTCTCTTGAGGGTTAGTTATGTTTTCTCAAACTGAGGGCAGACCAGGCAGTCCTCTACTGTATATGTGTCAGGGGTTCATACCAGCTAGTGTATGCTGCCTGGTTGGTGGCTCAGTGTCTGAGAAATCTTAGGGGCCCAGTTTAGTTGAGGCGGCTGGTCTTCTTATAGGGTCATCGTCCTCCACAATTTCTTCCAGCCTTTCCCTAATTCGACCACAGGGGTCCCAGGTATAAGTCCATTGGTTGGGTGTAAGTATCTGCATCTGTCTCATTCAGCTGCTTGTTGGGCCTCTTGGAGGACAGCTATGCTAGGCTCTTGTCTGTAAGGACACCATAGCATCAATAATAGTATCAGAACTTGGACTCTATCCTTGATCTGGATCCCAATTTGGGCTGGTCACTAGACCTCTTTTCCCTCAATCTCACCTCCATTTTTGTCCCTGCAGTTCTTTTAGACAGGAACAATTTCTGGTCAGAGTTTTTGACTGTGGGATGGCAACCCCATCTCTCCACTTGATGCCCTGTCATCTTACTGGAGGTAAACTCTACAAGTTCCCTATCCATACTGTTGGGCATTTCATCTATAGTCTCTCCCTTTTAGTCCAGAGAGTCTCTCACCTCCCAGGTCTCTAGTATTTTCTAGAGGGTACCCCCACCTCCTACCTCCTGAGGTTGCTTGTTGCTGTTCATTCTGGTGGCCTTCAGGGCTTCACTCCTATCCCCCCCCCCCCCGAATACCTGAATATGTTCCCATTTAACCTCCCTCTTCCCACTCCTACCCAGGTCTCTCCCTCCCTCCCTCTGCCACCCTGAATTGATTTCTTCTCCCTCCCAAGTTGGATTGAAGCATCCTCACTTGGTCCTCTGGCATGTTAGCCTTCTTAAGTTCTGTAGATTGTGTCCTGGGTATTCTGTACATTTTGGGCTAATATCTTCTTATTAGTGAGTACATACAATACATGTCCTTTTGACTCTGAGTTACCTCACTCAGGATGATATTTTCTAGGTCCATTAATTTGCCTGCAAAATTCATGATGTCATCATCCTTAATAGCTGAACAGTATTCCACTGGGTAAATGAAGCAAAATTTCTGTATCCAAATTAATGAATCAGAAATGAAAAGGGAGAGATAACAACAGAAACTGAAGAAAGAAAAAAATCATCATACCCAACTACAAAAGCTTATACTAAACAAAATTGGAAAACCTAGATGAAATGGATGATTTTTCTAGACAGATACCATGAACCAAAATTAAGTCAAGAGCAAGTAAACTATCTAAATTGACCCATATTGTCTAAGGAAATAGAAGAAGTCATTTAAAAACCCCCATCCAAAAACATCCCAGGGCCAGATGACATTATTGCATAATTGTCCCAAACCTTAAAAGAAGAGCTAATACCAACACACCTCGAATTATTCCATGAATCAGAAACAGAAGGAACACTACCTAATTCATTCTATGAAGCCAACATTACTCTGATACCTAAACCACACAAAGGCCCAACAAAGAGAACTTTAGACCAATTTCACTTATGAATATTGATGCAAAATACTCAATAATATTCTAGCAAACTGAATCCAAGAACACATCAAAACCATCATTTACCACACTCAAGTAAGCTTCATGGCAGGTATGCAAGGTTGGTTCAGTATATGAAGATCAACTAACATAATCCACTATATAAACAAACATGAAGAAAAAATGACATGATCATCTCATTAGATGCTGAAAAAGCATTTGACAAAATACAACAACCCTTCATGTTAAAATTATTGTATAGATCAGGAATTCAAGGCCCATACCTAAACATAAAAAAGCAATATACAGCAAACCAATAGCCAGTATGAAATTAAATGAAGAGATATTTGAAGCAATCCTACAAAAATCAGGAAGAAGACAAGGATGCCTACTCTCTCCATACCTATTCAATGTAGTCCTCAAAGTTCTGGCTAGAACAATAAGACAACAAAAGGAGATCAAGGGCATATGAATTAACAAAGAAGTCAAGGTATCACTATTTGTATATGATATTGTAGTATACATAAGTGACTCCAAAATTTTACCAGAGGACTTCTACAGCTGATAAACAACTTCAGCAGAGTGGCTGTATACAAAATTAATTCAAAAAAATCAATAGCCTTCCTTTATACAAATGATAAATGGGCTGAGATAGAAAATAGGGAAAAATCAATTAGTCACAAGTAATGTAAAACATCTTGGTGTGACTCTAACCAAACAAGTGAAAAGATCTGTTTGACAAAAACTTCAAGTATTTCAGGAAAGAAATTGAAGAAAACCTCGGAAAATGGAGAGATCTCCCATGGTCATGGTTTGGTAAGATTAGCATAGTAAAAATGGCCATCCTATCAAAACCAATCTACAGGTTCAACGTTACCCCCATCAAAATTCCAACACAATTCTTCAAAGACATGGAAAGAGAAATTGCAGCTTCATATGGAAACACAAAAAGCTCTGGATAGCAAAAACAATTCTTAATAATAAAAGAACTTCTGGGGGCAAATCACTATCCCTGATCTCAAGCTATACTACAGAGCAACAGTGATTAAAAACTGCATGATATTGGTACAGAGACAGAAAGGTTGATCATTGGAATAGAATTGAAGAGCCAGAAACAAAAACACACACTTATAGCACTTGATCTTTGACAAAGAAGACAGAAATAAACAATGGAATAAAGAAAGCATCTTCAATGAATGGTGCTGGTCTAACTGGCATGTATGTAGAAAAATGAGAATAGATCCATATTTGTCACCTTGCACAAAGCTCAAGTCCAAGTGGATCAAGGACCTCAAACAAAACCAGGTAAACTGAATCTAGTAAAAGGGAAATTGGAAAAGAGCCTCAAACTCATTGGCATGAGTAGAGAGGTTCTTAAATAGAACTCCAATGCCTCAGGCTCTAAGATCAAGAATTGATAAATGAGACCTCATGAAACGGAAAAGCTTCTGTAAGGCAAAGGACATAGTCAATAGAACAAATCAGCAACTTAAAGATTGGGAGAAAATCTAACTAACTCCACAGCCTATAGAGGGCCAATATCCAAAATATATAAAGAACTCAAGAAGCTAACCTCTAAAAAAAAAAAAAAAAAAAAAAAAAAAAAAAAAAAAAAAAACCCAAACAACACATTCAAAAATGGAGTGTAGAACCAAACAGAGAATTCACAACAGAGGAATATAAAATGACCAAGAAGCACTTAAAGAAATGTTCAAAATCCTTAGACATCAGGGAAATGCAAATCAATTTATAATTCTTATTGCCTGATCTGGAACTTCTTGTACCTTTGTTCTCCCTCTGGTATTCAATTCAGGACACTGCAGTTCTCTCTAATTTTACTTTATTTTATTTTATTTTATTTTAGTTTGTTATTTTATTTATTTACATTTCAAATATTGTCACCTTTCGTGGTCTTCCCTCAGCAACTCCCCTATCCCATTCCCTTCCCCTTTGCCTCTATGAAGGTGCTCTTCCACCCACCCATCTACTCCCTCCTCACCACCTCACCACTCTAGCATCTCCCTAGGCTGGGGCATCAAGCCTCAACAGGGCCAAGGGCTTCCCCACCCATTGGTGCCAAATAAGGCAATCCTAATATATATATATGGAGAGAGCCATGGATCCCTCCATACATACTCTTTGGGTGTGGCGGGTTAGTATCTGGAAGCTCTGAGGATCCAGTTAGTTGATACTGTTGTTCTTAAATTGGGGTTGAAATCCCCATCAGCTCCTTCAGTCCTTCCACTAACTCTTTCCTTGGAGTCTGCAGGCTGACAGGTAGTTGGCTGTGAGTATCTGCATCTGTATTAGTCAGGTGTTGGCAGAACTTCTCAGAGGACAATTATACCAGTCTCCTGTTAGCAAGTACTTCTTGGCATCAGTGATGGTGTCTGGATTTGGTGTCTACAGATGAGATGGATCCTGAGGTGATGCAGTCTCTGGATGCCCTTTCCTTCAGTTTTTACCCAAGTTTTTGTCCCTATACTTCCTTTAGACAGGACCAATTCAGGGTGAAAAATTTTGAGATGGGTGGATGTCCCCATCACTCAACTGGGGGCTGTGCCTATCTACTGGAGGTGGTCTCTACAGGTTCTACCTCCCCTTTGGTGGTATTTTGGCTAACATCATCCTGGTTGGATCCTAGGAACCTCTTGCTTCCCTGGCACCTGGAACTTTCTAGTGGCTACACCCAGTTCCCTACCACTAGTGCTGCATATTTCTACTCATTTTCCTGACACTCTGAACTTCTCTCCTTTCTCTTCCTATACCAGATCCTGCCCCTCCTTTTTTCCCTCCCCCTCTTCTCTCCCTCCTTCTACCCCCTGTGATTATTTCATTCCCCCTTTTAAGTAGGACTGAAACATTCATACCTTGGTCTTCTTTCTTCTCAAGCTTCATGTAGTCTGTGAGTTGTATCCTAGGTATTCTAAGATTTTGAACGAATATCCACTTATCAGTGAGTACATACCATGTGTGTTACCTCACTCAGGTGATATTCTCCAGTGTCATCCATTTGCCTGTATATTTCATTAAGTCTTTGTTTTTAATAGCTCTATAGTATTCCATTGTGTAAATGTACCATATTTTCTGTTTCCATCTTTTTTTATTTGCTCAGAGGGGTTTACTGTAGAAAGACCTTAGACTTTTGTATGAGTTGCAGCTGGCAGCCATTGTGTACTAATCTCAGACAGCTTATTCACTAATCTTGGGAAGCCTGTAGTGCAAGCAGTCAGGAGAGCAGGTATGGATGTCCCAGGTCCTGTTGAGACACGGGTGATACAGAAAGCAAGCATAGGAAGGCTGGCTAGGTCAAGGTGGGGGTTTTGGGGGTGGCAGTAAGGGAGAGGAAGAAGTCCAGATAAGAATGCTATGCCTCTAGATAAAAAATTGCCTGAGTAATGAAATCAAGGAGGGGTAAGTGGGTGCAAAAATATTTGTTCATGTGCATGTACATACATATATGGGACAAGAAATGAGATTATTCATTTGTTTGTAAAAATAAAACAAAAATAAAACAAAACAAAAGAATGCTATGCCTCTAAGAATGCTTTGGAAAGTTAGCTGCCATTTTTTTCTTTTGTTGATCTTCAGCTATTTTAATATTATTGGATTAAAAGGCACAAACATTGTTTTAGGAGTTCCTGTTAGGAAGAACAAGCATTTAAACAAAGAGGCATGACCATTTTTGGAATTAAAGGGTTACATGTATTTTTATGAATTCTCAGCACTAAGATCTCTTCTATTATGTTTTGGTGTGGGACTCATTTCACCTAAGTGGATGGGGAGGAGCCAGTTCTGTCCTATTTTGGTAATTGACCATTTGTTCTAGCAGTATCCTGTGTTTGTATGTGTGTGTGTGTGTGTGTGTGTGTATTTGTGTGTGTTTTGGCTGGTGTTGGTAGGAGGCAGGGGTATTTGTTTGTCTAAGTCCTAAAAGTAGATCTGAAAGAGAAGAAGCATGGGGATTTGTTAAATTCATATCCACAGGGCCATGGTGGGCATGGGGATCAGAAAAAAACTTAGTTACTTGTCGTCTTTTCTCTTTGACTCAGGGAATATTATTGGTCAGGCTAAACACTAAGATTTCATTAACAATTCAAAAGCCAGTAGAATAAAAGAGAGAAAGAAAGAAAGAAAGAAAGAAAGAAAGAAAGAAAGAAAGAAAGAAAGAAAGAAAGGAAGAAAGGAAGGAAAGAAGGAAGGAAAAACAGACAGACACACATAAATAAATGAATGCTGGATAAAGGAGATAATGCTACATCATAAATTTATTGTTGCTCTTCATTTTTATATCTAATTATAATAATCAATAACATAATTTAAAGATATTTTTATATTCAATGAATTCATAGTTAGTTTGAAGCAATAGTCCATTTCATATGTCTACAAGGCTTAAGGAGTTGCAAGAGAATTGTGTACATGTCTTTTCATTTAGACTACTACCTGACAACTTTTATTAACTGTTTTCTAGCCCCATAAATCCATTATTAGTTTAAAGCAATAATTTTTATATTACAAGTTAGCATGGTTTTGTCAAGAGACAAATCATCTCCCTTCTGTCTGTTATTTTGAATATTGCATAGATAAACTATTCCATCATTTATTTTCTGTCCTTGCATATAAAATAAACTGCCCATTCCAGTTTAGGACCTTTAGTGACTAGATAGTGGTCTCATCTCTAATCTACATAGAATGTCGCCCTTGATCCTAATTTGTTCCAAGCCTGCTTTCTTTTAGTAGTGCAATTAGCATGAGGCACACAAAGGTTGGCAGAGCTCTATTTGTAGCTGTTATTCTATAGGAGGCTTGAGATTACTAGTATCAATGTAGAAGTAATATAAAAACATTATAGGGAATTATGATTTCAAACTTGACACATTATCACATCTAAGTACATCTTCATATTGAATCTGCAAGAATTCTGACTAACAAGGAGTGCTGTTGATCAGGAATCATTAGGCTGTGTAATAGTGGCAGAAAAGGCAGATCAGCAGCAGGTAGCAATACTGGGAAGAAGTTTCAGGGGACCATGCATCTCAGAGCATACCCATCACAGCCATGGAAAATGGTGGGCCATCTCGAGAAAACACACTTGCCTGCCATAGCCTTTCCTAAATGGCTTCTGACATAAGGCTAACTAGTAAATGATTTATAGATTTGCAAAAGCAGCCATGGAAACAACCGTTGGGGTGTTTTCTTCAAGTCAAAATATGGAACTGAAAATGAACAAAAAGTCAATGGTAGGAGTTAAAAGGAAATTAGAGCAGATGCTCAATTTTTGTGGATAGCCCTGGAGCTGTTTGCTTTCGAATGCTAATTCAGCCCTCCTGTGAAGAGCTTCAGACAAGGAGTGAGTTACACCTGTGACTTCTTGTGAACCAATTCCCTAATGAATAAAAGAGCCAATCACTGGGCATGTAGAGGGACTTCAAGATCAGAGAGAGGAAGAGAGGAAGCAGGAGAGAGGGTCCCTTTGGAATGGGCACAGCATGTAGGTAAGATGTAGCTACTAGAGTCTCCTGATATGGCAGATCCACAAGGATTCGCCACCAGAGGAATCAGACTTTGATAAGGTTTACAAGATTAGGTTTTAATTGCTGCACCCAGAGTTTGAGTTACCATTGTTTCTGAGCTAAAATTGTGTTGTTTTCTGTCATGCAGCAGCTCATCTGGGTTCCAGAGAGAAAGGTACAGTGGCAAAGTGTGGGTTTGCCTGATGTGCACCACAGAGGCTGTGGGGATATTGAAGCATGGGGCTGGTGTGATAGCGACTCTCCACTGGAAACCTAGAGCTGGATGGAGAGATCGTGGAGCTCTGAGTCAGAGTCTCTATGAGATGAAAGCAGTTTGGCCATTGCCCGCCATTGCATGTGGCCAGCCTGCCGGGGATGAGAGAACCAAGGCATAGCATGGAAACATGCCATATATTCCCTTTTTTAATATTTCCCACAACACTCAATGCCATGGGGAAACTAACTTTATAGAAAACTTCTGAAGCCCTCAAACCTCATAAATGACCTAGTCTATTTCTACTGATGTTGGATATGCTTAAACTAGATGATAAGGCCCAAAAACTAAAGACCCTGCACCCTTAGCCTACATTATATGAAAAACAAAACCAGCATAGGATAGAGCTGGAAACTCCCTTGCTGTGTGATGGCTTTCATAGTTCCAGAATATACAATGTAGACTACCATTGTTTTGGTAAACAGCTGTAGAATACTCATCAAACTGGATTAAAAATACTTGTGCTTCTACCCATTGAGTTCTTCTGCTACTAGGACTTAGGGGGAAATCTGTCTTTGGCAGTCACTGTGAAGAATTGAATCAAAACTGACCAAGCTTTTGAAAATAAGTCAATTTTGTTTTAACATAGGGAGTTCATTATCATCCATAAAAAGATATATATCAACCATCGCCAAAGTACAGAAATTGTCATAAAACTTCGTTAAATTGATATGAGCAGAATGAAGGCAGGGCTTTGTTTAGTTCTTTCCTTTAAGAAGAAACATTATTGTCTAAAGAATGATTTAAGACTCATGACACTTATTAAGCAAAAGAAATTTAAAATGACCAGGAAGTACACACAGCTTAGAGAGCTCATGGTTCTCATTCCCATTAATATCTATAAAATCAATGAAAAACATCTGGTAACAAGATCTTTTGTGGAACTTGTCTGTAAGCTGAATACAGTGTACTGGAAATTTTGGGATTATGGTTTTGTTTTTGTTTTTAACAAACATAGAAATGTAATAAGAATATTATTTTGCTTTAATTCTCAGAGGGGGCATGTTGGGCTGCTTCACAGAAACAACAGTAACTGACTATGATTTGCCCCAAGCTCTAGCAGGGGAGTGATTTTGTCAACTGCAAATGGATTCTGCAAATGTGTGACACTTACTGTTTTGCGGACTTTTCAGTGGGTATATAAATTCTAGGGCTCTGAGTTTTGGTTTTGGTTGTTATTGGTTGTTCATGGTTTGGTTGCAGTTTGTTAGTATTCATGCTTAAAGAAGAAACAAGAAGAAAAGAAATTACATTCAAATTTCTGTGTTCTTTGCTCTCTCCATTTTAAAATTTTACTTCGATCTAGCATTAGGGGTCTGAAATGATGGAAAACATGTGGCAGAGGTTGAAAGAAATAATATCACACAAAGAAGTAAAGACCAGCTACAAGTAGGGTGTTGAAAATGAGAGAAGTTGGAAGAAACAAGAACCCACAAAGGAGCAAAGACCAATTATAAGAGGCATCCAAATATGAGCTGAGGAAGAATGGGAAATTTGATGTCAAATGTCATAGAGAAATATCAGAGGAAAAATGATGTGTTTTTGTTTTTTTTTACAAGACACTAGAAAGCATTTATTGTGTCTGCTATTGCTACTAGAGGACATTCTCTGATTTGTTCCTAGAGGGCAATTCTGTGTTTGTTCTTTTTCGTCTCATATATTCTGGTACTTTTTTAAGTGGTTGAAAGAATGTCTGAGCAGTTGGAAAAACTGCAGGTGAAAGTAGAGGGGTATGAGAAGTGAAAGATGGCTGGAATGGGGAAAGAAATAGAATTGTCTCTACTCCCTCTTTTCTGAAAGGATAGCAGAATTTCCTATGGAACTTGAGAGATTTTCCTTGTTGTTGGAATAACTTGGGATGTGAGGAACACCAAAAAAGAGAGAGCAAAAAACACTTAATCTCCATGAAGTACCTAGTATAAAAAGTTTCCTACAGAAGGAAACAGGAAAAGAAACATTAATATAGGTTGATGGTTTGGAGATAATGAAAATGAGGAGGAAAATCTGACAAAACAGCCTGTATCAAAAGAAAGGGTTAAACTCACACCATGCCAGCAGAGTTAGAGGAGGATCATCCTGGGGTTACAAGAGCACCATCAGCTTTCCAAGTAGTTGTATAAAATATGACTGCTGAGGACACGGAACAAAGCTATCATGAGATAGTGTACTGGCTAGTTTTGTGTGTCAACTTGACACAAGCTGGAGTTATAACAGAAAAAGGAGTTTCAGTTGAGAAAATGCCTCCATGAAATCCAGCAGTAAGGCATTTTCTCAATTAGTGATCAAGGGTGGAGGGCCCCTTGTGAGTGGTACCATTCCT
Source organism: Uromys caudimaculatus (assembly GCA_028551405.1). NCBI lineage: Eukaryota > Metazoa > Chordata > Mammalia > Rodentia > Muridae > Uromys > Uromys caudimaculatus. The sequence goes on from CM052702.1 coordinate 104,729,178, forward strand.
GGGGTGATAGTCTTGGGCTCTATAAGAAAGCCAGCTGAGCAAGCCAGAAGCAAGCCAGTAAGTTACATCCCTCAATGGCCTCTGCATCAGCTCCTGCTTCCTGACCTGCTTGAGTTCCATTCCTGACTTCCTTTGGTGATGAACAGCAGCATGGAAGTATAAGCTCAATAAACCCTTTCCTTCCCAACTTGCATCTTGGTCATGATGTTTGTGCAGGAATAGAAACCCTGACTAAGACAAATAGGATGGCATCCCATAGAAAGTCTCTTTCTAAGACTTTTTAAAATGGCCATGATTTCATGAGATGGACTTCCCTTAATTGAAACAAATTATAAATAACTGGGTTACTCAAAATAGAATTAGTCTGGAAAGGGCAATCAACAACAGTGCTAGAGTCCAGTTTGCATTTGCAATCTTTAACATGGCAAAGGCTAAGCCATGTGTATTGAACCATGAAGCAGAGCAAGAGGAATGAAAATATTCAGAAAGCAGTTGCTAGGTGAATGACAGTACTCTGAGATCCAGGTCAGATTGAATTTAATCATGCCAAAATAGAAAGAGCAATGTTCCTTTTCAGCTTTAAGGTCTTTGGTTATGGAGCCAGGAAAAAGGTCAACATCATTTGCAAAGATTATAAAAAATCCTGAGAAGATTTCACTGATTTTAAACTAATATTTATCTCAGTGGTGAAAAAAATCATATAAGAACCAGGTGGAAGGCAGGTTTTGATAATGACTTTGGTGTTAGAAACTATCAATAATTTATGATAAACAAGTTCATAGACCATAAAAGGCCGAGGCACCACCTATGGAGGAGTTGAGAGGGATAAAATTGATATTGGTTCTAATATTTATCATGCATTTATACAAGGTCATCCTATACTTAGAGATCTCCAATGTCTAAATGCCCAGTAATTCAGTTGCTGGAAACATGGTCATATGCAAAGAAATTGTGAACAAGCCAGTAAAAGTCTCCAATCTCAAAATGCCTGAGGTTTTTCTTGTGGGAAATTTGGTCATTTGCAACAAAATTGCAAACAAGGCAATGGTTGTACTAGGTGTAAATCAAAAAGAAAGCCTACACTTCAGGCTATGTTCTTTGGATGAGGCAAAGGTTACCATTAGAACAATGAGTGTAGGTCCAAGAGAAATACCCAAGGCCTTTTCCTGCCATCAGTAATTGAAATGGGGACCAAGCTGGAGGCCACACAGTGAAAAGTATAGGCCATTTGTCTCTTGTCAGACAGGAATGAATAATCAGGCAGAAATACCTCAATGAAGTAATGCAAATCTAATGCATGCTACTGAAGGCAGAGATGCTCTAGACTTGACAATAGATAACCATCTTACTGTATCACCCCAAAACTCAAGGATATAAAAATAACTAATTGAATTTATGCTCTTTTATCCACAGGCACACTAGCATCACTGGAGCAAATAGATGACTCGATTTGTAAAGAGTACTGTGGGAATCCAGTTATGATCAATACAGGTTTCAAAAGAAATTAAATCCCTTGTCTGTTAAAAATTAGAGATATAATGTAATGCAGTTTTTAGGATTGTCCAGCTGCTACTTTATCCTTAACTCTAGAGCAAACCTGCTCCAGGAGACAGAACAGGGGTCTTTGAAAGAACAGGAAAATATGTTAATTTTTAGCAAGATCTTGGGGGAAAACTTCAGGACCCAGGAAAAAGTCTTCCTCATTTACAAAGATTATACAAACTCTGGAGAATCCTTCACTGATTTTAAACTAATATTGGTCTCTGCAGTGAATAAAATCATATGAGAACCAGATTGAAGGCAGGTTTTGATAGAGACCTTGGTGTTTGAAAATGTGAATATCTTCTGAAAAACAAGTTCTTAGCCCATTAAAGTCCTAGGCACCACCTACAGAAGAGTCGAGAGGGTACAACCTAAAGTGGCTCTAATATGTAACTTTCTCATATACTAGGTCATCCTATATCTAGAGATCTCTGATGTCTTAATGTCTACTGATTCAGTTACAGGATATATGGTCAGATATGCAATTATATGGCCATAATATACAAAGATATTGTGAACAAGCCACTATTGGTTTTTGTTCTCAAAATGCCTGGTACTTTATTGTGAGATATTTGGTCATTTGAAACTTAATTTTGCATAAGGCATCTCTAAGGGAAATGGGTATCCTATGTTTAAATTATAAAGAACAGCTACTCTTCCAGGTGTGTTCATTTGATAATGCAAGCGTTACAATTGGGACAAGGCATATAAGAACAAAAGAGATCCTTGAGGCCTTTACTTGCCATCAAAAATTGAATGTGGACCTAAATGGAGGTCACACAGCAAAAAAAGAACAGCCCATTTGTCTCTTTTGAGCCTGAAAGTAATAAACAGTGAGAAATACCTCAATGAAATCATGCAAATCTAAGGCATGCTACTTGAGGCACTGCTGCTTTAGACTTGGCAATAGATAAGCATCTTACTCTATCTTCCCAAACTCAATGTTATAAAAATAACTAATTGAATTTATGTTCTTTTCCCCCTATACACAGAAATGTTGCTGTTCCAACAAATTGTTTTGACTGTTGAAGACTCATATCCCTCTATTTCTCCAGGCATGATATATGAAGATTTCAAAAGAGAAATAAAATCCATGGTCTGTGAAAAATAGAGATACAAGTTATTGCAGTTATTAAGATTGCCCAGATCATCGTGTATCCCTAAATCTAGGGCAACATGCTCCAGGGGAAAGAACAGGGATGTTTGGAAGTACAGGAAAATGTGTTAATTTTCAGCTGTTAAACTGATCAGAGGCCAAAATTAAAATTGCAGGTAAAAGGCATTGAAATAGGAGGCTTGGTGGAAATAGCTTATATAACTATGATTTTCCAAAAATTTTGGAACGTAGAATATTCATTTTAAAAGGCTTATACCAGTGTATCGAAAGTGGAACTTTATCACAGATAAAACAAAGTGTGGAATGAGTTAAATGTGTGGGATCAGAAGGGCAAATGTGAAAGTTTAAGGCCTTATGTCAATGACATGCCCATATATTTATGGGGAAGGGATCTTTTACAACAGTGAGGTACACAGGTTAGCATTGCTGTGACCCAAGAGACAGGTCATGATGAAATTTAGGAAGAAATTCTAGATGCTCCAGTGAAATATATTGACATATGTCATCAAAAACAACCCTATGCTTTGCCAATTGTCCAAACACAGAACATACACAGGAACTGCATTTCCAAAATTAATAGAGGAGCTGTGGTTGAAATGCCAAGAGCCCTGCCCTGAAAACAGTCACTTCCAAAGCCTATATGTGTAGATCAATGGCCCTTGAACAAGGAAATATGATAGGAGCTTGACTATCTGGTACAAAAGCAACTAAAAGCCAAATATATAGAGGAGTCTGTCAGCACATGGAAATCCCATGCATTTGTTACAAAAAACTTTTAGGAAAAATTAAAAACATTAACAAATTTTAGAGCTATGGATAGAGTAATTCAACAAATATATTCATTACAGTCATGGAATTTCTTTACTTTCTTTATCATCTAATTAAATAATAGCAGTTGATTTAAAGACTTTTTTTTTAACTATCCCTTTTAGTGAACAGTATAAAGAAAGATTTGCTTAATTTTACCTACTTATAGCAATATGTAACCAGTAAAAAGTATCAGAGAATGTTATTCTACTGGAATTGTTAAATAGTGCAACTCTTTGTAAATATTTTGTGCAATAAACACCAGAATTAATTTGTAGATAATTTCCTCAATCCATTAGTTTTCATTATATGGATGATATATTATTGGCTGCTTCTGTCCCACACACTTCAGAGAAAATGTTTAAGGAAACAAAAACCACTCCATTATCATAGCTTTGGAAGACTGATATACCTCAATTAAAAGAGATCATGGATGGGAGAGTATTTGATGTCTGTGAACAGATAAGTAGAAATGTGTGCATGAGAATATATTATGCATGCATGATGGTTTTTAATTCAGCTATAAATAATAGAATTGTCATTTTCAGGTATAAGTTGAATGCATCAGAAAATTTATATTTTAACTGACATAACTCAGAACTAAAACTATCATAATTTTTCACTTTGTAGTTTGGATAGTTTACATAGATAGGAGTAAATTGTTGTATATGTTTGATATTAATGTAAAAACAAGTTTGTCTGGGAGGTAAAGGGAACCCAACATACAGAGAGAGAAGTGATTTTTATGGGGCATGAATTGAAAATTGTGATATATGTCCATGTAAGTATCTTAAAGAAGTTTATTGTTATATGTGAGGTACATATGCAACAAAACTAAAAATGTCAAACTCATATATATATATATGTATATATATATATATATATATATATATATATATATATATTCATTCTTGCATTAGTTCTGGAATGGATGCAGTATTCCCATCATCTAAGCAGTTGAGTATGAATGCATCTAAATGCCTTTACCCATTTTATTCTTCCCATATTCTCTGTCTTTGCTTGTGGAGCTTTTGACAACGCTGTGCTAAAAAGCTGGGGTTGCCTTTTTATTAATCAAGCTGAAACCACTTTTCAATTGGTGGTGCCCATCCGAGTTCATGAGGAAGCTGTAAGATATAACTTGTGTGTGTCAGTTTCCATGCTATAGAGAAATATTGAGAAATATAGCTATCTAATTTTTTTCTCTTTTTTTTTTTACATTTTTTTTTGAAAACCTTAATTTATTTTTTTTTATTTTTGGTACTTTATTTACATTTCCAATGTTTCCCCTTTTCTGGGTCTCCTCTTTGGAAGCCCCCTATCCATTCCCCATCCCTACCTTTATGAGGGAATTCCACCTCCCACTCACCCAACCACCCATGCCCCTATTCCCACCTTGACATTCCCCTTTACTGGGGCCTCTAACACCCTCAGGCCCAAGGGCCACTCCTCTCTCCCTGATGGCCATCGAGGTCGTCCTCTGCTTCATATGTGGTCCGAACCATGGGTCCATAGATGTGTATTCTTTGGTTGGTGGTCCAAACTTCAGGATGAAGGGGGGGGGGGAAGTCAGGCCCATTGGCGCTGTTGCTCCCTCCTTGGGGCTGCGAACTCCCTCAACTCCTTCAGTCCTTTCTCCAACTCCTCCATCTGGGACCTCACTCTCAGTCCAGCGGTTACTGTTAAGTGAAACTTGGGCATTCTGAACTTTTGGGCTAATATCCACTTATC
>CM052702.1:104734874-104758445 GCA_028551405.1 Uromys caudimaculatus
GGTTTGGAGATTTTTGCATTTTGTATGTTCTTTTACAGTTGTGTCGATGTTGTCAATGGTATCTTTTGCTCCTGAGATTTTCTCTTCTATCTCTTGTATTCTGTTGGTTATGCTTGCATCTATGACTCCTGATCTCTTTCCTAGATTTTCTAACTCCAGGGTTGTCTCTTTTTGTGATTTCTTTATTGTTTCTATTTCTATTTTTAGCTCCTGGATGGTTTTGTTTGTTTCCTTTGTCTGTTTGATTGTGTTTTCCTGTAACTCTTTAATGGATTTCTGTGTTTCCTCCTTAAAGGCTTCTAGTTCTTTACCTCTGTTCTCTTGTGTTTCTTTAAAGGTGTTAATTTCTTTCTTAAAATCTTCTATCATCATCATGAGAAATGATTTTAAATCTGAGTCTTGCTTTTCTGGCGTATTGGGGACTCCAGGGCTTGCTGTAGTGGAAGAGCTGGGTTCTGATGATGCCAAGTGGCCTTGGTTTCTGTTCCTTAGGTTCTTACCCTTGCCTTTTGCCATCTTGTTAACTCTGACGTTAGCTGATCTTACTTTCTGGCTATGGCTTTTCTCACCTGCAGGCCTCTGTATCAATACTCCTTGAAGACCAGCTCTCTCTGAGAGGTGTTTTTTCCATGCTCTTGGGTGAGTAACTTTCTCCTGGAGCTCCTTGACTATGGAACCCTGGTGGCCCAGGCAGACGTCTCCTGCCACAGCCGCCGCTGTTGGGATCCAGGGGGTTTCTATGCCCGCCTCCTGCATTCCCTGTGTCTCGCAGGTTCAGGACAGTTCCTGGTGAGCTGTGGAGCTTGTCTTGGGCCCACTCCCAGCTTTTCCAAGCTCCTGGGAGGGTATCCCTCTCCCGGAGCTAATCGGCTATGGAGCTTTGTGGCCCAAGCTGAGGTCCCCGGCTGCCCGATGAAGGCTGAAAGTTCCTGTCCCTCAGTCTCTGTGGCCCACGGAAACCGGGTAGAATCGGTGAGCACTGGGGCTCGTTTTGCCCCCACTGAGGGATTTTCCATGCTCTTGGGAGAGTAACCTTCTCCCAGCAGGCGCTGCTTGACTATGGAACCCTGGTGGTCCAGGCAGACCTCTCCAGCTTCAGCCGCTGCTGTTGGGATCCAGGGGGTTTCTATGCCCACCTACCTCAGTCCCTGTGACTTGCAGGTTTGGGGCAGTTCCTGGTGAGCTGTGGAGCTTGTCTTGGGCCCACTCCCGGCTTTTCCAAGCTCCTGGGAGAGTATCCCTCTCCCGGCGCTAATCGGCTATGGAGCCCTGTGGCCCAAGCTGAGGTCCCCGGCCACCCGATGGAGGCCGGAGATTCCTGTCCCCTAGCTATCTAATTTTTAATCATCCAGGTTCAAGTCAGTAACCTCTTACCCACAATCATGTGAGCAGTTCCATACTCTTTGATTCACCAAAGTCGACTTACATGGAACCATTGGTTTCTCATGGATGCCCTGGTGAAGTGTCTAAATTTTCTTTTGTCTACCAAGAACTATTTGCAGAGGAATCATTACCTACTTTTAACAATAGGAAATATGAGGCTGATATGAAGACTAGAAACAGTATCTATACCTTTTGCAATGTGATATGAAATAAAGAGCCTCTTTTAAGCAGTTTCAGTTTCACAGAGACAGTTGCATGCTCTCTGTGAGGAATTATGATTCATGCAAGGAATGTTGAGATATCTCAGAATAGGGCATCCTTTAAGAAGAATGTTTCGAGTGTGGAAATTTTTCTTCAAATGTCATCAGGTGGAATGCCTTATTTGTGAATATTGACTGTTTCAGTTAGTATGGAGATGAAATTCAAATACATGGTTCATTATCTCTTGCAATATCTGCAAACAAGTCATGACACAGAATATCAGAAGAAACCACTTTAAGTAGTCACATTCTTTTAATGTAGTTGATGTAACATGAAAGGTAGAGGTTTTTTTCATTCCCACCAAGAATTTTTCCATAGTACTGAAGGATGTAATTTAAAAAAATAGACAAGGGTTCTTTTATCAACAACAATAGTTCTAGATTTAAAATAAAAGGGTTAGAGACCTGGTTAAGATGATGTTAACTTGCAATTTCAATATTTGAAAAGAGGAAACAAATTAGAACTTTGCTAAGGAGCCCTCTGGTGGAATGATAATTGAGAACACACTGTCAAAAATATTCAAATTTGAAAGAATAAGAACACATGTTATCCATATAAAATATTCAGATCAAGCATGATTATTACTATCATGGTTGGAAGGAAAAGAAATTATGATATTTAGGGAATAGTCTATATATGAACTGTGAAAATTGGGAAGACTTTAAAATAAAAGTGAGTTTCTCAGAACCTGTCTTGAGAGACTATGGGACATGGGAACACATGAGATATGTGAGTACCATAGAATTGTAGAAACAGTATAACCAACCATTCTACAAGAACATCAGTCTAATGGACTGACTCACAGGAGACACTGGGAACACTTAACTATCTCCAATGAAGTTTCCCATAATGATGAGGAATTGGAAGACATTAGCAAAAGAATAGGCATCACCAAGCAATTTAGTTATAGAGGAGGTGGTCAGTGCCCCGGTTACAATGCTGGTTTAAGACATTTACAGAAACTCACATATAAAGATGATTTGATTCTGGCTTAGAATTTCATTAGTTTTGCTGAGCTGCATGGTGGGATATGAGATTTGAGAGGTAGAAAAGGCTTTGGCTGATCTAAAACACTTTCATTGTTCTTAGGTTGAGTTCTTAAAAAGTTAAAGCAATCAAGATGGGATATATAGAGGACATGGTAGACAAAAGGGTCTGCTAGGTTCACTCAAAGATGAATGTGACATCAGGCATGAAATATCAAATAATGTATACCAGTGAGCTTATAGGAGGCTTTAAAGCCTTACAAAGAATTCATGAAAAGCATAATTGATGAAAAGCACATATTGAAATTATTAAGCATTTCATGGTGAAGTCCTGGAAATCCCTCACAGAATATGTGGTTTATGATTCTTACAAGCAAATAGGGACATCCCACATGAAGATTTTAATCCATTATCTTTCAATAAGCAGATAGACCTGATGAAGAAACTAAGCTGTGGTACAGCTCAGAGATTGTTAGGATCAGTTCTCTAGGCTCAGCATAGTATATTTACTTTGTTCCTCCTCAGGTCTGTACAGGAATGAGCAGCACAATATGGCACAGACTGAGGACTACCAATGGTGCAATATCCAGAGAATAACTGAAATAACCCATGAAGATTGACAGAGCTGTATTTGCAGCTTTTATTATATAGAAGGCTTGAGGTTACTTGTATCCATGTAGGTGTTCTATAAAATCATTATCTGGGATTACAAATTCAAACTTGATAGATTTCTACATCAAAGTAGACCTCCATATTGAATCTGCAGGAAATCTGCCCAATAGGGTGAGCTGATTCCCAGTAATCATTATACAATGTAATAGTGGCAGGAAAGGCATATTAGCAGCAAGTAGCAAGCATGGGATGAAGTCTCAGGGAATTCTGCATCTAAGAGTACACCAATCACAGTCATGGAAAATGTTCGGCCATGTCAGGAAAACACAATTGCTGTCTTAACCTTTCCTATATGGCTTCTGACAAAAGGCTAACTCATAAGTGTGTTATAGATTTGCAAAAGCAGCCATGACAAAAAAAGTTGGGGTGTGTTATTTAAGCCTACATTATGGATCTAATAACAAACAAAAAAGTCACTGGTAGGAGCCAAAATTAGACCAAATTCTCTAGTCATGGGGAAACTAACTCTATAAAAAGCCTCTGGGCCCAATGAAGCCCTAAATCCTCATAAAATACCTAGGCTATTTCTATTGTTGTTGGATGAGCCTAAACTAGATGATAAGGCACTAAAACTAAAGACAATGCACCCTTTGCCTACATTACATGTAAAAAAAGAACAAAAATCCCCAAATCTAAACAAAACAACAAAAAACAAAACTAAACAAAACAACAACAACAAAACAGGAAAAGATAGAGCTGGAAATGCCATACCTGTGTATTGACTTCCATCATTCTGAAGATACAATGTGGTCCACCATTGTTTTGATAAACAGCTGTGGAGTGCCCAAAAGACTTTTAAACACTTTTGTTTCTACTCATAGAGTACATCTGCTACTAGGATTTTGTGGGAAATCTGTCTGTGGTAGTCACTGTGAGTAATCAAATCAAAACTGACTAACGTCCTGAAAATGAGTAAACTTGTGTTTAACAGAGGGATTTAATTATCAGTCATAAACATGATACTTCTCAAACATCTCCAAAGGAAAGAAATTGTCAAAAAACTTCACCAAATTGATATAAGAGCTGAATGAAGTACTGGAGCTTTGTTTAGTACTTACCTCTAAGAAGAAATACTACTTTCTAAAGAATGATGTAAGACTCATAACACTTATTAACCAAGGGAAAGTTAAAATAAACAGGAAGAACTCACAACTTAGAAATCTTATGATTCTCCTTCCCATTATTGTCTATAAAATTAGTGAAAAACATCTGCTAAAATGATCTTTCATGGACACTGTCTTTAGGCTGAACACAGTGTAGTGAGGATTTTGAAATTCTGCTTTCTTTAACAAACATAGAAATGTGATAAGAGCATAATTTTGCTTTTATCTCCATTGTGGGGATGTTGGATCTCTTCACATTGTCCACAGCTGCTGACTATGATTTGCCCCGTACCGTAGTAGGGAAGTGATTTTGTCAGTTGCAACTGGGTTCCGCAAATGTATGACATCTACCTTAATGAGAACTTTTCAGAAGGCATATAAATTCTACGTCTCTGAATTGGTTTTGGTTGTCTGTTGCTGGTTGTTCAGGATTTGGTTGTAGTTTGTTAGTATTCACACTTAAAGAAGAAACAAGAAAGAAATTAGATTCAGAGTTCACTTTACTCTATCCATATTTTTACTTTTTTCCTTCTATCTAATATTAGGGAATTAAATGGATGAAAGATAGGTAGAGGAGGAAGAAGAAAATAATAAACCACAAAAAAGAAAAGACAAGCTACAAGTAAGGTGTTGAAAGTGAGAGAGTTTGGAAGAAAGGAAAAACTCAGAATGGTGAGCAAAGACCATCTAAAAGAGGCACCAAAGTATGAGGTTAGGCGGAAAGGGAAATTTGATATTAATTAGTATATGGAAAATGGCAGGGAAAGAAAGATGCATTATTTTTTATAAGACACAAGAAAGCATTTATTGTTTCTGCTATGTTATTGGGACATTCTCTGCTTTGCTTCCAGAGGGCAATATTTTGTTTTATTCTTTTCCTCATCATGTATTTTGTTTCAAAGAAAGTGTTTCAAGAATGGCTGATCAGTTGGAATAATTGTGGGTGGAAATAGAGGGTTCTGAGAATGAAAAGGTGCCTGAAATTAGAAAACAAATGGGGCCACTCAACTTCCTCTTTTCTGAAAGGACAGCAGAATTTTCATTTGATCCGAAAATGTAAATATCTTATGGAAAAACAATTTCTTAGACCATTAAAGCCCCAGGCGCCACTTACAGATGAGTTAAGAAGGATCCAACTGATATTGGTTCTAATATGTATCATACTAATATACTAGGTCATCTTATACCTAGAGATCTCCAATGTCTAAATGCCTGGTGATTCAGTTGCAGTAAACATGGTCATATGCAAAGATATTGTGAACAAGCTGCTATAGGCTCTGGTCTCCAAATGCCTGGTACATTTACTGTGGGAAATTTGGCCATTTGCAACACAACTGTGAACAGGGCATCTCGAAGGGCAATTGTTATCCTAGATACAAATCAGAAAGAAAGCCTACTCATAAGTGTATGTTCATTTGATAAGGCAAGTGTTACCATTTGAACAATGAATATAGGTCCAATGTAGATACCTAAGGCCTTTTCCTGTCATCAGTTAATGGAATGGGTACCTAGCAGGAGGCTAAGCAGCAAAAAGTACAGGCCATTTGCCTCTTGTCAGCCACTAAGCAATAACCAGGCAGAAACATTTCAATGAATCAATGCAAATCTCATGCATGCTACTGCAGGCAATGCTGATTAAGACATGGAAATAGATAAACTCTATCTCCCAAAACTCAATGTTATAGAAATATATAAGTGAATTTATGGTCTTTTGCCCACAGAGACAGAGAAGTTGCAGATGAACGTAACTGGATTTATTCATCAACATCCCAGTTTGAATTCAGGTAAGATGAATGAAGATTTGTAAAGATAAATTAAACCCATGGTCTGAGAAAAAATAGAGATACAATTTAATGCAATAAATTAATTTAATACAATTAGTAGGATGATACAGCTGCTAAGGTATTCCTAGCTCTAGAGAAAAGCTTCTCAAGGAGAAAGAACATGAGTATTTGAACATACAGGAAAATATGTTAATTTTCAGCGGTTAACGATCAGAGGCCAAAATTAAAATTGCAAGTAAAAGTATTGAAATAGGAGGCTTGGTGGAAATGGTAGCTTATGTAACTATTATTGCATAGAAATATTGGAACTCAGAATAGCCATTTTAAAAGGCTTATACCCAATTCATAGGAAGTGGAAAGTTATCACAGACAAAACAAATTGTACAATTAATTAAATGTGTGGGAGATGAAGGTTATGCCGATGACATTCCCATTAATTTATGAGGAAGGGAACTTTTGCAACAGTGGGGTATACTGGTTAATATTTCTGTGATTCAAGGACAGCACATGATGAAATTTAGGGTGAAATGGTGGATATTCTGGATAATCAAAAACAAGCCCAGGATGTAACAGGAACTGAGTTTTCAAAATTAAAGATGGAGCCACAGCTGAAATGTATAGAGTAGTACTATAAAAATGGTTACATCACAAGACTGTAGGGGTAAACATTTAGCCTGTGGTAAAAGAAACATGATAGGAGCTTGACCATCTGGTACAAGAGCAACTAGAGGCCAAATATATAGAGGAATCTCCTAACCCATGGAAATCCCATGCATTTGTTAGAAAAAAAATTAGGAAATGTTTAGAATGTTCACAGATTTTAGAGCTGAGGATAGAATAATTCAATGAATATATCCACAAAAGCCATGGAATTCCTTTAACTTATTTACTATCAAATTAACCAATAGTAATTAATTTAAAAGAATGCTTTTTACAATATTTCTTTTAGTGAACAGAATAGAGAAAGGTTTTCATTATTGAAACCTACTTATAGCAATGTTTAACCTATAAAAAGATATTAGGAGAATGTTCTTCTACTAGGAATGTTAAATAATCCAACTCTATGTCAACGTTTTGTGAGATAAACACTTGAAATAATTTGTAGATGATTTCCTCAATCCATTAGTTTTCATTACATGGATGATATTTTGTTGGCTGCTTCTGAAACACATAGTTCAGAGAAAATCTTAAAGAAACACAAACTACTCCACTATGCTGGCTGGGAAAGGTTGATATACGTCAATTCAAAGTGGCCATGCATAGGAAAGTATTTGATGTCTGTGAATAGACAAGTAGAAAAGTATACATAAGAATATGGTAAGCATGCATAATGGTGTTTAATTCAGCCTTAAACAATAGAATTGTCATTTTTAGGACATAAGGTGAATGCAACAGAAAACTAATTTTTTTTAACTGATATAGTGCAGAACTACAGATATCATGATTTTTCAGTTTGTGGATTGGAGAGTTTTCATGGATATGAGTAAATTGTTGTATATGTGTGATATTAATGTAAAACCAAGTTTATCTGGAAGGTAAAGGTAACCCAACAGACAGAGAGAGAAGTGATTTTCAGGGGAGGGGCAAGAATTGCAAATTATTTTGATGTGTCTACATGAAAATATCTTAAAGAAATGTATCACTATTTGAGATACATGTATGCCACAAAAAATAAAAACCTCAAACCCTTGTATATCCCTGCCACAGTTCTCTCTAACATGACCCCATCTACATGTTCTAGCTGTCCTCGAATAGATTCAGTATGTCCATCATCTAAGCAGTTGGGAATGAATGTTCTGAATGCCCTCATCCAATTTTTTTTCCTACATACTCTGCCTTTGCTGGTGGAGCTTCTGATAATGCTGTTTTAAAAGCTGTTGTTGCTTTTATATTAATATAGGTGAAACCATTTCAACAATGGTGATTCCCATTCAAGAATGTGAGGAAGCTGTAAGGTGTAACTTGTGTGTGTCAATACTCATGCTGCAGAGAATATTCAGCAATATAGCTATCTAATTTTTAATCATCCAGGCCAAGTTAGAAACCTCCTACACATAATCATGTGAGAACCAAATAAACTTTTTGATATGCCAAACTCAACTTACATTGATTAATTGATCTCTCATGGGTGCCTGGTAAAGTAACTAAATATTTATTTGTCTACTGAAAGCTATTTGCAGAGGAATCATTAACTATGTTTAAACATAAGCAATGTGAGACTGATCAATCTGAAGATAAGCCATTTGTGCAGACCAAACTCAATGTCTATAACTTTTGCATGTAATATGAAAGGAAGAGCTTCCTTTTAATAGTGAGAGCTGCATACTCTCTGATGAGTTATGAATCATGCAAGGAAAGGTGAGATATCACAAAGTAGGGTATCCTTTCACAAGGATGTTCTGAGTATGAAAATCTTTTTTCACATGTCATCACATAGAATGCCACATTATGGAATATTGAATGTTTCAGTAAGTATGGAGATGCACTTCAAATGCATAACTCACTATCTCTTGCAGTATCTGCAAATAACAGAATATCAGGAGAAATTACTGCAAATAGTCACATACATTTACTGTACATTATAAAATGAAAAAGCATTTCAATCAAGAATTTTCCCACAGAACTGAAGGGGAAAAACATATTAGGTTTCTGCTATCAGCAACACTACTCCCAGATTAGAAACAAAAAAGGTTGGGAGGGGGCATTTTAAGAGGCTGTCAACTTTCAATTTCACATATTTGGAAGAAGAGAATAAGTTAGAACATTACTAAGGAGGCCTGTTTTGAAATAATAATTCAGAATTCAACCCATTGTCAAAAAATTTTCAAGTAGGAATAAGAACACATGGTAACCATGATAAAATATGCAGATCGAACATGATTATTAATATCATGACAGGAAAGGCATATTAATTATGACATTTAGGGAATACATCTATTGAAAACTGCGAAGTCTTTAAAATAAAAGAGAGTTTCTCAAACCCTGGCTTGTGCGTAGCTATAGGACATGGGAACACATGGGACAATGTGGGTCCCACAGACCTGGAGAAACAGTAATACAACTATTAATTCTACATGACCTGAGGCAATACAAGGACATCAGTCTGGATGGATTGACTCACAGGAGACACTGAGCTCCCTTAAGTATCTCCAGCCATGATTCCCATAATTATCAAGGATGGGAAGACAATGGCAAAAGGATAGGCATCACCAAGAAATTACAACGCTGGTTATAAGTCATTTACAGAAACTCAAATATAAAGATAATTTGATTCTGGCTTGGAACATCATTAGTTTTACTGAGCTGCATGGTGGGATGTGATCTTTGAGAGGCAGAAAAGTCTTTGACTGATCTGGAAGACTTGCATTGTTATTTATTTTCAGTTCTTTAAAAGCTAATGCAATCAATATGAGATATATAGAAGACAAGGGAGACAAAAGGATCAGCTATGTTCACCCAAAGATGAATGTGACAGCTGGCATGCTAGGGACATTTTCACAGAAATATCAAATACTACATACCAGTGAGCTTATAGGAGGCTTTAAAGCCTAACATAGAGTTCATGGAAAGCATAACTGATGAAAGAGCATAGTGAAATTATTGACCTTTTTATAGTGAAGTTCATCAATTCCTTCCCAGCATATGTGGTATATGAATCTTCCAGGCTAATAGGGATACCACATGTGATGATTCAGTATATCTGGTTTTACGTGGAGGTCCTTGATCCACTAGGGCTTGAGCTTTGTACAGGGAGATAGGAATGGATCAATTTTCATTCTTCTATATGCTGACTGCTAGTTGAACCAGCACCCTTTGTTGAAAATGCTGTATTTTTCCAATGAATGATTTTAAATTCTTTGCCAAAGATCAAGTGACCATAAGGTGTGGGTTCATTTCTGGGTCTTCAATTCTATTTCATTGATCTACTTGCCTGTTTTTGTACCAATACCATGCAGGTTTTTTATCACTATTGCTCTGTAGTATAGCTTGAGGTCAGGGATGGTGATTCCCACAGATTTTTCTTGTTGACAATAGTTTTCGCTACCCTAGGATTTTGTTATTACAAATGAAATTGAGGATTTTTCTTTCTAACTCTATGAAGAGTTGAGTTGGAATTTTGATGGGGATTCCATTGAATCTGTAGATTGCTTTTGGTAACATGATCATTTTTACTATATTAATACTGCCAATTCATGAGCATGGGAGATCTATTATCTGAGGTCATCTTCGATTTCTTTCATTAGTGATTTGAAGTTCTTGTCATACAGATCTTTCACTTGCTTGGTTTGAGTCACACCAAGGTATGTAATATTATTTGTGACTATTGTGAAGGGTGTCAATTCCCTAGTTTTTTCCTCAGCCTGTTTACCTTTTGAGTACAGGAAAGCTACTGATTTGTTTGAGTTAATTATATATCCAGCCACTTTGCTGAAGTTGTTTATTAGCTGTAGGAGCTCTCTGATAGAATTTTTGGGGTCACTCATCTATATTATTATATCATCTGCAAATAGAGATATCTTTACTTCCTCCCTTCCAATTTGTATCCCTTTGATCTCTTTTTGTTGTCTATTTGTCCTGGCTAGAACTTTGACTACTATATTGAATAGCTAGGGAGAGAGTGGGCAGCCTTGTCTTCTCCCTGGTTTTAATGGGATTGCTTTTATTTTCTTCCCATTTAGTTTGATGCTGGCTATTGGTATGCTGTATATTGCTCTTATTATATTTAAGTGTGCAACTTGAATTCCTGATCTCTCCAATACCTTTAACACGAATGGGTGTTGTATTTTATCAATGGCTTTTTTCATATCCAATTAAATGTTCATGTGTTGTGTTGGTTTTTTTTTTTTTTTGAGTTCATTTATAAAGTGGATTACATTGATGTATTTCTGTATATTGATCCATCCTTGCATCCCTGGGATGAAGCCTACTTGATCATGGTGGATGGTCATTTTGATGTGTTCTTGGATTCAGTTCGCGAGAATTTTATTAAGTATTTTTGCCTTGATATTCATAAGGGAATTTGGTCTGTAGTTCTCTTTCTTTGTTGAGTCTTTTTGTGGTTTAGGTATCAGTGTAACTGTGGCTTCATAGAAAGAATTGGGTAGTGTTCTTTCTGTTTCTATTTTATGGAATAGTTTGAGGAGTATTGATATTAGATCTTCTTTAATGATCTGATAAACTTCTGCCCTAAAACAATCTGGCCCTGAACTTTTCTTGGTAGGGAGACTTTTAATGACTGCTTCTTTTTCCTTTGGAGTTATCGGGTTGTTTGGATGGTTTATCTGATCCTGACCTTACTTTGGTACCTGGTATCTTTCTTGAAAATTCATCTATTTCATCGACGTTTTCCAGTTTTTTTGAGTATAGACTTTTGTAGTAGGATCTGATTATTTTTGGAAATTCCTTGGTTCTGTTGTTATGTCTCCCTTCATTCCTAATTTTGTTAATGTGGATACTGTCTCTGTGCCCTCTGGTTAGTTTGGCTAAGGATTTTTCTATTTGGTGATTTTCTCAAAGAACTAGCTCCTAGTTTTGTTGATTCATTGTATAGTTCTTTTTCTTTCTACTTGGTTGATTTCAGTCGTGAGTTTGATTATTTCCTTCAGTCTACTCCTCTTGGGTGTATTTGCTTCTTTTTGTTCTAGAGCTTTTAGATGAGCTGTTAAGCTGCTAATGTATGCTTTCTCCAATTTCTTTATGGAGGCACTCGGAGCTGTGAGTTTTCCTCATAGCATTGCTGCATTGTGTCCCATAAGTTTGGATATGTTTTGGTTTCATTTTCACTGAATTCTAAAAAGTATTTAGTTTCTTTCTTTATTTCTTCTCTGGCCAAGTTATCATTGCATAGATAGCTGTTCAGCTTCCAGGTGTATGTGGGCTTTCTGTTGTTTTTGTTGTTATTGAAGACCAGCCTTGGTCCTTAGTGGTCTGATAGAATATATGAGATTAACTCAGTATTCTTGTATCTGTTGATGTTTGTTTTGTTTACAAGTACATGACCAATTTTTGAAAAGGTACCCTGAAATGTTGAGAAGAAAGTATATTCTTTTCTTTTAGGGTTTAATGTTTTATAGATATCTGTTTAAATCCATTTGGTTCATAACTTCTTTTAGTTACACTGTGTCTCTGTTTAATTTTTGTTTCTATGATCTGTCCATTGGTGAGAGTGGGCTGTTGAAATCTCCTACTATTACTATGTGAGGTTCAGTGTGTGTTTTGAACTTTAGTAACATTTCTTTTACAAATGTGGGTGCCCGTGCATTTGGGACATTGTTGTTCAGAACTGATAGTTTATCTTGGTGTATTTTTCTTTTGATAAGTATGTAGTGTCCTTCCCTATCTTTTTTGATAACTTTTGGTTGCAAGTCTATTTTGTTGAATATTAGAATGAATACTACTGCTTGTTTCTTGGGACCATGTACTTAGAAAATATTTTTCCATTGTTTTACTTTGAGGGAATTTCTGTCTTTGACTCTGAGGTGTGTTTCCTGTATGCAGCAGAATGCTGGAACCTTTTTGCCTATCCAGTCTGTTAGCCTATGTCTTTTTATCGGGGAATTGAGTCCATTGATGTTGAGAGATATGAGGGACCAATGATCATTGTTTCCTGTTATTTTTGTTGTTAGAGTTGGAATTATGTTTGTGTGTTTCTCTTCTTTGGGGTTTGTCATGAAAAGGTTAATTTCTTGTTTTTTCTTATGTGTAGTTTCCCTCTTTTTATTGGAATTACCCTTCTATTATCATCTGTAGGGTTGGATTAGTGGAAAGATATTGTTTAAATTTGGTTTTGTCTTGCAATACTTTGGTTTCTCCATCTATGGTAATTGTGCATTTTGCTGGGTATAGTAGTCTAGGCTGGCATTTTTGTTCTCTTAGGGTTCATATGACATCTGCCCAGGATCTTCTGGTTTTTATAGTCTCTCTTGAGAAGTCTGATGTAATTCTCATAGGTCTGCCTTTATATGTTACTTGACCATATTCCCTTACTGATTTCAATATTCTTTTTTTTGTTGTTGTTGTTCTGTGCATTTAGTGCTTTAATTATTATATGATGAGAGGAATTTCTTTTCTGGTCCCATATGTTTGGTGTTCTATAGGCATATTAGTCAGGGTTCTCTAGAGTCACAGAACTTATGGGTAGTCTCTATATAGTAAGGAAATTTGTTGGTGACTTAGAGTCTGTAGTCCAATTCCCCAACAATGATCAGCAGCAGCTGTCAATGGAAGTCTATGGATCTAGCAGTTTCTCAGTCCCACAAGGCAAACAGGTGAAGAAGAAAGTGAATCTTCCTTCTTCCAATGACCTTATGTAGGTCTCCAACAGAAGGTGTGGCCCAGATTAATGGTGTGTGCCACTATGCCTGGATCTAGGACTTGCTTTGTCCTACAAGACCTTGAACTCACAGATCTCCCTGCTTTAGTCTTCTGGGATTCATAGCCACTATGCCTCAAGATCTCCATGCCAAGATCCACGTCAGAAACTTGAACCTCCCAGCCACCAGAGTAGAATCACAGGTGAGCCTTGCAATTCTGGATTGTAGTTAATTCCAGATATAGTCAAGTTAACAACCAGGAATAGCCACTACAACCCTTGTTAACTTGACACAAATAATATTTCATGTCCACATGAAACAATAATAAGGTCATGAATACTCCTAACATGATATAACTATTCCTCATACAGTCACAAACACATTTGTTAATTTACAAAGGGGCAATGTCCCTTGGGAACATTCTTTTAGTATCTCAACTTAAATACCAATTGATGTTAAAGAAATTGGAAGAAAGACAAACATGTTCTTAAAAGCATTCATATTACTGTATAATCCTCATTTCTGCAACTGGTTATGTGGCCCTAGCTGGTATTTATAACTACCTTCCTCTACTACCCATTCTGTATTTCCTCTACCCTCTGCAAGCACTTCAGCAGGTCTTGGCTCTTTTCCTGGAGGAGTGACCCATACCTTCATCCCTGATGGGTCTGCATCCTTTGTCATATTGTTTGGATTAGGCTGTTGTAGTTTTCCATTGCCTTTATTCAAGGGACATAGTGGTACTAAGTGACACTCTAAGGGATCTCCTGCACTCCAGACATAATTCTTCTTATGTCTATTATGGAGAGGCAATCCAATTTCCCCGTGGTAATTTGGATTTATCACCCCTCCTAACACTGTTATTCCTTTCTCAGCCTGTTGGTTTAAGGGCATTAGTAGCTCAAAATGACCAGGGGCATGTCTGAGCTTCCAGTTCAATGGAATGTTCATTGTGCCTCCTGGTAGGAGCATGGCCCCCTCTGGAATCAAAACTTCTAGGCCAGAAGAACCTAAAGTTCTGAGGACAGGAAGCAAAAATTTTCCTAGAGAGTCACTATGAGTGACAGTGAGTGGAACTATTCCTTTTTTCCACCCCTTCATTTCTGGACCCATGGATCCTGGTTATGGGAGAAACTGTACCATATATTGGATGCTGATTCAAAGCATATACTCTGCTTCCATGCTCCTGCCACCTAATTGGTACTGTAACTGTGTCTTCAAAAGGCCATTCCATCTTTCTATCAGACCAGCTGCTTCAGGATGATGGTGAACGTGGTAAGACCAGTGGATTCCATGATTGTGAGCCCATCGTCACATTTCTCTAGCTGTAAAATGAGTTCCTTTGTCAGAAGCAGTACTGTGTGGAATGCCATGACAATGGATAAGGCATTCTGTGAGTCCATGGATGGTGGTTTTGGCAGAAGCATTACATGGAAGAAAAGCAAAACCATAACCAGAATAAGTATCTACTCCTGTGAGAATAAATCATTGTCCTTTCCACGGAGAAAGTGGTTCAATGTAGTCAACCTGCCACCAGGTTGCTGGCTGGTCACCTCAAGGAATTGTGTCATATCTGGAGCTCAGTTGTGGTTTATGCTGTTGGCAGATCTGGCATTCAGCAGCAGCTGTAGCCAAGTCAGCCTTGGTGAGTGGAAGTCCATGTTGCTGAACCCAAGTATAACCTCCATCTTGGACACCATGGCCACTTTGTTCATGTGCCCATTGATCAATGACAGGTATGGCTGGGGAAAGAGACTGACTATCCATAGAATGGGTCATCTTGTCCACTTGATTACTGAACTCTTCCTCAGCTGAAGTCAACTTTTGGTGAGCATTTACATGTAACACAAATATCGTCACATCCTTTGCACATTTGGAGAGGTCTATCCACATACTTCTTCCCCAGATATCTTTTTCACCAATTTTCTAATCATGATCTTTCCAAGTCCCTGACCATCCAGCCAATCCATTGTCATGAGTCAGTGAACAATCATACATCTGAACATTTCTTCTTCCAAGCAAAATGTAATACCATGTGTACTGCCCGAAGTTCTGCCTACTGTGAAAAATTTCCTTCACCTGTATCTTTCAGGGATGTCCCAGAAAAAGGTTGTACTACTGCAGCTGTCCACTTCTGGGTGGTGCTTGCATAATGTGCAGAGTCATCAGTAAACCAGGTCCTAGTCTTCTCTTCTAAAGTCAGCAGATCATAGGGAACACCCCATGAGGCTATAGGTGCATGCTTGACAGTAGATGATATTGTAACAGGAGTAGAAACCATAGGCATTTGAGTAACTTCTTCATGTAACTTGCTTATGCCTTCAGGACGTGACTGGGCCTGATTACATATATACCACTCCTATTTGATAATAGACTGCTTCTGTGCATGCCCTACTTTATGACTTAAAGAATCTGATAATACCCAGCTCATGATGGATAATTCAGGTCACATGGTAACTTGCTGTCCTATTGTCAGAAGTTCAGTTTCCATTAAGGCCCAATAGCAGGCCAAGAGCTGTTTTTCAAAGGGATAATAGTTGTCTGCAGATGATGGTAGAGATTTGCTCCAAAATCCCAAAAGTCTCTTCTGTGATTCACCTACAGGGGCCTGCCAGAGGCTCCAAACAGCATCTCTATCTGCCACCAACACCACAAGTACCATCGGGTCTGCTGGATCATATGGTCCAAGTGGTAGAGCGGCCTGCACAGCAGCCTGGACCTGTTGAAGAGCCTTCTCTTGTTCTAGGCCCCACACAAAACTGGCAGCTCTCTGAGTCACTTGATAAATAGGCCTGAGTAACACACCCAAGTGAGGAATGTGCTATTTCCAGAATCCAAATAGATCCATTAAACATTGTCCTTCTTTCTTGGTGGTGGGAGGTGCCAGGTGAAATAACTTATCTTTCACCTTAGAAGAACTATCTGTGCATGCCCACACCACTGGACTCATAAGAATTTTACTGAGGTAGATGGTCCTTGAATTTTGGTTGGATTTATTTCCCATCCTCTGATATGCATATGTGTTATCAATGAGTCCAAAGTGGTTGCTACTTCCTGCTCACTTTGTCCAATCAGCATAATATCATCAATATAGTGCACTGATGTGATATTTTATGGAGGAGACAAATGATCAAGATCTCTTCTAAGTTATGACACAGGACAGGAGAGCTAATATATCCTTGAGGCAAAACTTTAAAGGTATACTGTTGGCCTTACCTACTGAAAGCAAATTGCATCTGGTGGTCCTTATGGAAAGATACTGAAAAGAAGGCATTTTCTAGCTCAATAGCTGCATACCAGGTACCAGGAGATGTGTTAATTTGCTCAAGTAACAAATCTACATCTGGTATAGCAGCTGCAATTGGAGTTACTACCTGATTTAGTTTATGATACTCAACTGTCATTCTCCATGATCCATCTGTCTTCTGCACTAGTCAGGTAGGAGAGCTAAAGGGAGATGTGGTGGGAATCACCACTCCTGCATCTTTCAAGTCCTTGATAGTGGCAGTAATTTCTGCAATTCCTCCAGGAATATGATACTGTCTTTGTTTTTTTGTTTGTTTGATTGATTTTTTTAATTTATTTTTTGCACTCCAGATTTTATTTATAGCCCCAGTCCACCCTCTAACTGTTCCACATCCCCTACCTCCTCCCCAACCCCTGTCTCCACGTGGATGTTTCCATTCACCACTACTACCCCACCTGACCTCTAAATGCCCTGGGGCCTCCAGTCTCTTGAGCATTAGATGCACCATCTCTGATTGAACCCAGACTCAGCAATCCTCTGTTTATATGAGTTGGAGGCCTCATATCAGCTGGTGTATGCTACCTGGTCAGTGGTCCAGTGTTTGAGAGATCTTGGGGATCCAGGTTAATTGAGACTGCTAGTCCTCCTACAGGGTCACCCTCCTCCTCAACTTCCTTCAGCCTTTCCCTAATTCAACCACAGGGGTCAGCAGCTTCTGTCTATGGGTTGGGTGCAAATATCTGCATCTAACTCTTTCAGGTACTTGTTGGGCTTCTGGAGTGCAATCATGCTAGGTCCCTTTTTGTGAGTGCTCCATAGCCTCAGTAATAGTGGCAGGCCTTGGGGCTTCCCCTTGACCTGAATCCCACTTTGGGCCTGTCACTAGACTTTCTTTTCCTCAGGATCCTCTGTATTTCCATCCCTGAAGTTCTTTCAGACAGGAATAATTACGGGTCAGAGTTTTGACTGTGGGATGGCAAACCTTGCCCTCATTTGATGCACTGCCTTCCTGCTGGAGGTGGACTCTATAAGTTCCCTCTCCCTACTGCTGGGCATTTCATCTAAGGTCCCTTCCTTTGAGTCCTGAGATTCTCTCACCTCCCAGGTCTCTGATGCATTCTGGAGGGTCCTCCCAACCTCCCATCTCCAGAGGTTGCCACTTTCCCTGCCAGGTTCCTCCTTCCCTACCCACTTGTGATTTCTTTCTTCTCCCTCCCAAGTGGGACTGAGGCATCCTCACTTGGGACCTTCAGCCTGTTGACCTTTTTGAGTTCTGTGGACTTTATCTTGGGTATTCTGTAATTTTTTTTTTCTTGGCTAATATCCACTTATTAGTGAGTACATACCATGCATGTCCTTTTGTGTTTGAGTTACCTTAATCAGGAGGATATTTTCTAGTTCTATCCATTTAATTTCAAAACTCAGGATTTCCTCGTTCTTAATAGCTGAGAAGTATTCCATTGTGTAAATGAACATTTTCTTTATCCATTCTTCTGTCATGAGACATCTAAGTTGCTTCCAGCTTCTTGCTATCACAAATAAGGCTGGTATGAACATAGTGGAACAAGTGTTCCTGTGGCATGGTGGGGCATCTTTTGGGTATATTCCCAAGAGTGGTATTGCTGGATCTTCAGGTAGATCTATTTCCAATTTTCTGAGGAACCTCCAGATGATTTCCAGAGTGATTGTACCAGTGCAATCCCACCAGCAATGAAGGAGTATTCCTCTTTCTCCACATCCTTTCCAACATGTGTTGTCACCTGAGCTTTTGATCTGAGCCATTCTGATTGGTGTAAGGTGGAATCTCAGGGTCGTTTTGATTTGCATTGCTCAGATCACTAAGGACATTAACCATTTCTTTAGGTGCTTCTCAGCCATTTGAGATTCCTCTGTTGTGAATTCTTGGTTTAGTTCTACACCCCATTTTTTGATTGGGTTGTTTGGGTTTTTTTGTGGTTAGTTTCTTGAGTGCTTTATATATTTTGAATATTAACCCTCTGTAGGGTTAGTGAAGACTTTTTCCCAATCTCTAGGTTGCTGATTTGTCTTATTGTCTACGTCCTTTGCCTTACAGATGCTTTCCAGTTTCAAGATACTGGCTTTGATTAACTATTTTCTTTGCCAGAGGCAACTCTAAAGTCTTCCATTTAGCCTTTCCAACTATAATAGACTTCACCCCACAGGTCAGGGAACCAATGTGAGAATTCTGCCAATTTCTAAGTATATCTACCACAATTAGACATTCTTGAACTGCGGGAATGACCACAGGATGTGTTCGGGGACATACTGGACCTACTGGATCTACTGGACCTACTGTGAGTCAGACATTAGTCAAAACTCCATTAATCACCTGTCCTCCATATTTTTTGGGATCTCCTGTTATCAGCATTATTTCAGAACCAGTATCCAATAGACCCCGGAGAGTCTGATTTTTTTCCTTTCCCCCAGTGTACAGTTACCCTTGTAAAATGCTATAGGTCCCTCTGGGGAAGAACTAGAGAAAGGCTAACAGCAAAACTTTTAGGTGTCTTATCAAGATCCTTCCTCAGGGGCAACTGGCCACCTCTTCATTCAAGGGGTTCTGGGTCTGCAAACTGCCTCAAATCTAGAGATTGATTCAGCAGCTGAGATGGCTTTTGCCATGATCCAATGTAGCTTTTCTTTCATTTGCTTGAGAATTTTTCTGTAGGCTTCTTGTTGGCAGGTCCAGGTGAGAGGAGAGAACCCGGTCCAGCTGGGTCTGTCTGGGGCTGAGCGGGATGGAGAATGTTGTCAGCCCAAAAGAAACACACCAGGCCAGGAGTCTGGTCAAAGCAGGAACTCAACTTTATTGTATCAACTCCTCGAGTATAAAGAGAAGGCAAAGGGAGTAAGCACTTAGGTATGGGGAGAGATGACATAGGAGGTGGGGAAGGAGAAGGGGTAACTAACAGTGCCAATAGCAAAGCTCCACATCAGCAATGGCAGGGTACAGAGAGGGCCAAACAGGGCTTGCTGAGTAACCCCAATACGGAAGTGACTGTGACAGGTCTCAGAACCTGAGCCAGGCTCCAGTTTGTCCTCAAGACCCAAGCCAGGGTCAAAATGGGGCCAACACTATCACTGCCTGAAACTCTACCCTTTCTCCCTCGGGACAGAAGGAGAGGGAGAACACCCCCAGTGTCTCTTTGTCAGGGTCCAGTTTCAAGTCCTGGCCCACAGCTGCTGCAGCCCCAGCTTGGTGCCCCAGCCCAGAGCTGCCGCAGCTCCAACTTGGCTCAGCAAGAGGGTGCCCAGTGCAGGAGGGCAAGGGCGGACAGGCAAGTCAGTGATGAATCAAGCCACTGATGCCAAAGCTGCTATCACTGCTGCAAACCTGGAGCCCCTATACCCTGCCCCTACAGCTGGGGCTGCCCCAGGCTGTGCGCAGCACTTCGTGTCCCTGTGCAAGGGAGGTGTGCCCCAGGACCATCAGTGTCCCACACAGAGCAGGGGCTGTTCTATAGAAGAAGCCGGAGGTCTCTCCTCCCTGTGCCAGCACCTGTGCTGAGCTTGCAACCCAGGGGCCCACTGACAGGCTGCTTCACCCACTGTGCTGAGGGCTGTCACCATGGAGGCAGCCACGACCCCAGGCCCGGGCCAGGCAGCTGAAGGGGACTGTGATTGGGAGTGAGGTTCAGGTGGTGATGCACCCCGGGCCTTGTTGGCCACCTGCCAATCACTGCCAGGAAAGGAGGCATGAGACAGGCCCAACATTTTTCTGCTTTTACAGATCAAACAGATAGACAATAGGCTTCCCATCTATTTCATACCACAGGTCTGAACTACTCATGCAATTATAAATTTCACCTCTCCTGTGCTGACCATCATGGGCTATGTCATTATAAACATTGTTTTGTCTATGATGTCCATTATAATAACTACAACCACCTTGTCTCTGGCGATTCAGTGATGCCACCTGGCCCTTGTTACCTCGAGGCCCAATTAAACCCATTGCATTTAATTCATCCAATTGAGAAGCAGCATCTCCAACCCTAAGGTCTGGCACAAGGAAAAGGGCAAGTACAAAACTCTTCAAATGTGCTGGTGCCCCTCTCACCAGTTTGATTCTTATAGGATTGGTAAATGGAATATATTCTGGGCCTTCCCATTGTGGAGGATTAGGTTTTACACAATGCAACCACTCTAGCACTGCAATTTCCCTGAGCTTTAAAATCCCTTCATCAACACTAAGCTAAGATACCAGGCATCTCCAGCTCCTTTTCAGTAGGTCAACTTTTGATAAACACTTCAGCCAACCATCCAAACATACTTCTGACAACTTTTTTTTTTTAACTGTGTGAGCTTCCATATTAAACCTAGAATCTCCACTCAGCCTGATCTAGTTTTATGTTCCTTCCACCATTATCGAACACCGTTAAAATCCATTCTTACACATATTCCCCAGACTTCTGCTTAAATGAATTAGCAAACTAATTAAGCTCCTTAATAGTGTAGCACATTTCCTCATAGACTATACTTTCTACCTCCCCTCTAGGGGCCTGTTTTACCTTGAGTCTGGTTATAGTTCTAGAAGAAAATATTGGTGGGCTTTGAGAAACATCAATATTGTCTTGTCTGGCATTTTCTTCAGAGAGAATCACTGCTGGGTTATCAAACTCTGAGGAATTAATTTCCTCATGTGAAAAAGGCATTATTTCTAGTGGTAGGACTGAGGGTATTACTTCCTTTGGTGGGGTTAACCCTTGAGAATCTGAAGATTCAAAACTCTCAGCTTCAACAAGGTCCTCCAACACATCTCCATCCCAAGATATAGGATCCCATTCTTTGCCAATTAATGCCCTTACTTTAACTGCTGACACCCTCTGAGACTCAGACTTGAACTTTTGCTGTAATTCAGCCTAACTTATAATAAGGATTGCAGTTTGATTTTCTGCAACTTGAGCTCTATGGCTGCTGGAAAGAAGAAGATTCTCTTCAAGGACACACTTAGAAACTTTTAGCTTGGTTAGTTGCATGTGGAGTGGTTTGATTTTGTCATACAACTCATTCTTTTCCTTTACTACTTTTCCCAGAGATACTAACAGCAACAAGCCAGCAAAATCATTTTCTGAATTTTCCCCAACTTGTAGAAAGTTTTGCACACTGAATCACCTAATTCATCAAGATAATCAAAGGCATTAGCTTCTTTAATTCTAAAATATAGTTTCAACCATGGGTCTTCAGTATTCTCTGAGCTCCCAACAGAGAGAGTATCTGGAGAGGTTTCAGTAGTCGAAGGTGCCAGTGAATTATTAAACCAACTCCAGATTCTTAAAAGATTCATCCTTATACTTCTGCTCCTCTAGAACCACTCTCGGTACCAACTTCTGTATTAGCCAATGTTCTCTAGAGTCACAGAACTTATGGGTAGTCTCTATATAGTAAGGGAATTTGTGGATGACTTAGAGTCTGTAGTCCAACTCCCCAACAATGGTCAACAGCCACTGTCAACGGAAGTCAAAAATCTAGCAGTAGCCCAGTTCCACAAGGCAAGCAGGTGAAGAAGAGAGTGAATCTTCCTTCTTCCAATGTGTTTATGTAGGTCTCCAGCAGAAGAAGTGTCCCAGATTAAAGGTGTGTACCACCACACCTGGAGCTAGGACTTTCTTTGTCCCAGATAACCTTGAACTCAGAGACCTCCCTGCCTTAGTCTTCTGGAATTCGTAGCCACTATGCCTCAAGATCTCCATGCCAAGATCCAGGTCAGAAACTTGAACCTCCCAGCCACCAGAGTAGAATCACAGGTGAGCCTTGCAATTCTGGATTGTAGTTCATTCCAGATATAGTCAAGTTGACAACCAGGAATAGCCACTACAGTAGGCTTCTTATATGTTTATGGGTATTTGTTTCTTAGGCTAGAAAAGTTTGCTTCTATAATTTTGTTGAAGATGTTTGCTATCCTTTGAGTTGGGAATCTTCACTCTCTTCTATACCTATTATTTCAGGTCTGGTCTTTTCATTGTTGTCTGAATTTTTTGAATGTTTTGAGATAGGAGCTTTTTGCTTTTTGTATTTTCTTTGACTATTGTGTCAATGTCTTCTCTTGTATCGTCTACCACTGAGAGTGTCTCTTCTATCTCTTGTATTCTGATGGTGATGCTTGCATCTGTGACTCCTGTTCTCTTTCCTAGGTTTTCCATCTCAAATTTATTGTTGCTCTTCATGTTTTGGGGTATCCAGGACTTGCTGTACTGGGAGAACTGGGTTCTGATGTTGCCAAGTCAAATTGGTTTCTGTTGCTTACTTCTTATGCTTGCCTCTCACCATCTGGCTATCTCTGGTGCTATCTGGCTTCCCTTTCTCTGACTAGAGCCTGTCCTTCCTGAGATCCTGTGATCCTGTGACCCTGTGATCATTGGTATTAGAGCTGCAACTGGGGTGTGGAATGTGTGGGATCTGTTCCCACACTGGGGCTCTGCTCCAGGCCAGCACAGGTAGGAAGCAGAAGGGTGGGGAACCTGCTTCCCTGGGACACAGGGGTCCTGGTACACCATGTCTCAGGGCAGGGTTTAAGGTCTCACCTGTGAAGCTGGATGTGTCTGAATACCTGTGGAGTTGAGCTGCAACTGGGCTGTGGTCTGTGTGGGATCAGGTCCACTGCCTGGTCTCTGTGGATACGAGAAAGTGCACTAAGGTTGATATTTACATGCAGTACAAATCCTTGCCCCGACCAGCGGGACCAGTTATTGGAGGGAAACCCGAGGAGACCCCATGACCTGTGGGAGAGAATGGGCGAGAGAGAGAAGAAGGAGACCAAGCAAGCTCTTTGTCAAGGTCTCATTTAATTTTCAAAACTCATCT
>CM052702.1:104758945-104820563 GCA_028551405.1 Uromys caudimaculatus
AAAGGGGGAAACTCAGAGGTGGGGAGGAACAGGGGGTGTGAGGTAATGGGGAGGGGGTGGGCTCAGTCCACAGTCACAGTGACTCAGATGTTCTTCTATGACAACAGGGTGTCCTTGATCTTTGTGGTTTCATATTCAATCACAGTGACTCAGTTGTACTTTTACGACAACAGGGTATCCTTGATCTTTGTGGTTTCATATTCAGTCACAGTGACTCAGTTGTTCTTTTACGACAACAGAGTATCCTTGATCTTTGTGGTTTCATATTCAGCTTTGGAGTAGTCATAATACTTTCCTGTTCTTCTTGGCTTCATTTTCTCATGACCTATAGAGATCTCAGCATCTGGGGGGTGGTGGCTCCCAACAAATCCTATCTCACGTTTGTTGATTACTGTTCTTGTAGGGCTCAAGAACCAATTAACACTTCTTTTTTTTTTGATATGTTATTTACATTTCAAATGTTTCCCCCTTTCCTGGTCTCCCCTTTGGAGACCTCCTATCACCTCCTCCTCCCCCTGCCTCTATGAGGGTATTCCACCTCGCACCCACCCACTCCCATCTTCCCTTCTTGGCATTCCCCCATACTGGGGCATCTAACACCCTCAGGCCTTTTTGAAGTGGACAGTATTGAGCCTTCCAAGATCCTATCCAACCTCTGTAACAGAGATTTCACTGTGTAAGGCAGTCAAAGACCAGGTTTGACACAGCAGAGTAAAGTGAGTTAGGCAGCAAAGGATTATGACAATGGAGAATGGGGCCAAAAGCTGATGACTTCTGGCAATTTAACTCTCTCTCTCTTGCTATTCAGGGGTCAAAAGCTTCTTCCTTCTAGCAATTACCTCCTTCTGATAGCAGCAGGGCAAAAGAAACCTAGCTACTTGTCTTCTTTACTCTGACTCTAGGAATATCACTAGCCATGCTAGATACTCAGATTTCATTAACAGTTCAAAAGGCAGAAGAACAGAAGAGAAGGAAAAAAGAAAGAAAGAGAGACAGACAGACAGACAGAAAGAAAGAAAGAAAAATAAGACAGAAAGAAAGCAAGAAAGGAAGGAAGAAAAAAGGAGAAAGGAAGGAAGAAAGAAGGGCAAACATAAATACATGAATAGAGGATGAAGCTGATAAGGTTACATCACAAATTTATTGTTGCTCTTCATTTTTATAACTAATTACTATAATCAATCACATAGTTTTAAATTTATTTTTATATTTCATGAGTCATAGTAAGTTTAAGGCAATAGTTTATGTCATTGGCTAATAGGCTTAAGGAGTTGCACCAGAATATTTTCCACTAAGACTACTACCTGACTGAACATTTATTAAATGTTTCTATCCTCATAAGTCCATTATACACTTAAAGCAATAATTGTTAGGTCATAACTTTGCATGGTTTTGTGAAGAAACAAATCATCAACCTTGTGTCTTATCATGTTGAGGGCTTGCACAGTGAAACTATTCCATGATTTATTTTCTGTTGTTTTGCCTACATTAAACTGCCTATTCCTAGTTTTGGAAATTTAGAGACAAGTTAGTAGACTCATTTCTAATATAGATAGAACTTTACTCTGGATCCTAATTTGTTCCAAGCCCACTTTCTTTACTTAGTGCAATTAACATGTCACTGGTAGGAGCCAAAAGGAAATTAGAGCAGATGCTCCATGTTATGGGGAAAAAGAAAACCTCTGAGGTCAACAAAGCCCTCAAGACTTATAAACCATCTAGGCTATTTCTCCTGTAGTTGGATATGCCCAAACTAGATGATAAGTCCCCAAACCTAAAGACACTACACCCTTAGCCTGCATTACATGGAAAACAAAAACTAGGATAGAATAGAGCTGAAAATTCCCTCCCTATGTCCTGGCTTTAATAGTTCCAAAAGATAAAATGTATGCTATCATTGTTTTGGTAAAGAGCTGTAGAGTATCCATGAAATTGGATGTAAAACACTTGTGTTTCTAACCATAGAGTACTTCTGCTACTAGATTTAGAGGGAAATCTGTCCTTGGCAGTCACTGTGATGAATCCAGGCATGACTGACCAAGCTCCCGAAATTAAGCGATTTTTTAAAAATGGAACATAATTATTAGCCATAAATATGATAGCTATCAAGCATCTCCAAAGTACAGAAATTATCAAAACAAGCAAACAAACAAACTTCATCAAATTGATATAAGAGCAGAATGAATTGGTGGGGCATTGTTTAGTTCTTTCCCTTAAGAAGAAACTTTACTTTCTAAAGAATGATGTAAGATTCATGACATTCATTAAACAAAGGAAATTTAAAATGATCAGAAAGCATACATGACTTAGAAATTTCATGACTCTCATTCCAATTATAGTCTATAAAATCAATGAAAAACATCTGGCAAAAAGACCTTTCATTCAACTTGTCTGTAAGCTGAACACAGTGTACTGAGAATTTGGAATCTTGCATTCCCTAACAAACATAGAAATGTGATCAGGGCATGATTTTGTTTTTATTCCCAATATTGCAAAATTGGGCTGTATTCACATTGTCCACAGCAGCTGACTATGACGTGCCCTGTGCTCTAACAGAGGTGTGATTTTGTCAGTTGCAAATAGGTTCTACAATTATGTGACATTGACAGTAATGGGTAAGTTTCAGAGGACATAAGTTCTAGGGCTCTGAGTTCTGGTTTTGGTTGTCTGTTATTGCTTGTTCAAGGTTTAGCTTCAGTTTGTTAGTGTTCATGCTTAAAATAGAAACAAGAAGAAAAGAAATTAGATTCAGAGTTCTCTGTTCTTTGCTCTCTCCATATTTTACTTTTTTTCATCTATCTAGTATTAGGGCACTGAATGGATAGAAGAGGGGTGGAAGAGGATGAAATTAAGAATAATCCCCAAAGGGGGAAAGATCACTTACAAGTAAGAAAGTGAGAGATTTGGGGAGAAAAAAGAACCCACAAATGAGCAAAGACCAGCTACAAGAGGCACCAAAATATGATGTTAGGCAGAACGGGAAATTTGATGTCAAATGCCATGTGGAAAATGACAGGAAAAGAGAGATGCATATTTTTTTACAAGACACCAGAGAGTATTTGTTTTGCGTACTATAGCTGTGGTATTCTCTGCTATATCCCAGATGTAGATTTTTCTTTTACCTATCATATATACTGTTTCAAAAATATTGTTGGAAGAATGGCTGAGCAGTTGGAATAATTTCAGGTGTAAATAGAGGTGTCTGAGAAGCAAAAGATGCCTGAAATGGGAAAACAAATGGGTTGTCTCTGCTCTTCTTTTCTGGAAGAATGGCACAATTTCCTAGGGACCTGGAGATATTATCCTTGGTGTTGGAATCACCTGGGAAGTGAGAAGCACCAGGAAAGAGAACAGAAATCTTAGTCTTTGTAAAGGAAATAGCTTGTAGGAGTTTCCCACAGGAGGAAAAAGGAAAAGAAACTGCTGGAGTGTGGTGGATTAGGGAAATATTGAACAAGAAGGAGGAAAATCTGATAAAAGAGTAATTTTAAAAAGAAAGGGGTAAACTCACACCTACCATGGTAGCAGAGTTAGAGGAAGGTCAGCCTGGGTTAACAAAATCACCATTAGCTTTCGCAGTAGTTCTATGAAGTATGCCTGCTGATGGTGTTGAACAAAGTTAGGATGAGATTGGATGGTATCCTATAGAAAGGCTTTATCTAATGGTTTTGTAATGAGGCTATGATTTCCTACATGATGGACTCCCTTTAATTGAAACAAATTATAAATAACTGGGTTATTCATAATAGAATTAGGCTTGAATGGATTGGAAATTGCAGTATTAGAGGCCAGTTTACATTTGCAGTGGTTAACACTGCAAAGGGGCAAAACCTGGGAATATAGAACCATTAAGCTGAGCAAGTGGAATGAGGATTCTCAGAGAGCACTTGCTAGGTGACAGTCACTACTCTGATATCCAAAGTCAGATTCAATTTGATCATTCTAAAATAGAAAGAACAATGGTCCTTTGCAGCTTTGAGATCTTGGGGAAAGCGTTCAGGAGCCAGGCAAAGGTCTACCTCATTTAAGAGATTATAGAATCTCTGAAGAATCCTTCATTGAATTTAAACTAATATTGGTCTCAGTGGTGAATATAATCATGTGAGGAAACAGAAGCAAGGCAGGTTTGATATGAACCTTGGTGTTTGAAAATGTGAATATCTTATGAAAAACAATTCCTTAGACCATTAAAGGCCTAGGCAACCCCTATGGAGGAATGGAGAGGGATATAACTGAGATTGGTTCTAATATGTATCTTGCTAAAATACAAGATCATCCTGTACCTAGAACTCTCAGATGTATTAATGCCTAATGATTTAGTTGCTGAAAACATGGTAATATGCAAAGAGATTTTGCACAAGGCACTATAGTTCTTCTGTCTCAAAATGCCTGGTGCTTTTATTGTGAGAAATTTGGTCATTTACAACACAATTGTGAACAAGGCATCTCTAAGGGTAATGGTTTTCCTAGTTATAAACCAGAAAGAAAGCCTAATCTTCAGGGTGTGTTCACTTGATGAGGCAGGAGTTATCATTTGAACAATGAGTGTAGGTACAAGACAGATTCCAAAGGCCTTCTACTGCCATCAGAAAATGAAAAGGGGACATAGCTGGAGGCTATGCAGCAAAATGTACAGGAGATTGGTATCGTTTTAGCCAGGAAGGAGACAGCAAGCAGAAATACCTCAATGAAGTAAAGCAAATTTAAGGCATGATACCACAGGCAGTGCTGCTCTAAACTTGACAATAGATAAATATCTTACTTTATTCTCCAAAAGCTCATTGTTATAAAAATAAATAATCACATTTGTGGTCTTTTGCCCAAAGAAACAAAAGAGCTGTTGTTGGAAAGAATTCAACCAGTATTCCAAAGTTTCAGTGTGAATCCGGGTAAGTTCAATGAAGATGTCAAAAGAGAATATAAGCCCATGGTCATGAAAAAATAGAGATACAGTTTAATGCAGTTAGTAGGATTGCCCAGTAGGATTGCTACAGTTTCCCTGCTCTAGGTCAAAGCTGCTCCATGGGAAAGAACAGAAGTATTTGGAAGTACAGGAAAATGTGTTAATATTCAGCTGTTAATTATCAGAGACCGAAATTAAAATTGCAAGTAAAATGTTTTGAAGAAGGAGGCTTGTTGGAAATAGGAGCTTATGTAACTATGATTTCACAGAAATCTTGGAACTCAGAATTGGTACTTTAAAAGGTTTATACCCAGTTAATTGGAAGTGGAAAATTATCACAGATAAAATTATGTGTGATGGGTTAAATGTTTGGAACCAGAAGGACAAATGTGAAAGTTAAGGACTTATTTTGATGATCTGCCCATAAATTTATGGGGAACGGATCTTTTATAACAGTAAGGTACACAAGTTATTATTCCTGTGATCCAAGAGATATCCCATGATAAAATTTGGGGTGAAATGTTGGATGGATGGTTGGGGAGGGGAAGATATTGATATGTGTCATCAAAAAAAACCTCAGGCTTTTGCCAATTAGCCAAACAGGGAATTTAACAGGAATTGAGATTCCAAAATTAAAATGGAGTCACAGCTGAAATGCCAAGTTCTGTACCCTGAAAATGTTACCTCACAAGCCTTTATGAGTAGATCAATGGCCCTTGACCAAGGAAATATGATAGGAGCTTGACCATCTGGTACAAGAGCAACTAGAGGCAAAATATATAGAGTAGTCTACCAGTCCATTTGAAATACCCTGCATTTCTTATGAAAAAGAAAAAGGGAAAATTGAGAATGTTAACAGATTTTACAGCTGAGGATAGAATAATTCACTGAGTATGTCCAAAACAATTATAGAATTCCTTTACCTTCTTTATTATTTAAGTAATTGATAGTAATTAATTTAAACAACTACATTTTTACTATCTATTTTAGTAAGTAGGATAAAGAACATTTTGCTTTATTATACCTACTTACAGCAATGTTTAACCTGTAAAAATATCAGTGAATTGTTCTTCTATTTTGAATGTTAAATAGAACAACTCTATGTTTGTATTCTGTGCAATAACCACTGTAAATAATTTGTAGATGATCTCCTCGATACATGTTTCATTACATGTATGATATTTTGTTGGCTGCTTCTCACACAGGTACTTCAGAGAAATTATTTAAGGAAACACAAACCACTCCACTATGGTGGCTGTGAAAGATTGATATACCTCAGTTCAATGGCCATGCGTACAAGAGTATTTGTTGTCTGTAAACAGATATGTAGAAAAGCGTACATGAGAATGTGGTATGCATGCATGGTGGTATTTAATTCATCTAGAAATAATAGAATTGTCTTTTTATGGCATAAGGTGAATGCAACAGAAAAGTAAAATTTTAACTGATATATCACAGAACTACAAATATCATGATTTTTCAATAGGTGCATTGGAGCCTTTACATAGATAACAATACATTGTTATATATGTGTGATATTAATGTAAAAACAGGATTGTATGGGTGATAAATGGAACCCAACAGACAGGGAGAGAAATTATTTTAGGGATAGGATTATGAATTACAAATTATTGTGTTATGTTTCAATGGAAATATCAAAAAATTATAGGTATATTCAATGTATGTATGCCACAAAATGAAAACCTCAAACTCATGTATATGCTTGACATAGTTTTCTCTCTCTCACTTGAGCCTACCTACTTGCTCTAGATGTTCTCAAATGGATGCAGTATGGCCATCATCGATGCATTTGGGAATGAATGTTTCTGAATGGCTTTACTCATTTTTCTCCCTATTTGCTGGTGGAATTTTTGATGATGCTGTTTTTGAAAGGCTGGAATTGCCTGTCTATTAATTAAGCAGAAAACACTTTTAAATTGTTTATTCCCATTCAAGTTTATGAGGGATCTGTAAGATATAACTGGTGTGTATCAATACACATACTGCAGAGAAATATTATACCTAATTAATTTTTAGTCATCCAGGCTCAAGTCATTCAATAGTCATGTTAGCAATATCAAATGATCTCTTTGGTTCACCAAAGTCAACTTACATGGAATCATTGGTCTCTCATGGGTGCCCCAGTGAAATTTCTAAATTTTCTTTTATCTTAGAAGAACTATTTGCAGAGGAGTCATTACCTATTTACAATAGTCAAAGTGAGACTGATCAATCTGAAGATATGTCATCTGTGCAGACCAAACTCAGTATCTATACTTTTTACCATGAGAAATGAAATGAAGAGCCTCTTTTTGGTATTGTCAGTTGCACACTCTCTGTGTAGAGTTATGAAACATTCAATAAAGGGTGAGATATCTCAGAGCACAGCATCTTTTTGGAAGGATGTTCTGAATGTAGAAATCTTTCTTCACGTGGCATCAGGTAGAATGTCTCATTGGTGAATATTGACTGTTTCAGTAAGTATAGAGATACACTTCAAATTCATGACCCACTATCTATTGCAGCATCTTCAAGTAAATCATGACACAGAATACCGGAAGAAAACACTGTAAGCAGTCACATGCAATTACTGTAGATGATATAATACAAAAAGGAGGCTTATTTGCATTCCCACCAAGAATTTTCCCACAGGACTGAAGGATGAAGAAAAGAAGAGCAAATTGATTCTGCTATCCCCAACACTATTCCAATATTTCAAATAAAAAGTACTTGGTGTGGGTCCTTCTAAGAGGCTGTCAACTTTCAATTTCACATATTTAGAAGGAAGGAACAAGTTAGAACTTTGCTAAGGAGACCTTTTTTTGAAATAAAAATTTGGAATTTTGTAAAAAATGTTGAAATGAGAAAGAATAAGAACACACGTTAAGCATGATAGAATATTCAGATCAAGCACAGTTTTCAATACCATGACTGGAAAAGCATAGAAATTATGGTATTTAGGGAACAGTCTGTATCTGAAATGTTGAAAATGTGAAAACTTTAAAATAACTGTGACTTTCTGAAAACCTGGCTTGTGAGGCTATGAGACATGGAAACATGGGACAACATGGGTCACACGTAACTGGAGAAATAGTAATATAACTACCCATTCTATATGACCTAAGGCAATATGAGGACATCAGTCTGGATGGAATGACTCACAGGAGACACTGGACATTCTTAAGTACCTCCTGCCATGATTCCTGTATTTATCAATGACTGGGAGACAATAGCAAATGGACAGGCATCACCAAGTAATTCTGTTATATGGAAGATATTCAGTGCACAGGTTACAGTACTGGTTATAAGTCATTCAGATAATCTCACATATAAACTTAATTTGATTCTGGCTTGGAATGTCATTAGTTTTGCTGAGCCTTGTGATGGGATGCGGTCTTTGAGAGGTAGAAAAGGCTTTGACTGATCTGAATGACTTACATTGTAAAGTAGGTTGAGTTCTTTAAAGGCTAATGCAATCAAGATAGTATATATAGAGGACATGGTAAACAGAGGGGTCTGCTAGGTTCACCCAAAGATGAATTTAACAGCTTGCATGCTGGGGACATTTTCACAGAAATAACAAATACTATATACCAGTGAGCTTATAGGAGTCTTTAAAGTCTAACAAGGAGTTCATGGAAAGCATAACTGATAAAAGAGCATAGTGAAATTATTGTGCTTTTCATGATGTAGATCATTAATTCCCTCCAGCATATGTGGTGGATGTTTCCTCGGGGCAAATAGGGATACCACACATGAAGATTTTCATCCATCATCTTTCAATAACCAGGTAGAGCTGATGAAGTAAAGAAGCTGTGGTACAGCTTAGGGAATGATAGGACCAGTGCAGTAGGATCAGAGGTCTGCAACCACTCTACCTCCTCATATCTGTCCAGAAACGAGTAGTACAACATGGCACAGACTTAGGATTGTCAAGGGGGCAATATCTGCCAAACCAATGAAGTAACAAAATAATGAATGGAGGATAGAAAACTTACAGAGCATGATTAAGTTGTAAATAGACAGAGGTGTCATCCTTCATGTCCATTCATTTGAATCAACACTGCTTGTTATAATTAAATAATTGATACAAATATTGACATCTTTATATACAGTATACATCCTGTCTCATTTTTCTTGGTTAGTGTTCTTTTAGCTCTCCAGAACCAATTTACTCTTCTTGAAGTGGACAATAGTGAGCCTTCCAAGATCCTTTCCACTCTCTGTAAAAGAAATCTCACTATGTAAGGCAGTCAAAGACCAGTTTTGACATGGCAGAGTAAACGGAGTTAGGCAGCTAAGGGGTATGACAATGGTGAACAGGGCCAAAAGCTTTTTGTTTCTAGCAATTACCTCCAACTAATAGCAGCAGGGTAAAATACACTTTGTAACTTGTCTTCCTTTTTCTTAGACTCTGTGAACATCACTGCACAGGCTAGATGCTCAAATATCATTAACAACTCAAAAACCAGTAGAATAGAAAAAGAATGAAAAAAAAAATAGAAAGAGAGAACGAAAGGAAGGAAGGAAGAAAGGAAAGAAGGAAGAAAGAAAGGAAGAAAGGAAGGAAGGAAGGAAGGAAGGAAGGAAGGAAGGAAGGAAGGAAGGAAGGAAGAAAACATAGATATATGAATAGTGGATGAAACAGGTAAAGTTACATCACAAATTTATTGTTGCTCTTCATTTTCATATCTAATTACCATAATTGATAACATAGTTTTAAAATTATTTTTATATTTCATGAGTCATAATAAATTTAAGGCAATAGTTTATGTCAGTGGCCTATAGAGTTTAAGGAGTTATACCAAGATTATTTACATATCTTTCCATTAAGATTACTACCTGACAAAACATTTACTGTTTTTCTATCTATATCAGTCCATTATAAGTATAAAGCAACATTTTTTTAGATATTAGCATGGTTTTGTCAACAGACAAATCACATGCCTTGTGTCTTATCAGTTTGAAGTTGGTGTAGATAAGGTATTCCATGATTTATTTTCTGTATTTTTGCCTACAATGCTTACCATTCCTAGTTTAGGACCTGTAGTGACAAGATAGTGGGCTCATTTCTAATCTAGATGGAATTTTACCCTTGATTCCAATTTGTTCCAAGGATACTTTCTTTGCTTAGTACAATTAGGATGAGATACATGAAGGTTGACAGAGCTCTATTTGCAGCTTTTATTCTATAGAGGGCTTGAGATTACCTGTGTCAATGTAGTTGTTCTATAAAATTGTTATCAGAAATTATGAAATCAAACTTGATCTATTACTGCATCAAAGTACATCTTCATATTGAATGTGCAGGAAATCTGCCCAATAGGGAGGGCTGAGGCTCAGGTATCATCAGGTTATATGATAGTGTCAGGACAGGCATAGCAGGATCAAGTAGTAATCCTGGGATGAAGTCTCACAGGACCCTGAATCTCAGAGCACACCCATCATTGTCATGGAAAATGGTGGGCAATCTCGATAAAATACACTTGATTGCTTGCTTAGTCACTGTCTTCTTTTCTCTTTGACTTTGGGAACATCACTGGCCAGGCTAGATGGTCAGATTCCATTAACAATTCAAAAGCAAGTAGAATAGAAAAGAAAGAAAGATGGTTTCTGACATAATGCAAACTCATAAGTGTTTTATAGATTTGCAAAAGCAGCCATAAAAACAACAGTTGGGGTGTATTTTGCAAGCCAAAATATGGAACTAAAAATGAACAAAAAAGTCACTGATAGGAGCCAAAAGGAAATTAGAGCAGATGCATAGTGCCATGTGGAAACTAACTCTATAGAAAATCTCAGGCCAGTCAAGCCCTAAAACCTCATAAATGACCTAGGCCATTTCTTCTGGTTTTGGATATGCCAAAACTACATGATAAGGCCCTAAAACTAAAGATACTACACTCTTTTCTTATATTACATGAATGACAACAACAATAACAACAACAACAATAAAAACAACAACAACAACAACAGGATAGAATAGAGCTGGAAACTCTTCCTGTGTGCTAGCTTTCATAGTTCCAGAAGATACAAAGTAGACAGACTATCATTTTTTTCTGAGAAGACTGTAGAGTGCCCATCAAACTGGATTTAATATACTTGTGCTTCTAACTATAGACTTCTGCTACTAGGATTTAGAGGTAAATCTTACTTTAGCAATTCTTGTGAGGAATCCAATCAAACCTGACCAAGTTGCTGAAATTAAGTGATTGTTTTTAAAGATAGGGACATATCAGTCATAGGTATCAACCATCTCCAAAGTACAGAAATGTCATAAAACTTCATCAAATTGATGAAGTAGTGGAGGATTGGTTTTATCTTTCCTTTAAGAAGAAACATTACTTTCTAAAGAATGATATAAGACTCAAAACACTTATATTTAAAATGTTCAGGAAGCATACATGACTTAGAAATGTTATGATTCTCATTCCCATTTTTGTCTATAAAATCAATGAAAAATATCTGGTAAAAAGATCTTTCATTCAACTTGTCTGTAAACTGAATCTGTGTAATAAGAACTTGGGAATTCTGCATTTTTTATCAAACACCAGAAATGTGAAAATAACATGATGCTGTTTTTATCCCATATGTGGGAATATTTGGCTGCTTCACTTTGTCCACAGTAGCTGACTATGATGTGCCCTGTGCTCTACCATGGGTGTGATTTTGACAGCTGCAAAAAGTTTCTGAAAATATGTGACATTTACAGTTATGGGAACTTTTCAGAGGACATATAAATTCTAGGCCTCTGAGTGGTGGTTTTGGTTGTCTTTTTTTGGTTGTTGAGGGTTTGGTTGCAGTTTCTTAGTTTTCATGCTTAAAGAAGAAACGTGAAGAAAATAAATTGTATTCAGAATTCTCTGTTCTTTGCTTTCTCCATTTCTTTACTTTTTTACTTCTATCTATCTAGACTTAGAGAGCTATATGGATAAAAAGATGGGTGGGGGATGAATGAAAAAGTAACCCACAAAGGACAAAAGAGCACCTACAAGTAACATGTTTAAAGTGAGAGGTGTTAGAAGAAAGAAGAACCCACAAATGAGCAAAGACCAGCTACAAGGGGCACCGAAATATAATGTTAGGCAGAGCAGAAAATTCGAGGTCAAATGACTTGGGGAAGATTGCAGGGAAAGAATAATGCATTTTCATTTTTACAAAATATAAGAAAGAATCTATTGTGCCTGCTGTAGCTGGGATATTCTCTGCTTTGCTCCAAGAGAGGGATTTCCTAGTTTTTTCCCTCCTCATATTCTGTTTAAAAAC
The DNA here is from genome assembly GCA_028551405.1 of Uromys caudimaculatus. NCBI lineage: Eukaryota > Metazoa > Chordata > Mammalia > Rodentia > Muridae > Uromys > Uromys caudimaculatus. The sequence continues at coordinate 104,771,115 of CM052702.1, forward strand.
AGAGTTGAAATAATGGCTGATAAGTTATAAAATTGCAGTGAAAATTGAGGGTTATGAGTAGCAAAATATGGATAAAATGTGAAAACAAATGGGGTTAATTTATTCCCTATTTACTGAAAGAATGGCAGAATTTCCTAGACCTAGAGAGATTATCCTTGGTTTTTGGATCATGTGAGAAGTGTGAAGCACCAGAAAAAAATGAAGTCTTGATGATGGAGCTAGATTATAGGATTTTACCACAGAAGGAAAAAGGAAAAGAAGTTGTGCTGGAAGGTGGAGCTTTGAAAATACTTTACAAAAATGCAGAAAATCTGATAAAACTGTGTGTTTGAAAAGAAAGGGTTAAACTTGCACCCACCACACTAACAGAATTAGAGGGTCATCCTGGGGCTACAAGATCACCATCCACTTTCACGGTAGTTGTATAAAATATGCCTGCTGATGGTGTTGAACAAAGTTATAATGAGATAGGAGGGCATCCTATAAAAAGGCTAAATCTAAGGATTTTTAAATGAGGCCATGATTTCCTATAGAATGGACTCACCTTAATTGAAACAAATTACAAATAATTGGGTTACTCAAAGTTGAATTAGGCTGGAAAGGATTGGCAACTGCAGTAGTAGAGGACAGTTTATATATGCAATGGTTAGCACAGCAAAGGGACAAAGCTGGGACTACTGGACCAAGAAGCAGAGCAAGTGGAATGAAGATACCCATAAAGCAGTTGCTAAGTGAAGGGCAGTACAATGACATCCAAATTCAGATTCAATCTGACCATTCTAAAATAGGAAGAACAATATTCCTTTGCAACTTTAAGATTTGGGGGTAAAGTTCAGGAGCCAGGAAAAGGTCTACCTCATTGAAAAGATTATACAGTCTCTGGAGAATCCTTCACTGATTTTAAACTAATATTGGTCTCAGTGGTAAACAAAATTATATGAGGAAACAGAAGCAAGGCATGTTTTGATATGGACCTTCGTGTTTGAAAATGTGAGTATCTTCTGACAAACAATTCCTTAGACCAATTAAGGCCCAAGCCACCTATGGAGAAGTAGAGATGTATACAACTGATAATTGGGTCTAATATATATCTTGATAATATACAAGGTCATCGTATACCTAGAGATCTCAGATGTCTTAATGCCTAATGATTTAGTTACAGGAAACATGGTATATACAATGAGATTTTGAACACGGCACTATAGTTCTTCTGTCTCAAAATGCCTGGTGCTTTTATTGTGGAAAATTGGACTACAATTGCAAACTAGGTTTCTCTAAAGGCAATGATTATCCTAGGTATAAATCAGAAAGACAGTTGAATCTAGGGTGTGTTCATTTGATGAGGCAAAGGGTAGCATTGGAACAATGAGTATAGTTCCAAGAGAAATACCCAAGATCTTTTTCCTGCCATCACAAAATGAAATGAGAACCTAGCTGGCATCTACACAGAAAAAATACAGGCCATTTGACTCTTGTCAGCCAGCAAGGAATAAACAGACAGAAATACCTCAATGAAATAATGCAAATTTAATGCACGCTACTGTAGGCAGGTCTGTTCTAGACTTAACATTAGATAAATATCTTACTCTATACCCCATAAAACTCAATGTTTTAAAACTAACTAACTGAATTTATGATGGGTTTTTTTTCCCACAGAGATACAACTGTTGCTATTGTTATGAAATTTGTCGAATTTTCAAAGTTTCAATTTGAATCCAGGTATGATAAATGAAGGTTTCAAAAGAGAAATTGAACTCTTCATGTGTGGAAAAAATAGGTAGATTTTAATGACATTAGTAGGATTGCCCAGAATCTCTAGCTCTAGGACAAAGCTCCTCCTGGAGAAAGAACAGGAGTATTTGAATGGACAGAGAAATGAATTAATTTTCAGTGGTTAATGATCAGAGGCCAAAATTAAAATTGAAAGTAAAAGGTATTTAAGTAGGAGGCTGAGTGGAAATAGGAGCATATGTAACTATGATTTCACAGAAATCTTGGAATTCAGAATGGCTACTCTAAAATGTTTATACCCAATTTCTAGGGAGAGCAAAATTATTACAGATAAAATGTGGCTGGCCAGCGGCTTTCAAGTCAAATAGGGTTTACCAGAAAGAAGGGCTGGAATGAAAGGATAGGGGACAAGAGAAGATGAAGCCAAGATAATGTTCTGATAAAGGCTCAAAGTATAATATTCAGCATAGTACATATAAAGGGAAAAACCACAAAGCCCATCCCTAGACAGTAATGCAGGGTAGCAACAGCGCGGCAGTCAATCTGATGTTTCCATATCTTGTCAGCTCATTATTTCCAGTACAACAAAGCTTGTAGCTGCAGCCAAGGCTGATGTCTCTTTTCAGGCCGATAAGGCTTATCATTCAAGGTCTGTATATCCTGCCTATTGTGGCAATTATTAAAGATCTGCTTATCCAAGGCTTGTTCAGCCTGCCTGGAGGATGTTCAAGGTATGCTTTTCCAGTACAGAATGGGGGAGGGGTGTCACAATAAAACAATATATGAGATGAGTTAAATATGTTAGACCAGGTTAAATGTGAAAGTTAAGTCCTTATTTCAATGACATGCCCAAAAATTTATGGGGAATGGATTTTTTACAGCAGTGGACTATTGGGTTAATATTCTTGTGATCCAAGGGATAGCACATGATAAAATTTAGGAAGAAATGATAGATACTCCAGAGGAAGATATTGATGTCTGTCAAAAACCCCATGCTTTGTCAATTGTCCAAACACAGGACACAATATGAAATGAGTTTCCAAAATTACAGGAGGAGCCATGGCTTAAATGCCAAATGCCTACCCTGAAAATGGTTACCTCACAGTCCTGTATAGGATGATCAATGGCCCTTGACCAAGGAAATATATAAGAGCTTGACAATCTGTTACAAGAGCAACTAGAGGCAAAATATATAGAGGAATCTGCCAGCCCATGGAAATCCCATGCATTTGTTATAAAAAAAAGAATTAGGGAAAATTGAGAATGTTAACAGATTTTACATCTGAGGATAGAGTAATCCAACTAATATATCCATTATAGCCATGTGTTCCTTTACCTTCTTTTTATCTACATAAATGATAGTAATGGATTTAAAAGACTGATTTTTCACTAACCCATTTAGTGATCTGGATAAAAAAAGGTTTTCTTTATTGTACCTACTTATAGCAATGCTTAACCTACAAAATATATCAGGGGAATGTTCTACTACTGGGATTGTTAAATAGTCTAACTTTGTGTCAATATTTTGTGCAATAATCACTGGAAATAATTTGAACATGATTTATTCAATACATTAGTTTCATTACATGGATGATATTTTGTTGGCTGCTTCTGACTCAGATACTTCAGATAAAATCTTTAAGGAAGTACAAACCATTCCACTATTCTGGTTTTGAAAGATTGATATACCTCAATTTAAAGTGGTCATGCACAGGAAAGTATTTGATATCTGTGAATAGTAGAAAAGTGTATGTGAGAATATGGTAGGCATGCATGGTAGTGTTTAATACGGCTATAAATTAAAGAATTGTAGTTTTAGGGCATAAGTCATATGCAACCAAAAAGTTAACATTTTGAAACATATAGTGTACATCTATAGATATAATTGATTTTTCCACTCTGTAGTTTGGAGAGTTTACATAGATATGAGAAATTGTTACATATGTGTGATATTAATGTAAAAACAAGACTGTCTGGAAGGTAAAGGTAACCCTACAGACAAGGAGAGAAGTAATTTGGGGGTGGAATAGCAGGAATTGCAAGTTAGTGTGATATGGCTCCATGGAAATATATTAAACAAATTTATCACTCTATGCCATGTATCTATAGCACAAAAATAAAAACCTCAAACTCATATATAGTCCTGTGATAGTTCTCTCTCACAGCAGCTCATCTATATGTATCCTCTAATGGATACAGTATGTTCATCATCTAAACAGTGGGAATGAATGTTTCTGAATGCTTCATCCAATTATTCTTCCTATATTCTCTGCCCTTGCTGGTGGAGCTTCTGACAATGCTGTTTGGAAAAGTTGGGGTTGCCTTTATATTAACCAAGTTGAAACCACTTTAACAATGGTGATTCCCATTCAAGAATATGAGGAAGCTGCAAGATGTAACTTATGTGTGTTAATACACATGCTGCAGAGAAATATTCAGCGATATAACTATCTAATGTTTAATCATCCAGGCTCAAGTCAGTAACCTTTACCCATAATCATGTGAGGACTACCAAATAAGTTCTTTGGTTCACCAAAGTCAACTCACATGTATTAAATGATCTCTCATGGTGCACTGATGAAGTTACTAAATATTCTTTTGTCTACTGAGAACTATTTGTGGAGGAATCATTACATACATTTAAAAATAAGCAAAGTGAGAAAGATCAATCTGAAGATAAGGCATCTGTGCAAACAAAACTCAATGTCTATAACTTTTTCCATGTGTTATAAAATAAAGAGCCTCTTTATGATAGTGTCAGTTGCATGTTCTCTATGAAAAGTTATGGAAAAAACAAGGAAGGGTGTTCCGACTGTGAAAATCTTTCCTCACATGTCATCATGTGGAATGCCACACCCTTGAATGTTGACTGTTTCAGTATGTTTGGAAATGCACTTCAAATGCGTGGCTCACTATCTATTGCAATATCTGCAAGTAAATCATGACACAGAAAGTCAGAATAAACCACAATAAGTAGTCGCATCCCTTTACTGTAGGTGATAAAAATGGAAAAGATGCTTTTTTGCATTCCCACCAAGAGCTTTCCCACAAATCTGAAGGATAAAGTAAAAATAACTGAATAAATTTTTAAAAAGCAGACTAGGATTGTTATCTGCAACACTCATTCCAGATTTGAAATAAAAAAGTGTTAGGTAGGGCTTTTTAAGAGACATCAACATGCAAATTCACATATTTAGAAGGAGAGAACAAGTTAGAACTTTGCTAAAGAGACCTCTTTTGAAATAAAAATTTAGAACCCAACCCACTGTCAAAAAAATTTCAAATGAGAATAAGAAAATGTGTTAATCAAGATAGACTATTCAGATCAAGAATGATTTTCAATACAATGACTGTAATAGCATAAAAATTATGATATTTAGGGAATAATCTGTATCTCATATGTTGAAAATTGGGAAGACTTTAAAACAAAAGTGAGCTTCTCAGTACATGACTTGCAAAGCTATGGGACATGAGAACACATGGGACAATGTGGGTCCCACAGAATTGGAGAAACAGTTATACAACTATCCATTGTGCAGGACCTGAGGCAATAGAAGGACATCAGTCTGGATGGAATGACTCACAGGAGACACTGGGCACTCTTAAAAATCTCCAGCCATGATTCCTGTAATTATCAGGAATTGGAAGACAAATAGACAAAGAATAGGCATCACAAGAAATTTTGTGATAGAGGAGGTGGTCAGTGCCCAGGTTACCATGCTGGTTGTAAGTCATTTACAGAAACTCAAATATAAAGATAATTTGATTCTGGCTTGGATCTTCATTAGTTTTGCTGAGCCCCATGGTGGGACTTGATCTCTGAGATGGAGTAAAGGATTTGGCAGATCTGAAAGACTTACGTTGTTATTTAGGTTGAGTTCTTTAAAAGCTAATGCAATCAATATAGGATATATAGAGGAAAATGTAGGCAAAAGGATCTGGCTGGTTCACCCATAGATGATGTGACAGTAAGCATGCTAGGGATATTTTCACACTATATCCTAATGATCTTAGAGGAAGCTTTAAAGAATGACAAAGAGTTCATGGAAAGCATAATTGATAAAAGGGCATAGTGAAATTATTGTACTTTTCATGGTGAAGTTCAGTAATTCCCCCCAGCATATGTAGTTTACCTTTTCTCTGGGCAAATAGGATACCACATGTGAAGATTTCTATCCATTATCTTTCAATAACCAGATAGAACTGATGAACAACAGAAGCTTTGGTACAGCTCAGGTAATGTTAGGAAACTACAGTGAGATCAAAATGATACAACCACTCTGTTCCTCCTCAGACCTGTCCAGGAATGAGCAGCACAACATGGCAAAGACTTAGGACTTTCAAAGGAGCAATATTTTCAGAATCCCTGAAATATCAACACCTAAAAAATTGGATGTCAAAAACAAAAAAAACAAAAAACAAAAAACAAAAAACAAAAAACAAAAAACAAAAAACAAAAAACAAAACCAAGCCAGGCAGTGGTGGCGCATGCATTTCATCCCAGCACTTGGGAGGCAGAGGCAGGTGGATTTCTGAGTTCAAGGCCAGCCTGGTCTACAGAGTGAGTTACAGGATAGCCAGGGCTACACAGAGAAACCCTGTCTCGAAAAAAAAAAATGGATGTCAAAAACTTAGAGAATATGGAGTTGTAGATTGATAGATACTTTACCTCTCATATCCATGTATTGCAACCAACACTGTTTTTTATAATTAAATAATTGATACAAAGAATGACATCTTTACATGCAGTACACATCCTATCTCATGTTTGTTGATTACTGTTCTTGTGGCCCTCCAGAACCAATTGAAACTTCTTCAAGTGGGCAATATTGAGTCTTCCAAGATCCTATCCACCCTCTGTAACAGAGATTTCACTGTGTAAGGCAGTCAAAGACCAGGCAGAGTAAAGTGAGTTAGGCAGCAAAGGGTTATGACAATGGAGAATGGGGCCAAAAATTGATGACTTCTGACAATTTATCTCTCTCTCTTTGCTATTCAGGGGTCAAAAGCTTCTTCCTTCTAGCAATTACCTTCTTCTGATAGCAGCAGGGCAAAAGAAACCTAGCTACTTGTCTTCTTTTCTCTTTGACTCTGTGAATATCACTGGCCATGCTAGATGTTCAGATTTCATTAACAGTTCAAAAGCCAGAAGAACAGAAGAGAAGTATAGAAACTGTCAAAAAAAAAAAAAAAAACCAAAATCCAAACTTCATCAAATATCAAGGTGAAGAGCAGAATGAAGTGGTGGAGCATTGTTTAGTTCTATCCTTTCAGAGGAAAGTTTACTTTCTAAAGAATGATTTAAAATACTCATTAAGTAAATACTCTAAAAATACTCAAAATACTCATTAAGCAAAATTTTTTTAAATGATCAGCAAACATTCATGACTTAAAAATCTCATGATTCTCTTTTCCATTATTGTCTATAAAATCAATGAAAAACATCTGGTAAAAAGATCTCTTATGAATATTACCTGAGTATGCAGGAAGCACAGGGGTGCAGCTTCCAAAAATCATAGAAAGGTTAAGGCTTGAGGTTGTTTTTGACACACATAATGTGTGTGTGTGTGTTTTGGATTCTTGCATGAGATATTGTTCTATATGGTTCTTGGAGTTGCAGTGTGGAGCTCCACTCCTTTTAATGACTGCTATTGCAGGCTATTATGTATGACTGTGAAATACAGGCTAATGGACGGTCAGATTCATGATCATGCCCAATCACAAGAGTGACAGCTGACTCCCTGGATAGTGCCCAATATTCTCTAACATATTGGAGCATCATCTTCTTGCCCAGAATATCTGGCAGGTCCTTTGAAGCAGGAATTATCAAGTACTCGCTTGTCCTGTCTTGGCAGAGCTTGGCAGTTGACTTCCCTGACTCTGTCCTTTCTGGACAGCATTCTATCTACAAATAAAATTAGGGTGTTTTCTATGCCTTGGGGCTAGCTTACTACAAATGAAGCCATCTCCAAGTAGAGATCCTTCAGTGCTCATCATCTTCCTCTAAGTTGAATGGTGTGTTGTCAAGAGCTGACATCTCAAAGTCAAAATCTTTAAATTAAATAAAACATTTTTAAATGCCATATTCGGTGAGTCTGTGAGGTTTTTGAAGAACATCTATCTATTCATAGTATATCTGAATAAGCAAATGTTGCCTATCTTCAGCTGCACATTGTATGTTCCACGCAGAATGCATATTTCTCTGATGATCTAGACTAGTATCTGACATGACCATGAGTTTGACTGTCTGACTATTGACTTGTGTTTCATAGTCATGCATGATAGTTTGTAGTGGCGGCCATTGGAGGGAGTGGAGCTTGCATTGTATCTTTGAGTATTGTATGGAACAGTGTCTCATGTGGGAATTTGAAGCATATGTACATTATGTGTGTCAAAAATAACCTTAAATTTGTATTGATATCTACTAATCTAAACCAAAGTAACCTTTAAATTTGTATCATAATACAATGTTCTGTACCAATATAACAAAAAAAAATCTCTTATTCAACTTGTCTGTAAGCTGAACACACTGTACTAAGAATTCTATCTAGTATTAGGGGGATGAATGGATGGAAGAGGGGTGGAGGAAGATGAAAGAAAGAATAACCCGCAAAGGAGAATATACCAACTACCAGTATTGTGTTGAAAGTGAGAGATGTCGAAAGAAAGAAGAACCCAAAATGAGCAAAGACCAGCTACAAGAGGCACCAAAATACAAGGCTTGGTCAAAAGGGAAATTTAATGTCAAGTGTCATGGGCAGAATGGCAGGGAAAGAGAGATGCATATGTTGTTCTTTACAAGACAACAGAAAGAATTTATTTTGCCTGCTATAGCTGGGATATTCTCTGCTTTGCTCCCAGAGGTGGATTTTTTTCTTTTCTCTCTTGTATATTCTGTTTCAAAAATAATGTTGGAAGAATGTCTGTGCAGTTGGAAAAATTGCAGGTGGAAGTAGAGGAGTCTGTGAATCAAAACTTTCCTGAAATCAGAAAACAAATGGGGTCACTCTGCTGCATCTTTTCTGAAAGTATGTCAGAATTTCCTAAGGACTTGGAGATATTATATATGGTTTTGGTGTTAGAATCCTGTAAGAACTGTGGAGCATCAGGAAAGAGAGAGCAAAAAAGCACAGTCTTGATAAAGGAGCTAGCTTATAGAAGTTTCCCACAGGAGGAAAAAAGAAAAGAAATGGTTGGAGGATGGTTACTTGGGGAAATATAGATCAAGAAGTAGGAAAATCTGATAAAGCAGTCCTTTTGAAAAGAAACAGTTAAACTCACACCAACCTTGACTACAAAGGTAGAAGAGTTTTATCCTGGGGTTACCAGATCAAGTGCAGCTCTCACAGTAGTTGTTTATAATATACATGCTGATGATTTGGAACAAAGTAGTTTGAGTTAGGATGGTATCTTAGAGCAAGGCTAGATCTAAAGCTTTTTTTAAAGAAACCATGATTCCTTATGGGATGAACTTGTCTTAATTGAAATACATTATAAATAATTAGGTTGCTCAAATAGAATTAGCCTGGATAGTATTGGCAACAGCAGTACCAGAGGCCTGTTACCATTTGTGATGGTTAACATCCAAAGTGACAAAGCTGGGCATAGTGCACCATTAAGCAGAGCAAGTGGAATGAAGATACCCAGAGAACAGTTGCTAGGTGCAGAGCAGTCCTCTGATATCCAAATTCAGATTCTATTTGATAATGCTAAAATAGAAAGAACAATGTTGCTTTGTAGCTTTAAGATCTTGGGGAAAAGTTCAGGAAACAGGAAGAGGTCTACCTCATTTACAAAGATTATACAAACACTGGAGAATTTTTTCCATGATTTTAAATTAATAATAGTCTCAGCAGTGAACAAAATCATATGAGAATCATATATAAATCAGGTTTTGATATGATTCATTGTGTTTGAAAATGTAATTATTTTATGAAAACCAAGTTCTTCTACCATTAGAGGACCAAGTATCACCTATATAGGTACGTGGAGGGATAAAACTGATATTGGTTCTGCTATGTATTGTGGGAATATACAAGGTTATTCTACAACTAGGGAGACTCAATTTCTTTATTCCTAGTGATGCAGTTACAGGAAACTTGGTCATCTGCAAAGATATTGTGAAAAAGCCACCTATAGGTCTTTGATATCAAAATGCCTGGTGCTTTTATTGTAGGAAATTGGGTCATTTGTAACACAATTGGAAATAAGGCAATGGTTACCCTAGCTATAAGTCAGAAAGAAAGCCTACTCTCAGGTGTGTTCATTTGATAAGGCAAGTGTTACCATTGGAACAATGAGAGTAGGTCCAAGAGAGATATCCGAGTAATTTCCTGCCATGAGAAAATGAAATGGGGACAGAGAGAGAGGGCACAGCAAAAAGTACAGGTCATTGTCTCTTGTCAGCCAGGAAAGAGTAAGCAGGTAGTAATACCTCAATGAAGTAATGAAAATTTAATGCATGCTGCTGTCGACAGTTCTACTCTAAACTTGGCAATAGATAAATAATTCACTCTATCCCCCTCCCCCAAACTCAATGTTATAAGAATAACTAATTGAATTTATGGCATTTGCCCACAAAGACAAATGAATTGCTGTTGGAAAGCATTGAATGTATTCATCCAAGTTCCAGTGTGAATCCAGGTACGATAAATGAAGATTTGAAAAGAAAAATTAAAAATATGGTTTGTTAAAACATAGAAATACGATTTAATGCAGTTAGCATTACTCAGCTGCTATAGTATTCTCAGCTCTAGGTCAAATCTGCTCCATGTGAAAGAACAGGAGTGTTTGGAGTACAGGAAAATATGTTAATATTCAATTGTTAATTATCAGATGCCAAAATTAAAATTGCAAATAAAATGTTTTGAAAGAAGCTTTTTGGAAATAGGAGCTTATGTAACTATGACTTCACAGAAATCCTGGAACTCAGTATTCCTAATTTAAATAGATTTTATGCTGCTAATTGGAAGTGGAAAATTATCACAGGTAAAATAAGTGTGTTATGTGTCAAACATGTGGGACCAGAAGGACAAAGGTAAAAGTTAAGGCCTTATGTCAATGACATACCCATAAATTTATGGTGAAGGAATCTTTTATAACAGTAGAGTATACAAGTCAGTATTTCTGTGATCCAATAGACAGCCCATGATAAGATTTGGGGTGAAATGTTGGATGGTAAGGGGGAAGATATTGATATATGTCATCAAAAACAACCCAGGCTTTGCCAATTGTTCAAACACAGGATATAATAGGAACTGAGTTTTGAAAATTAAAGCAGGAACCATGGCTGAAATGCCAAGAACCCTACCTGAAAATTGTGAACTTACAAGCCTATATTAGTAGATCAATGGCCCTTGACCAAGGAAATATAATAGGAGGTTGACCATCTGGTACAAGAACAACTAGAGGCCAAATATATAGAGAAGTCTGTCAGCCCATGGAAATCCCATGCATTTGTTATGAAAAAGAAATAGGGAAAACTGAGAATGTTAACAGATTTTAGAGCTGTGAACAGAATAATTCAACAAATATGTCCATTACAGTTGTTTATTTCCTTTACTTTCTTTATTATCTAAGTGATTGATATTAATTGATTTAAAAAGACTGATATTTTTGCTATCTCTTTCAGTGAGCAGGATAAAGAATGGTTTGCTTTATTGTACCTACTTATACCAATTCTTAACCTATAAAAATATATTAGGGGAATGTTCTTCTACTGGGATTGTTAAATAGTCCAAGTCTATGCCAATATTTTATGCAGTAACAACTGGAAATAATATGTAGATAATTCTTCAATACATTAGCTTTCATTACATGGATGATATTTCATTTGCTGCTTCTGACACATATACTTCAGAGAAAACATTTAAGGAACACAAACCACTCTACTATGCTGGCTTTGAAGGATTGATATACCTCAATTTAAAGTGGCCATGCATGGAAGAGTATCTGATGTTTGTGAATAGATAAGTAGAAATGTGTGCATGAGAATATGGTATGCATGAATGGTAGTATTTATTTTGGCTTTAAACAGAATTGTCATTTTTAGGGCATGTGCTGAATTCAACCAAAAATTAACATTTTAACTGATACAGTGCAGAACAACAAATATCATGATTTTTCACTTTGTGGATGGGAGAGTTTACATAGATACAAATATATATATACCATATATATATATATATTTGTATATATATATGATATATATATGATATTAATGTAAAAAAAATTGTCTTGGACGTAGAGACAACCCAACAGAAAGGTTGAAATTTGATTTTGGGGGGAGGAGCATGAATTGCAAATTATTGTGATATACTTTTCTGGAAATTTCTTAAAGAAATTTATCTCTATTTGTGATGTATGTCACAAAAAATAAAAACCTCAAATGCATGTATATTCTTGTCATAATTCTCTCTCCAAGAGCACATGCTTGCTCTAGATATCCTCTAATGAAAGCAGTATGTCTATCATCTAAGCAGTTGGAAATGAATGTTTCTAAATGCTTTTACTCATTTTTTTTCTTATATTCTCTGCGTTTGCTGGTTGAGCTTCTGGCAATGCTGTTTTTAAAAGCTGGTATTGCCTTCATAATAATATAGGTGAAACCACTTTAACAGTGGTGATTCCCATCCAATTTTATGAGAGAGCTGTAAGATTTAACTTGTGTGTGTCAATTCACATGCTGCAAATAAATATTCAGCCATGTACCTGTCTAACTTTTAATCATCCATGCTCAAGTTAGTAATCTCTTGCTCATAATAATGTGAGTAATCTCAAAAACTCTTTGGTTCATAATGTCAACCCTCATGGAATCCTTGATCTCTCACGTGTACTTTGGTAAAGTGACTAAATTTTCTTTTGTCTCCCTATGTCTATTTCCAAAGTCAACATCACCTATGCTTAACAATAGGCAATGTGAGGCTCATCAATATGAAGACTAGGCATGTGTGCAAGCCAAACTCAATATTTATATTTTGTTCCATGTGATATGGAATGAAGAGCCTCTTTTCTGTAGTGACAATTGCATGTTCACTGTGACAAGTTGTCAATCATGCAAGAAAAGCTGAGATAACTCAGACTAGGTTCTCCTTTAGGAAGGATATTCTGAGTGAGCAAAGTTTTTTTTCAGATGGCATCAGGAGGAATGAGTCAATGGTGAATGGAGATAGTTTCATGTGAATTTAGAAATTCATTTCAAATTCATGGTTAAATATATATTGTAATATCTGCAAGTAACACATATCACAGAATATCAAAATTAACCACTCTCAGTAGACATATGTCTTTACTGTGGATTATAATACATGAAAAGGAGGCTTGTCTTCATTTCCACAAAGAATTTTCTCACAGAATTGAGTGATGAAAATAAATAAATAAATAAATAAATAAATAAATGACAAGGATGTTGCTACCCTCCACAATAGTCTGAGATTTGAAGGAAAAAGAGGGAAGCAAAGGAGGATTAAATATGATGTCCAAATGCAATTTCCTACAGTTGGATTGAGAGAACAAGTTAAATCATTGCTAAGGATTCATCTTTTGGAATAATAATTTAGAACCTAGTGTCAAATAAGAAATTCAAATGATGAGGAAAAACTCAAGGCAACTGTAATAGAATATTCAGATCAGGTATGATTTTCAATATTAGGACAGGAAAGGCAAATAAATTATGATATTTAGTGAATAGTCTATATATGAACTGTTGAAAATTTGGAAGTCTTTAAAATAAAAGTGAGTTTCTCAGAACCTAGCTTGTAAGGCTGTAGGATATTGGAACACATGAGACAATGTGGGTCCTACAGAATGGGAGATACAGTAGTATAACTATCCTTTCTGCATGAACAGAGGAAATACAAGGACATAAGTCTTGATGGACTGTCTCAAAGTCAACACTAGGAACCCTGAACTGTCTTCAACCACGATTCCCATAATTATCAGGGATTGGAAGACAATAGAAAATGGATAGGCATCACCAATCAATTTTGTCATAGAGGAGGTCCTCAGTGCCCAGGTTATAATGCTGGTTAAACCTTGTTTACAGGAATTCAAGGAAAAATATAATTTCAATCCTGGTATTGAACTTCAGTAACTTCGTTGAGCCCCATGGTGGGATGTGATCTTTGTGAGGTGGAAAAGGCTTTGACAGATCTGAATGGCTAACATTATATTTAGATTGTGTTGTTAAGAAGTAATGCAATAAAGATGGGAGAAACAGAGGACAAAAACAAAAGAATCTTCTAGTGTGTTATCAAACACCAATGTGGCACCTGGAATGATAGGGGGTATATTCATCAAAATAACAAATGCTTTAGCTCCTTTGTCGAAAATCAAGTGACCATATGTGTGTGGGTTCATTTCTGGGTCCTCAATTCTATTCCATTGATCTACCTGTCTGACACTGTACCAATACCATGCAGTTTTTATCACTACTGCTCTGTAGTACAGCTTGAGGTCAGGAAGGCTGACTCCCCCAGAAGTTCTTTTGTTGTTAAGAATAGCTTTTGCTATCCTGGGTTTTTTGTTATTCCATATGGATTTGAGAATTGCTCTTTCTAAGTCTATGAAGAATTGAGTTGGAATTTTGATGGGGATTGCACTGAATCTGTAGATTGCTTTTGGCAGGATGGCCATTTTTACTATATTAATCCTATCAATCCATGAGCATGGGAGATCTTTCCATCTTCTAAGGTCTTCTTTGATTTCTTTCTTCAGAGACTTGAAGTTCTTGTCATACAGATCTTTCACTTGTTTGGTTAGAGTCACACCAAGTTACTTTATATTGTTTGTGACAATTGTGAAGGAGGTGATTTCCCTAATTTTTTTCTCAGCCTGTTTATCTTTCGAGTATAGGAAGGCTACTGATTTGTTTGAGTTAATTTTATATTCAGCCACTTTGCTGAAGCTGTTTATCAGCTGCAGGAGTTCTTTGGTGGAGTTTTTCAGGTCACTTAAGTATACGATCTTATCATCTGCAAATAGTGATATTGTGATTTCTTCCATTCTAATTTGTATCCCTTTGACATCCTTTTGTTGTCTAATTGCTCTAGCTAGAACTTCAATTACTATATTGAATAGATAGGGAGAGAGAGAGCATCCTTGTCTAGTCCCTGATTTTAGTGGGATTGCTTCGAGTTTCTCTCCATTTAGTTTGATGTTGGCTACTGGCTTGCTATATATTGCTTTTACTATGTTTAGGTATGGGTCTTGAATTTCTGATCTTTCCAAGACTTTTATAATGAAGGGAATTTGAATTTTGTCAAATGCTTTTTCAGCATCTAATGAAATGACCATGTGGTTTTTTTCTTTGAGTTTATTTATGTAGTGGATTACATTGATGGATTTCCAGGTATTGAACCATCCCTGTATCCCTGGGATGAAGCCTCCTTGATCATGATGAATGATCGAACCATCCAGTGGAAAAAAGACACCATTTTCAACAAATGGTGCTTTTTCAACTGGTAGTCTTTATGTAGAAGAATGCAAATTGATCAATTCCTATCTCCCTGTACAAAGCTCAAGTACAAGTGGATCAAGGACTTCCACATAAAACCAGAAACACTGAATCTAATAGAAGAAAAAGTAGGGAAATTTCTCAAACACATGGGCACAAGGGAAAAGTTCCTGAACAGAACACCAGTGGCTTATGCTTTAAGATCAAGAATAGACAAATGAGACCTCATGAAATTGCAAAGCTTCTGTAAGGCAAAGGACACTGTCAATAGGACAAAACGGTAACCAACAGGTTGGGAAAAGATCTTTTCCAATCCTACATCTGATAGAGGGCTAATATCCAATATATACAAAGAACTCAAGAAGTTAGACTCCAGAAAACCAAATAATGCTATCAAAAAATGGGGAACAGAGCTAAACAGAGAATTCTCAACTGATGAAACTCATAGGGCTTAGAAGTACCTAAAGAAATGTTCAACATCCTTAGTCATCAGGGAAATGCAAATCAAAACAACCCTGAGATTCCACCTCACACCAGTCAGAATGGCTGAGATCAAAAACTCAGGTGACAGCAGATGCTGGCCAGGATGTGGAAAAAGAGGAACACTCCTCCATTGCTGGTGGGATTGCAAGCTGATACAGCCACTCTGGAAATCAGTTTGGCGGACCCTCAGAAAAATGGACATAATACTACCTGAGGACCCAACTATACCACTCCTGAGCATATACCCAGAATCTGCTCCAACATGTAGTAAAGACGCATGTTCCACTATGTTCATAGCAGCCATAATTATAATAGCCAGAAGGTAGAAACAACCCAGATGTCCCTCAACAGAGGAATAGATACAGAAAATGTGGTACATTTACACAATGGAATACTACTCAGCTATTAACAAACAATGACTTCATGAAATTTGCAGGCAAATAGTTGGAACTTGAAAATATCATCCTGAGCAAGGTAACTCAGTCACAAAAGAAAAAACATAGTATGTACCCTCAGATAAGTGGATATTAGCCCAAAAGTTTGGAATACCCAAGTTTTACTTCACAGTAGCCATTGGACTGCGTATGAGGTCCCCGATGGAGGAGTTGGAGTAGGGACTGAAGGAGCTGAGGGAGTTTGCAGCCCCATGGAGGGAGCAACAGTGTCAACTGGCCTGACCCCCGGTACTTCTGGAGACTGGACCAACAACCAAAGAATTCACATGGAGGGACCCATGGTTCAGACCACATATGTGGCGGAGGAGGGCCTTGTTGTCCATCAGTGGGAGGAGAGGCCCTTGGGCCTGAGGGTGTTAGAGGCCCCAATATAGGGGAATGCCAAGGAGGGAAGATGGAGTGGATGGGCGGGGGGGTCGGTGGAGGAATACTCTCATAGAGGAAGGGGGAGGGGGCAGGGGATAAGGGCTTTCCAAAGTGGAGACCTGGAAAGGGGGAAACATTTGAAATGTAAATAAAGTATCAAAAATTAAAAATTAAAAAAAAAACAAATGCTATTTGCCATTGAGCTTCTAGAAGAATTTAAAGCCTAAGAAATAGGTCTTGGAAGGCATAAATTATAAAACAGCATATGGAAATTATTGAGCTTATCATAGAGATTGGCAGGTGTCTCTTGTCAGAGTATGTGATGTTTATTTTTTCCATGCAAATAGGTGCACAACAAGTGAAGAGTTTTCATTCATCATCTTTCAATAATCAGATATGGGTGATGAAGTAAAGACACTGGGGGCAAAAAGCTGGTCAGAACCAGAGTAACCAGTGTCAGCAGTTGGCACAACAGGCTATATATCACCTTGTACCTCCATAGGCCTGAAGCAGAATGAGCACTACAAATCGGCATAGCCTTAGGGCCACCACAGGTTGAAATATCCTCCGAAACCCTACAACATAAGCACCCCAAGATGTGGAGGCTACGTGGCTTATGGAATCTGATTGAAATCTAGATAGATGGGCAGTCAGTCGTGTCCATGGATTTGTACCAACATTGCTTTTTATAAGGCAGTATTCGTCCTGGTGCATGTTACTCTATTAGTGTTCTTTTAGCCCTCTAGAACCAATTGTCTGTTACTGAGTTGGATGGCAATGAACCTTCAAAGATCTAGTCTACCCTTTGTAAAAGCAACTTCACTATGTAGGCTAACTCTTAACTGTCTTATAAGATTTGGAAAAGCTGCCCTGAAATCAACAGTTGAGGATTTTGTTTTTTGCAAGCCTTCCTATGTAATAAAAACCCAACAAAAAAGGCACTGTTAGGAACAAAAATCATTTTAGATGAAATGTTCATTGCCACTCTACAGAAAGCCACTGAGACCAATGAATGCCTAAGTCCTCACAAACAACAAGGACTATTTCTACTGCTGTGGGTTACATGCTAAAACTAGATGATAAGGGTCTATTTCTGAAGAACATTAAAAAAATCACATAAGGGCAGAGCTTGAAGCTCCCACCCTGACTGCTGTCTCATAGTGCCAGAACATGCTATGTGACCACTATTGTTTTGATAAACACTTGTGGAGTGCCCACTAAACTGCGTTCAAGACACTAGTGTTTCTACCCATATAGTACTTCTGCTACTAAAATGTAGAAGAAAATCTGTCTTTTGAAGTCTCTGTGGATACTTGTGTCCATGAACCTTAATATAAGTGACTTTTGTTAAAACACAGTGAAGCAATTTTCAACCATAAAGAAAAACATAATAGACGTCAACATAATTATCTCCAAAGTTAAAATAATGTCATAAAAATTAAACAATGCACATGAATGGTGATGAAGGGGTTGAGGAATATGTGGTTTTGTCCTTTAAATAGAAACATTCTTTCCTAAAATGGAAAGGGGGTCAGGAAGGAAATCTCATGGTTCTCATCCCCATTATTGTTCATATAATCAGTAGACAATTTCTGGAAAAAGTTCTTTCATGGATGTGCATGTAAGGTGAATGCAGAGCTCCAGGGAAGCAATTTTCATAACTCACCATTCATATTTCTGAATACCTTTTATTTAAGTTATTCTTGAGTCAACTATGTTCCTCTGAGTAACCCCAAGAAATTTACTGGTCCACTAAACTGGACCTGAATAGAGTGCTTTCTTTCTTTTCTTGCAGATTTTACATTTGGGATTGAAATTTCTTCACATCTCCCCACACCCAATCATAAAACAAGGTACCTCAAAAACCTAAAATTAGAATTTTTGCATATCCCAATATTGGCACTACTACTCAGTGTGTGATCCAAAGACTTCAAGTCACTTACAACTGATAAAACTTTACATTCCTATTTATTGTAGCCCTATGCCTGAAAGCCAAGTATGAGATCAGCTTTGAAGTCTGTAAACAGAATAGTAGATAAAAACATATGAGATTGTCATATAAATGTATAGTAAAGTTTATTTCATGTATAAATAGTAAAATTGTCATTTGTATGTCATAAAGTGAATGCAACAGAAAATCAACATTTTAGCTGATATAATTAAGCCATAAAGATATCATGACTTTTTTCCATTGTGGATTATAGAATTTGTGTAGATAGAAGAAACCATTTAAATATGTATGGTGTTAATATGAAAGCAAGATTGTCTAGGAGGCAAAGGAATCCGGAATGAGAGCTAGATTGATTTTATTGGGTCAGATGATACAGCCAATGGTTATAATATATTTGAATGAAAATACCCTAAATAAATTACTCAGTAGGTGTAATGAAGAATGTGCCAATAAAAATTAAAATCTACAGCTCTGTAATTTTTATCATAGTTCTTTCTCTTAAGAGTACATTCATGCCCTCAAAATCTCCTCCAATATATGCAGTGTAGTCATTTTCTTTCCTGCATTTCTCTATAGTTTATTTCTTCTTTTACATTTTAAGCTGCCTCTCTGGACAATTTTATATGTCTGAAGCAACTGCCATTTTCAACCTTTCTTTTGAGGAACAAAGAGAGGGCCCACTTATTTGAAATCCACTATGTAATACCCAGTAGAGATAAGCTTCCTCAGAAATCTTCTTATTAATATTATCCAAGATTTTACATTTTTCTTAGCAAATAAGAGAAAATAAGAGATACAGAGAGAGATAGAGAATAAGAGAAAATGAGTGAGAGAGAGAGAGAGACAGAGACAGAGAGAGACAGAGAAAGAGAGAGAGATTGGACAAGAGACTGGGAAAGGGGAATATCTTTTGAAACCTGAATACCCTTCCCCATTGGGATACCTCCCACAAGATCACATTTCTCTCAAATACACACCCCCCCACACACACACACATGCATATATGCCTCTTGGGGCCATGTTCCTTCAAACCACCACAGTGAGTAAAACTCTTTAGCAGAAGAACACAAACTACCTCTAGTACCAAGTTCTCACATTATGGAGATTAGCGTTTGTTAAGCAGCTTAGATTCTTCTTTGGAACTATCCTCCTGACAGCCTCTTTCAACCTGCAAACAAAATCATAAGGTCTACATAACTTGTATGAAGCTTTTAATGCCTACTTATGATAAGTGTTTTTTCCAATGTAGAATGCCCCCATAAAATATCAAGTAATTATTTTTTTTTATTATTTTTAGAGATACCTGCTCTAAGAGAATTCCTCTTTGGAAAAAGAGTGCAATGGACTTCATAATTTCAGTGTTTGCAATTACAGGAGCCATGCTCATTTTGCATTTAAAACAAAGAGGTATGTAACCAAGATGCTGGTGACATACTGTAAAAGCCTTGTCTCAAATGTGTAGTAAGACATTTAGCAAAAGAAGAATGGTTGCTGATTGAAGAACATGGTCAGAAGGGAGAAAGACAAGGACAAAACAGACACAATGTCTTGATTTGAGAGCCCTGAGTTTTATAAGCTTAAAAGTAGATGCACATAAAAATATGCTCATAGAAAAAGAAATTTCTTTCAAATTCAAATTCATAGTGGTATGTTGGTGTTGTTTTTTGTTGGTGGTGTTTTATTCTTTTCTCCCCCCACCCCAGTTTTTTAAAAAATTCAGCAGATATTAGTTCTTAATAAATTGTTCTAAATGGCTTATACTTTTAGGGTAAAGGAGATAATACTTTTCTTAAACAGACATATAGCCAAACCTCTTTAAATCATTAGTTTATCAAGAAATAAAAAGAAGAGTTGAAGTTGGGAGGAAATTGTGTTGGATAGCTCAGAGCTTGTTGGAGTTATAGAGTAGTGGGGGGTATGTTCAAAGTATCAAATATGAACTTCTGTAAAGGCAAAGAATAGAAGAAGGCTTGGAGTGGGATGAATGAGGTGACAAAGGGGAAACTGAGAACAGTTGATGGAGTGGAACCTGTAATCAGAATATACTGTTAATTTTATATTTCCATTAAAAAATAAATTTTTCAAAGAATAAATTCAAAATAAAATAAATATTCCACAAAAGCAAAAATAATATTAAGTATAATTTTCAATGTGTAATTCTATAATTAAGCAATAATTTTGATAATATTAATTTAAAAACACATGTCCATTGTGATAAGATACTTCTAAATTCAAAGAGTTTGTTTATAGATTGATACAAATCAAAAGATGCCCTTGAAAAAATTACCTTATTTTCTAACATATTTTATTTTATTTCAATGATGTTCATAGACAAATTGAGTCATACTTTCATTTTATATTTGAAGATGAAATCAAAATGAAAATTAAAAGTCAAGGCAAATATATTTGAAATGTGTTGTGCTCCCTTTTATCCTTAAAGTGTTATGGAGATTACTTACAGATACACAGAACAATGAGAGAAAGTGATCTTATACACTACAGTGGTTCTCAACATATGGGTCATGGCCAATACAAAACACACATTTCCCATATTCATAGGAACAGAGACATTTTTTTTCAGTGAAAAAATTACAGTTATGAAGTTGAAACAAAAATAAATTTATGGTTAAAGGGCCCTAAGACCATTGGAAATACTTGTTTCATTAGCAAAAACCAGAGGTATACCCCATATCATAATGCAAAATTACAAACTGGATTGGCAACTTTTTGAGGAGTTTTAAATTAAATTTCTCCTGTGAAATAAACAAAATAACCTTAAAAATAAGAGTAAATTGCAAATTGGGCAATATGCTATCTATAGAAATAAGTTTTAGGGCCTTATATTTAGTATAACAATCCAGTCATGCAAAGACACTGTAATTCCACTTATCTGAGACACTTAAAGTAGTCCAGAAATTACAGATAGAAAGTAGAGTTAGGTATAAAGGAATTAGAAGAAGGGGGAAAGGGGGAATGATTGTTTGACGGATACATTTTGACCAGATGACAGCATTTACAGAGAAAAATGGTGATGAGAGTTGTAAAATATGAATGTATTTAGTGTTACATAAATACCTTTTTGTGATAATAAAAATGATTTTTTTTCTTTCCAAGAGACCCTGTTATAGATACAAAAATACCAGTACAGGTTGGAAAGAAGCTTTTTAAATATATTGAGAAATAAACCAAATCTAGAATATTTTATTTCTTCTTTCTCAAGACAGCTTGGATAAAGCATCACTTCCTTCTCATGTTATTTTGACTTCTTTGTCTAGAATCGTAGATTCTGGTGGTTTAGACAAGTCCTAAAGAATAAAAGTCTGGATTGTGCATCTGTTCATTATTGCCAATAATCATTCTATGAACAAAGACATACAAATACCTGTTCTAGAGTATGCTTTTCATGGTTCTAGTCATATATCCAAACCGTGAACTTTCTAGACCACAAGCTAATGTTACTTTTTGTGAAATAGATAAGACACCATCCCCTCTCCATTGACATTCCAATCCAGGGCACACAAGAATGCTCATTTCTTCATGCATGTGCCAACACTTTTCATTTTATTGTCTTTTTACCCCCACCCCACCACCACCAAACTGTAAGCTTTATGGAGAGCTTTAGAAAAATTCCATCTGCTCAGCTTACTGATGGCTCCAATCATGACTGAAGCTGTAGCTGGCAGACAGTAGACACTGTTGAGATTCTTAGCATGATAATACAAAGTATACCAGTGCAAGACATTGTGCATTTGTAATTGAAAGAAACCCCAAAAAGCATTACTGAGAACCCTTAGCACCCTCCCTTTGCCCCACTTTCTCCTTTTCCCATTTCCTTCCAAGAAAGTCCAAAAATTAGAATTCATCTTTTCCAAATTGGATCAGAAACTGTTACTTTCTCTCCCCAACCTGAAGAAGTTGTTCTAAATTCCTGACTTTTGTTTATAGGACCTGGCCAGGCAAAAATCCTACTCCCTATCATTGGCAGTAAGCCATAAGAACTTCATCTGAGAAGAGATCTATTCTACGTTACTGAGAAAAAAGGAACATTCATAAGAATTGAAAATGTTAGGCCTTAATGTGTCTGTTCTTGAATCCAATCATATTTCCACATAGCTACCCATGCTACATAAAAGAGAAGCATAAAAATGGATAAGACCTCTGAGCCTGGCGTTATTGTTCTAAAAGATGCTCTATCATAAAAAATATTGATTAAATATATTGGTTATTCTTTTCTCCTATGAATCTGTCTCCTTGAGTTTAATTTCAGAGCTAACCACAAACCTGAGGAGGGACCAGAAAACTTCACCTGAGACATTTTAGAACTATGCACTGAATGGAGGGCACATTTTTGGGTGGATGGGGAGGTACCAAACATTCCTATTCTCAAGATTCTAGACTGTCATTGAGGGGATATTAACAGACATCCTTGGTAAGAGAAGGAATGGTACAGGTAGAGATCAAGGAAGATGTGTAGCAGACTCCAGTGCAAAAATACAGAATAGGAGCAGATAGAGAATGCTTCCGAGGCAATAAGATGTTTGAAAATTTTAAGACCTCTTCTATTTCAGAGATCCTGACCATCTAAGAATGCTCTGTTTCACTATACTCTACATGGGTCAGAAATTCCGAGGAGCTTCAGCACTAAATAAAACAAATAAAAACATAATATACCCAAGTAATCTTCAGACAGACTAGTAAGAGCAAGAGCCATGCTGCTCTAGAAGAATGACTGCCAGACTCCTCATAGCCTCTTCCAGGCTTGACACAAAGATGTTCATCTCCAAAGTCAAGTAGGCACAATCTCTCCTCTATTATTCTTGTACATGTAGGAGGAAGGAACAACAGGAACCTTCTCTATTATTCTTGTACATGTGGGAGGAAGGAACAACAGGAACCTGAAAATCAAATCTACTTTTCTTGTATAAGCTAGACTTTCCTCTTTGCTGCAACTGTCCTGATTCATTCCTCTCTTCCCAGTCCCAGATTCAGACCTACATTTTGAATTGGACACTTTGTGGTTGGAAGATATTACTGTGATCCTGTGTGTGCTGATAGTGTTCAACATCAAGCTCATGGCATTGATTTACTTCAGAATGTATGGTAACTATGTTGGGAATGGTAGCTACTCAGAAGATCTGGTTCATATGACTAAGGCTCAAATATCTGTAAAGTTACCTCTTTATAGTTCTTTTGTCTTAGTAGTTGTAACAAAATCCATATGAAGAACTGTGAGTTTTACAAAGGCTGATAGATTAGAGCCTCCTTTTAGGAGGTCTACTGGAGTTTTTCTTTTCACTGATAAGAGTGTTTGTGCCTCTAAGGTTAATGACTGCCCCAGCTCTTACTTTTTTTACATTTATGATTTTTTTACATTTATGATAGCCCTCCCAGGTATAGATCGAAAGGCAGTTATTTTATCCATGCACACACACACCCCCAAGGAGAAAACCTGTATACTGAGTTCTTCTCAAGAACTGAATGACATTTTGAAATTTCATTCCTCAGAGTTTGGAGTAAAATGTTCTATGGCAGAAATATTCATTTCATTTTTGTAGCATTCTTTTTTAAAGCCATGTAAATGCCTCTAAGGGCCAGACAAGCAACACTGTTAAACTTTTGTTTATGAAGGCTACATCTTTGAAACATCCTCTAACTCGTATCTAAGGCTAAAAGCCCTATATTTATCGGGTAAAATTATTTTCCATTCAGACATGGATGAGAGTATAGAACTGATACCCTGTGAAAAAAGTGTTCTATAATAAACTCCTATAATTTATCAATAACATACAATCTGAAAATTTTCTATTAGAAACATACACACATGTTCTTGGAGTAATGGTTCGGCAGTTATGAGTACTTGCTATTCCTTTTTAAATTGTATGGCTTGAGAACATTCCTTTTGTAGGAAAAAATGAGGGAACTTGTGCTCAAAAATAAGCACTAGGTAAACCAGAAATGTTAAACACACAGTGTCATTCCTTCAAAGGAAGACATGTTTTACCTGTTTTCTGCCTAAAATTTTGTGAACTGAACTGATTTATAGCATGTTGGTCTCTGTAATTTTTGCATCACCAAGGCACACCAGCTCCCCCAGACTGTTGTCTTGAGCCTGTTTATCTCAGTTGATCTGTAGTACCATCCTTCCACAACTCTAACCATGGTCATTTTTACCTTGAAACTGCTTCCTTAGTTAACATATAGAACCTATCTTTAAGGAAAATGTCGCTTTTACTTTACAAGAGTTTTGATATAATTATGTCATAAGCTTTGTTGTGCACATGAGATTTATTATCTCCATGAAACATTTTTCTAAATTGTGCTTTCCTTAAACATGTCTCAAATAAATTTCCGCATGACAGACTCTTGATGTTTGGACCAACACTGATGATGTTGAACTAAATTGCCTTCTTATCTCACATAGATCAACACTCTGTTGGTGTTCGTGGTAGTAGAGACGGCCCAAATATGATACCCAATGTGAGGGAGTTGACCCTGGCGGGAGGCTAAGAAATCTTTGCTCACATAGAAGCAGGATGTGGGAGTTTGTTTTTATCATCTAAGGTTGCATGGGAATAATTGAGAGTGAAATAAAAAAATATTTCTTCTCAGTCTTTTGAGCCAACCATTTTTAAAATTTTTGAGAAGTTTGTAAAGATCCAGAGGAGCAAAGTAATCAGAGCAACAGTTCAGCAGCTTTGTGCAAATGACTGTAAAATTCAATCCTTTAATTCCTGAACAAGGAAACATAGTTGTTAAAAATTGCAAGCACAATGGAACTAATGGGAAGAGAGCCCATGAAAGGTGAGATAAAATATCTGTCAATTATTTTGCGAGCTGACGTACAGTAATGTCTTGCTTGAACCCTCTCAGGAGATTGATATACAGATGTGATTTGCTCCATATCATTTTGCTACTACTTTCAGTACTTGGTTTAGTGTTTCCTTTTGTATATCTTCCAGATTGTGAAGACTAATTATTCGTTGAAATAATCTAGTCCATGATGGTTATGGGAAATTTATTCTCTTTTAATATCAGATAATATTTTTATATTATGTGCCCAATGGTGATTCTGGCAAAACAAAAGACTAAGTTGTGAGTCCCTGTCTTCAAGAGGCTAGAAGTCAAAAGTCTGCTATCTTGCCTAAAATATATTTCTAGTTACTTCAAAAAATCTTGTACATCTTTTTCCAGAAGGTGATATGAAGATTAACTAAAATATGTTTACATATTTGGTAATCTATATAGACACTCTGTACTGTCTCATTGGCTTAGGAAGTGAATCTCTGATCTGGGTCTTAGCAGATGAAAAGTGAGAGTGTATTTCCTGCACTGCTGAAGGAGAAAACCACTTCTGCTTACAGAATCTGTGGATCCAACTCAGTTCACTTCTTTCGGCCCATGCTCTTCTAACAGCTACTCTTGCAAAAAGATTGAATTCGATGAAAACTTGTATGAGCTGAGCTGTCGCCAGTCCCCCACTCCATTGATTTGGTGCTACCTTAGGTTGTTAGGGTCAGAAAGGGAAATTATTTTAGGTGTGGTAGCCTTAGAACTCTAACTAAGATGTCCTAGTCCCAAAACAAGCATGATGTTATAGTTCTGTTTATGAGATGAGTAGGAGTGGATAATGATGCCCATCTTGCCAGTTGGCTGTCCTTGAGCTACTGTCTCATACTGCTAAACTATTTTTGTTAATTCTAACTCTCTCTGTTCTAGGATATTTACCTAGTGATGAAGCATGTAAACGTATATTAAACAACATATTAAGATTCTCACACCTTCTGTTTTTCATAGTCTCCTCTGCAATAATCCTTCTTAAATATCTGCAATTACAGAACAAAGGTAAATAGTCTTAATAGTAGTAGCATATGTTTAGCTCTGTTTTCCTAAATTAATATCTTTGTGTGATATTTATTTATGTAGAATTTTCATCATTGGCATGAGGATCTGTGGTTTGGTGCAATCTTAAAAGATCTCTTCTAACAGAGTGCTGCTGGAGGCAGCACCTAAATCTGCCAGTGTTTTCAGCTATGTTTGGGACAAGATGCTTCTGCTCCTGCCACACGAAAAAACATAGCTTCAGAAAGTATTATTGAATCAAGATCCATTTTACTTTCACTATTTTTGACATTTATTTGTCAATATAAATATATGACTACAGGTCAAAAATTGTTATCAGTTTTTATTTAGAGTTCATTCTGAAAAATAAATGTGAAATAAAAATGTTCTATTTAATTATAATAATAGTATTTTACTTATATGCAATTTCATGAGGATTTTTAAATTTTCAAATTTTTGAGGATCTATTAAATAGGAAATAGGATATCTATTTGAAAATAGAGTTTGTGGTGAATATAATAACACTAAACATGATCTTGACATATTTTTAATATTTTATTCTTTAAAGGCTTATATGTAAATGCTTATATAGAAGACTTAATGGCAAACAGTGAAGAGCACAAGTCGATATTAATTTACACATTTTTCAAAGTAAAAGAAAACCCCTTCAAAGTCATAGTGGTCAGCAGCAGGGTCTCTTTGTTATCATTTTCCAACCTCTTGCTGTACAGGACTAAAGTCATAGCACACATTGACCAGTACTTCCCATGCAAAATTCTTCCTTAGAATTTATAACACCAGGAAGCCAATTTCCTTATGCTTTTGTTACTAAAGCCAAACAATTTGACTTTATATTCACAATCAAATACCTAATCCCAAACTACTCTGAATATCTTCATTCCATAATTGCTTACTATAACTTCTGAAGATTCTGCATGAGAAAAAAATATTTTTGAAGATGTATTAAGTAGGAAACATAATATCTATTTGAAAATAGAGTTTTTGATAAATATAATAACACTAATTTGATTTTGACATTTGACAATATTTTACTTTTTAAAGGCTTATATGTGAATGCTTATACAGTCCAGTTAGTGGTAACAGTGAAGCGTAAAAGTAGATATTGATGTATCTATTATATATAATGTATATATTTATGTGTGTGCATACACACACACACACACACACACACACACAGAGGGAGAGACAGAGACAGAGTGACAGAGAGAAGAAAGACAGCATACAGATAATTTGGGGCATTTCAAGAGTCAACAGTGTTTACTTCCTCCTGATAATCAAAGGTTTGTCATTTTTAATAATTTCATAGATGCAATCAGCTATTTTGAAAGGATTAGTGATGAGGTGTGCTCAGGCTGGTATACAAATACTTTGTAAGCAACTGATTATGGTATTGCTTTGCAGATCACTAACAGTGGATACCTTACTACCTTACTGTGTGTGTGTGTGTGTGTGTGTGTGTTTATGTGGCTGTGGTGTATGTGATATTACTTTATCAGGTCTATTGTTCATAAAATATTTTTCTGGTATGCTGAAGGTCTTCTTGCCTTTACACTCTGTTGATCATTTTTCTTTCTTGTGCATAACTATTTTAGTTTTCTGTAGTTCTGCTTAATCTCCCTTCCTTCTACTGTGTCTTTGATGTCATATTTAGTACAGTAACTAACACGTTTTTTTAATATTAGCCATTCTATGATCAGTGATACCACTGAACATCCTATTTTCAACTCCATATTTGAGTCTCTAGAAATTTTCCTCATTGATGTTTATTTACAGCCTCTCTATATCCTATATTCTGTGTTATGTATTCATAAATTACAAAGTCATATTTCTTACTCAGATAATATTACCTAGATATCTAAGTGTTATTCAAGATTCATGGATTAAAATGTTATGTTAGGCACCATGGATTCATCTTTGTATCAAGAGGTACTCTTTTATTTTTGACAGCTTGTATATAAGATGCCCTGGTGAAAACTTTCTTGATTAAACTGGATGTCATTGAGCTTTGTGTAGCCTGAGGCTCCTATGCTTTCCTAGATTTCTGAAGTTTTCATCTATTATTTCTTTAAATAATCTTTTTTCTCCCACAACTTTCATTATGCAGAACTTGGCTCTCTGAATACATTATAATTTTTCACTCTTTTCATTTTTTACTTTCCCCCTTCTGAATAATTCCAATGAGTCTCCATTTCTTTAGCTGGAGTAATATTTACTCTGTTTAAACAAGTTTCTTCTGTTGTTGAATCTCCCTGTTGCTTTTTGGTTTCCTTCATTATGCCCTTCAGTTTAGGGTTCCTGTTTGTTCCTATTTTTTGATTTCTCTGTAGCAAACTCATTTTCCTGAGCAATCATTTCTCCAATTATCAATGTTCTTTTGTCGTTCACAGGGACAGCTTAAAAATAAATGTGCAGCTATTTTCAGGCAATTTATAGGTCCCCTTTTCCTTGAGATCTATTCTATTTGAATTCTATCTACTAGAATTCATTATATCCTTTTCATAGTACATTTTTTATATGCACAGAACATTACCAATTTAGTGTCTTAAGTCAAGAAATGTTTGCTATTATAGTTCTGGGAATCAAAAGCCTGAAGTGCTTCACTAGACTAAATATATTGTTTTCCAAAAGATCTAGGAAGAACCAATGTTGCCTTGTATACTTTCCAACTATATAGACTATCTAATTATATTGTTAATCAGAGCTTTATTTGTGCATTTCCAAGTTTGTTTATAGTATTGTATCATTTTAGTTCCTGGCACCTGTGGTTATGGAGCTCCATTTTCTTTAATTACACCTGAAGATCTATTTTTCCACATAATATAACATATTACAAATCTCCAAGGAGTATGTATGGATATTTTGGAGGTTAATTTTGATTACTCCAATATGCACCCCACAAATTTCCACATATAAACAAAAAATTCATTCAGCTCATTCTAATTATCTCCTCAAATTTTCTTCCAATTGTCTCATAAAATTAAAATTGACATAATGGATAAAAACAAAAGTTATATAAATATCTACTTTCTATAGTTGTAGGAATTGGTTGAATCAGTCCAGTTTACGTAGCAAAACAATGTATCTACATTTTACATTAATTTGGTCTTCTTTCTCCTTTCATTGTTTGTTTTTCTTTCCCTGTTTATTTCTTTCTTCTCTTCTCTTCTTTTTTGATAGAGAATTTTATTAATATCAGAGACTGGACTCTGTACTCTTGCCTAAATATCCTGAATGCTGATTAAGGGTATTCTTCCACTCTGAAAAATTCTAAGAGGTAGGAAAATGATACTAAATGATATCCTTTAACTTCTCTTTTTCTTGTACACAGCCTCATTAATTTTCTCATTTTTAAATTTTATTAGTTTCTTTTTCAGATCCCTTATTTTCCTTGTACAATAGCTGGATGGTGAATATAGGAGTGGTTCTAGGATTTCTACTGTTAATTTTCAGTGTGGAAGCCATTACAACATTATTGTTATACAGAAGATGTAAGTAAATCAGAAGGGCCATTGCATAAAGCCTAACATAGAACACTTTTCTTTTCTTGAAAGTTCTCCTTTATAATGTATTATTAGCCAAGGTTAACTCAGTTTCTCAGGAGAAGACAAGTTAATTCCTAATTTATTTTTGTTTTATATTAGTATTTTAAGGCAAGTTGTAGTTTTCTCTTGCTTGAGTTTCTACCTCAAGTATATAATCAAAAAACTGAAGGGCATGTACTGGAAAGATGGCTCAGTGCCTAAGAGTATTAGCTTCACTTCCATAGCACTGGGTTGGATTCCCAGCATACACATGGCATCTCACAACTGTCTTTCATGCCTGTTACAGGGGATCTGATGCCTTCATCTGACTTCTCTAAGTACCATGTGGCACGTAGACAAATATGCAGCCAAACAATACAGATAGAAAATAATAAAAGAAATTTGAAAACACATTTAAAATAATAGGCTTCTTTTGTTCTCTTGTTAATAGCATGATGAATCTTGACTGTGTTCTCAGATTTTCTTACACTATGCTTCAATGAATGAACCAATATGTCTGATGACACTTTTGAACCTTCTAAAAATACCAAAGTTTATGTATCTTCAAAGATATTAGATATTTTGATGACACTATTTTCCACATAGATTATTTTGTCATACATATATATATATATATATATATATATATATATATATATATATATATAAGAATATCAGCAAGATTTATTTTTTCCTGCATATTCTTTAACTCTTTCAGTGTATATGTGAAGAAACTTCACTCTTTTCCATTGTTGTTCAGCAAGATAACTTAAGATAATAGGTACTAAGGTAGAGATGGCACTGATGTTATTATCAACACATTGTTTCAGATATAATGGTAGTCAGGGTCAGGTATATAATATTCCATAATTCTTCTCATATACAGATGACAATTTGAAATTCTATATTTAATTCCACTAATTTCCTTACTAGAATATCTTTAAATAAGTATTGAGTGGTTGTTGCATATCAAAATATGTCAGGTAAAAAGTAACAAAGTGTGAAATTCTGAGAAGAAAATTGTTTTCTGCTCTTAATTGTACATCCTGAATAGTTTATCATAAGAGTAAAAATAATCAACTTTAAAATACACTAATACAACTAAATTTATGAAATCATTTGAGAAATATTTTCCTCAAATGAAAATAAAGAAATATAAAAATATCAATATTTAAAACCATGCAAAGGTAAATCACTGAAAAGTTAATGTAAAAAATTATATTGTAGTGGCAAATTAGTGAGCACTTAAATGATAGAATGTAAACGCATTCTTTCGCCTCTGAATATACATGTATACCTTCCCAACCTCCCCAGATTCATTCAAATATAGATCAAAATATTTTGTTGATATTGTTTGTTTTGTTTTAATAATATTTTACTTGTTTATTGTAGATGTCTTAACATACCAAAAGAACTCCTAAGATGTTCATGGACATGTCTGGAAGAGCAGTTAGTGCTCTTAACCACTGAGCCATCTCTCCAGCCACCAAGATATTGTTATTGAATACAATACTAAAAGTGGCTATAGGAAGAATGGCAATGGCTGCCTCAGCATAAACACTGGGAGCTGCGCACACACAAAGGCATCTCCTGAAGGAGGATCCAATTGAAGACTGCCTGAAAGACCAAGGATTGCTGACACAGACAATGCCAGCTAATGAGGAACTGCTGTTAAGAGGAGATGCTTTCTTGGGACCAATGGGGTGCAGGTGGAGGGTATTAAAGGAGCTTGCAGTAGTGTTCTGATGAGCTTGCTGTGGTGCTTCTTAACTGCTCTAGCAGTCTGTAGAGCCTGTGCCTTGCCACCTCACCACCAACCCCCAAGAGCAAGTAAGGTTGGGCAGTGGCCAGTCCAGAGTGCAGGCAGCATGTGGCACCCAACATGGTCTATGGACTACTTCATCATTCTTGTTTTGTTTCTGCTTGCAAACCTCCTCTTCTTGGGGCTCATTTTGGCCTACTGTTGCAAGGACTGTACTCAAGGTTCTACATGGTCTTCTCTTCTTTGTAGGCATATTTTTTTTTTGCAACCTACTCTTAATAAGGGTTCAACCTCTCCTCTAGCCAACCACCCAGCAGAGGTAGTAAACAAGAAAAGTTAATAGGATATGGGGGAAGTGGACTTGTTCAGCAATAGTTCTTTGGGGGTGAGCTCGATCTTCTTGGGAAGCAGTTCAGTCCTATAGCAAACACCAAATAAGACTTAGCAGCTGTCGACTAGTCCTCTAGGCAGGGATCAAACAAGCATGAGCCAGCAGCTACACTCCAGTACTTTTGCAAGCAGTAGTTCAATCCCGATGAAAATGTCAGGCTCGCCAATCAGACAGAGGCAAGGCGGTGGAAGCAATAAGCTGCCACAGGAAACTCACAAGCAGTACTTGGGTGAGTTTCTCTCAAAGGCAGAGTTATCACAAGCTGACCTCAACAACACTAGGTAAGGGAAACTGATACATGTGTGTCTTTAGTGAAGAATAGCAAGGCAGAGCAAACCAAACCAAGGCTCAGTGCTCATCTCCCACTGTTTGTGGGGTCATATTTATACTCCTTGATCAAGGGTCCTTTCACATGTCTGCTATATCCAAACATTCTTTCACCTATGCCTGCTTCCAGGAAAACAGTCTTTCATGTGTTTGCTTTTAGCAAGACATTCTTTTACCTGTGTGCTCCAGCAAAGCATCATTTGGCCCCTTAGTGTTTTATGTTGTGGGTTGTCTTAGAGTTTCTATTCCTGCACAAACATCATGACCAAGATGCAAGTTGGGGAGGAAAGGGTTTATTGAGCGTACACTTTCAGGCTGCTGTTCATCACGAAAGGAAGTCAGGACTGGAACTCAAGCGGGCCAAGGAACAGGAGCTGATGCAGAGGCCATGGAGGGATGTAACTTATTGGCTTGCTTCTCCTGGCTTGCTCAGCTGGCTTCCTTATAAAGCCCAAAGACTACCAGCCCACAGACAGTACTACCCACAAGGGGCCCTTGCCCCTTGATCACTAATTGAGAAAATGCCTTACCACTGGATCTCAGGGAGGCATTTTTTCAACTGAAACTCCTTTCTCTGTGATAACTCCAGCTTATGTCAAGTTGACACACAAAGCTAGCCAGTACATGGGTCCCGTGAAGGTGAGCATGAGGACCCCAATTCTTTTTTCTTTTTATTGATTATTTTATTTATTTACATTTCAAATGTTATTCCCCTTACCAGTTTCCCCTCTGCAAACATTATCTTTGTCTTTCTTGTCTGTTTGTTCAGGTGACCATTGAACTTTCACTTTCACTTTCACTTGAGGGTGAGCATATGGTGGCCATCTTCTCTGTTTGTCTTTGTTCACCCTGGCAACTGAAATACTCTCACTTTTGGTCTTGGTTTGAGAGTGAGCTTGCAGACATCTTTTCTGTTTTCTTTGTCTTTGTCCTCTCATTTCTACTTTCACTTTCAGTTTGGATTCATCCCTATACCTGACCTAGGACTAGTCTCCCAGGCAGTGGTACTGGGTATTGTCTCCCAAATGCCTTTTCGATTTTGGGATACCTTACAGGCATAGGGCCTTTGAGATACACCTGAAGGAGTCTTCTGCTTACTATGAGACTTTCGTCACCTTGTCTGTCATATATGCTCATTTGTTTCCTGTGTGATTGTTGTTATGGGTTCCCTCCCCTCCAGCATCAGAGAACTCCAAATTAGGGCACTGGAAACTGTTCAGATTATGCATGATCTCAAGGTTAAGACTCATGACCTGGAACAATTTTGGGAGGAGGCCATAAATTTGACCCCTTGGATATCAATGGAAGACATATGGGAACCTGACCTCTAGATACGTATTCTCTTTCTTGCCTGCAAGCGTGAGACATGGTCTGAGATTTCCCCTCCCTTGTTCTTTGTCTCCATTCTCCTTACAGTCATCATCAGCCTTAAGAATTCTTCCTCAGAGGAAGTGGTAGCCACCCATAACAAACACTGCCAGGATCAGTCTAATATTCACCTTTCCATTACTAATCCCATCCCACTTTCTCAGGACAAACAAGATGATCTCAGTGATGAGGTGCCTCTGCTCTGCCCCTCCTGCTGTCAGGCTCCCAGCCGCCCTCTAGCCTTCTGTCCCAGAACCCTCACTCACTAGACCTTCTGCTCCTGCCCCATCAGAGGTACTCCCAGCTTACCCCTGGCATGATCTAGGGAGACTTTGCCTTCCAGTGGTCACTCCAGCAGTGGTTGCTCATGCTGGACTGCCTCTCCCCTAGGGGCCTCATTCTCCCCAGGTATATCAGGAAACTTTCACTGTCAATCTTGGTGCTGATGCAGTTACTAGGCCCTAGAGTCCCACTCCTCTGGCAGACTTAGCACTAATCAGAAAACTTGACAATGATTCTGGCCTAGATTCCCCTTATTTTGAACAAGTACCGAAGCAATGGGCCAAGTACCTCCAGACCTATTATAATTGGTATAATCTCCTTAAGGTGGTGCTCAACCCTGCTGTGTTTCTTAATTGGAGGTCTGAATATCATAACTTGACTGAGAATCAGGCTAGGAGTAACCTGCAGTACAACCTTAATGTTACTTATTAAATGCTTACTGGCCATGGGACATATATTAACCCTGTCGCCCAGGCCCCTATTGGACTGCATGCTTACAAGGTTGATCTTGCCTGTAAGGTCCTTAAGGCCTGCACCCCTCCAAACCCTTCTGCTTACTTTTCAATCATGTCTAGCAGTCTGGGGAGTCCTTCACAGACTTCCTGTCCCATTCAACTGGGGAAGGGGAAGGGTAGGTCCATGCTGGCCCAACCAGAGACATGCTCATCAAGCAGCTTGCATGAGAGGTTCTTAATGACCCATCTTGCAACCTGTAGCAACCATAAGGAATAATGATACCCATAAATGGGTTGTTGCCACTGATGGATTTGGATTCTGGTGTGGACCTCATTGCATCCTTGACTGCCTCCATTGACACCTTGATCATGGGGCATATACAGAGTATGTACCCTCTTCTTGAAGAGCCCCTTGATTGTACTTGTTGGAGCTGTGTGGTAAGCCTGGTCACCTCAGACAGTACTGTCCCTCAGCTAGGCCCAAGACCAGATGTCCTCTTTGTAACAAATGTTTTCACTGAGCTAAGAATTGTCATTCTCAAAAGCAGGAAGACAATTTAAATTCCAAAAGAGGCACTGCTCAGTTAGACAGTAAGAGGGCCCCCTGCTGGGCTAGGAGTCTTTGAGCCTTGCCTCTGTTTCCTCACTCCCTGATGATGACTGTATATTTAGATGGTATGCCCATTAAAGGGTTGGTTCATACAGGGGCAGATGTCACTATAATAACAAAACATGAATCATTGAGGTTCTTCCATTGGAGATTTCGGTCTGGACCCTCCATTATGGGAGTTGGAGGCCAACAGGCCACAAAAATGACTACCCAGCTTGTCCATTGGCAGAACTTGGATGGCAACTGGGGATCTTTTATACCTTTTGTGACAAATGTTCCCCAAAATCTTTGGGGAAGTGATATTCTGGAAGACATGGGTGCTATCCTTACTATGGACGATTGTGCCTTTTTTGATAATGTTATACAACATGACCAACTAGACCACACAGGTTGCAAAGTCAGGAATCACTTCCAATTCTAATGGCCACTGCCTGCCTAGAAACAACAGACCCTATACTGTTGGCCTGGCTATTTGAAGTCAATATCTGGGTGGAACAGTGGTCCATTTTGCTTTCTGCTCTCAAGGAACTGGTCTGGGAACAATTAGCTTTGGATCATTTGGAACCCTCAACCATCAGACATAATACTCTCCTTTTTGCCATTAAAAAGAAGTCAAGTAAATATAGGCTTATATAGGATCTGAGAGCCATTAATGAACATATAGAAAAATTGGAAAGCACTCGAGTAAGACTGCCTCATCCTAGTGCTATCCCACCCAAGTACCATGTGATGATCCTAGATATTAAGGATTGCATTTTCCAGATCCCTCTGGCTCCCCAGAATAGATTCTATTTGGCCTTCATAGTATATTATATGTCTACAAAAAGATAAAGAGAGGGGGAATATGTTCTATGGAGGTGTATAGTCAGGTATGGGGGATGCCCATGCTGAGGCATCCCTTCCCCATGAGGGACCAGCCACGACTGTATAGTATAGAATAGAGTTTATTAAGGGCATGGAGAAGAGTTAAGAAGGTAGTAGAGTCAGAGTAAGGCAGAGAGAGAGAGAGAGAGAGAGAGGACAAGCAGCCCCTTTTATAGTGAGTCAGACTTACCTGGCTATTGCCACATAACTGTCAGGTAGAGCTTTGACAAAATGCTAACAATATGAGAGTCTAGTATGAATAAAACAGCTAAAAGATATCGGTAGACAGTCCTGGGCCAGGGCATGAAAAGTAGCCTGACCATTTGTTGGCTATATGTGTCTGAAGCCATACAGGGAGTCCCCAGAGATGTCTGTGTAGTCCATTACGTGGATGATATTATACTTGCACATCCTAGCCTGTCTGATCTTGAAAGGGTTGATCTCTCACCTGATATTGTACTTGTACACCCTAGCAGGTCTGATCTTGAAAGGGTTGATCTCTCACCTGTTGCTTAATTTAGAAAAACTCAACTTGAAGGTTGTTACTGAAAAGATTCAGAGAGTTCCCCCATATGCCTTCCTGGACTTTTTCTATGTCTGATAAGATGAAGCCCCAGCCTTCTTCATCATGGCAAAAGAGTCCTACTCTCTTGTGGAACTACAACAACTATGTGGGACTGTTTACTGGCTCAGACCTTTCCTGCCTATTCTGAACCAAGAGATGAGGTACCTCTTTTCTCTCATAGAAGAGCCTATCAGCCCCTCTGCCAGGGTTAAAGTAACATCTGAGGCTAGCAACCAGCTATAGAAAGTTATGGTGGTCCTTTCTGTATCCATTCTCGAAAGACATGATCCAGGGAAACCCCTCCTGGCCATAATTCTATGGTCCCTTCAGAGGGTCCTAGGAACCTTTTGTCAGAAAGGGCCCCTCATGTGGTTTGCATCAGTCCCACTCTGATTTACTTAAGGTTACCTCAAAGTTTGATATTGCTTTCCTTTAAGGTGAGAGGCTTAGTAAGGAAAACTTATAGCAGGGAATTAGACAAAATAATTCTTCCATTCTACTTAAGACATTCCCAATCATTATGAGTAGATTCTATCATCTTTCCAGAAATGGAGGTGGAGTTCACAGGCTCATTGGATAATCACATGCCACCAGACAAGCATCTTACTGCTTTGTTCCAGCTGCCAATTACCTTTAAACCCCATAGCATAGCTAGCTCTCGCCCCATTCTTAAGGCAACTATGGCCCTTTCTGATGCTAATAAATCCAAATATGGAGTTCTTATCCAAAGGCGGGGGTTGGGGGAAGAACACAACTCATATTCTCCCTAATCCTGGCTCAGTGCAACAAGGTGAATTTTTTAGACTCCTGAAAATTTTTGAGTTCTGCCAACAGGAGCCAGTTAATATTTTCTCAGATAGCTAACATGTAGTACAAGCTGTCCATACCCCATCTTTCTCCTATATTAAAGAGCAAAACAGCCCTATACATGTCTGCATTTGATCTCTCCAGAAAACTCTCAAGAATAGGGTACATCCCTGGTCCATCTCACACATAAGCTCACATTCTAAATTGCCTGGCATATTAGCAGAAGGAAATGAGAGAACTGATGCCCTGATTATGGCTGTAGACAAGGAATTGCTAGAACAAGCCAGAATGTTACATCAGCAATTTTACCTTACTTACTCCTCAGAATTTACATAAGCTCTTGGCAGAATTTCCTATGTCACAATGTAAACATCTTGCAAGGTCCTGTGCAACATGCACACATCTTGTACTATTGGGACCCCTTGGCAGATCAGGAGTTAATCCTAGAGGTCTATTCCCTAATGCAATTTGTTTGACAAATGGACGTCATCCATTACCCAGCCTTTGGTAATCTTAGTTATGTTCACATGGTAGATACTTGCTAGGCCTTCCTATATGAGCTGACCATGTTAGGTGAAACGGCCTCTCATTCTATTAAGGCCATGAAATCAGCAATGCCAGTAATGGGAGTATCTTGGGTACTCAAGACTGGCAATGGACCTGCTTACTCATCTCAGCAGTTCAGTGCCTTCTAATCTGCATGGAGGATCAGTCACTCCTTTGGGATACTCTATAATCCTCAAGGCCAAGAAATCATAGAAAGAGCAAATCGTTCCTTGAAGGGAGCATATTCTTGAGTCACCTTCCTAGAATCCAAAAGAGATCCAAGACCTATTTCATGTGATCTTTCTCTCCTTTGATGAGAAAGGGCTGGGCCCTGCTTACAAACATTGGGCATTTTTGTGGACAGACACTCCCTTCGTGTTGGTTAGATGAAAAGACTCAATAACCTTTCAATGGCAGCTGCCTGATCTACTTCTGACAAGGGAGTCACTTCTGACAAGGGGAGTGAGATTTTTGCTGTGTTTTCCCCCAGGATGCAACTGTGCTAATATGGGTGCCCTTTAGGGATGTTTGCCCAGCCATGAACCAGAGGACAATGAAGGATCCAGGAGAGGACCAATACAGGGAGATGTAATGTACATACTGTATTTATTAATTTTTCCTCAGCCTGGGAGTGCTGATGAGCTCTAGGTTTTAGTGGCCCTGCCCCCCCCCCCATTCTTTGGCCTGTGGCAGTTAACTCCCCAGCCTACCTGTTCTTTGCTTTTCCAGTATAAGTTTGGGTTTGCCCTTCATAGTCTTAGTCACTACTGCATGATGATTAGAAGGCACCTGGTCCACAGAGGAAACTGCTTTACCACCAATGTCTCCTCCATCAGCCCTTGCATCCAACTACACAATATGACTATAGGGGACTTATGGAACCATGTTAGGCATAGAAGTTCATATTCTTACTG
Source organism: Uromys caudimaculatus (assembly GCA_028551405.1). Lineage (NCBI taxonomy): Eukaryota > Metazoa > Chordata > Mammalia > Rodentia > Muridae > Uromys > Uromys caudimaculatus. Next base: position 104,809,826 of record CM052702.1, read on the forward strand.
ATTACAAATCCCCAAATTCTCCCCCAAGCTTATCACATCCATCCCTGCCTCACTGTCCAAGGTTCCTTCAAATGCCCACTTTTGTGAGACTTCGTATCCCTTAGGAGCACTGCCAGCCTGCACCATGTATAAAATTTGCCAAGGGCTACCCTATATTGTCATCTAACCTCACATTTGACATGTGGAGGTTTATATCACATGGTACTTCCATTATTACTTGCTATGTTAACAGCAATCCCGTTAGATTTTGTTATGACCCCATTATGAGCAATTGGGATTTATGTAGCCCCTCAAATTGTTTTGATTTATGCCCCCTTACTCTTTAATGAGATATATTTCCATATAAATCAGTCAGCAAAAACATGGACTGGGACAACTCCTGTGAATGTGACCATTTGCAGCCAAGTTAGCTGGAAAGCTACCCTAGACTATGTCCAACCACCCTTTTTCCTTCTGGTCACCAATACCTAGATTATCAGAGACAGCCTTAACTGATGTAATAAACAATATCTCCTGACTGCCTGCTACATGGGATATTCAACAATGGCTATCCTGATGAAGGAACCAGAGGCCATTTAGATGCCTGTCACAAAAACCACTCACTTTCATGCCTTTACTCTGGTGGTCCAGACTCACTTACAGCACCAACACTAGGGAAAAAAGGATTTTGGTATTACAGCTGCCGTCACTGTGGCCATCATCGCAGGCATTGCCAAGACAACAACAGCTGTTGTTGCATTGCCCAGACAGCCACTATGGTGGAGACTGCCAATGTGGTAGTCTCTGTCAGCTGAGGTGCTACAGGGGCAGGAGGTACTAAATCAACATCTTTATCAAGCCATCCACATTTTATAACAGATTGACTTACATGTCTCTATTGGCTTGTGACCCCATGTTTTCAATCTACCTAACCCCTTACCAGGTACATAACACCATTGGAGTGCAACAACAGTTGGCTCAATATCTTAAAGGTATCTGGTCAGACAAATGCCTTAACTATCCTGTGCTGTTAAGTGAGAACATAGGCAACCTCACTGTGACCAGGATATCTATGTTTTTCCTAGATGCTGGATTCTTGAGAAAAGTATGGAACAATATTAAGAGGCTGTTTGAACCCTTGGGGATAGCCACTTATGCTATGATGGGAGGAATTATCATATGAATAATTATTTTAAGTGTTTCACACAGCATATATACAAGCAGCTGACCCTCCATGTGATAATTGCTCTCAAAAATGCAGCCCCCTTAAGGAAGTGATCAAAGCTTAGATGGCAGAGATCCATGAGACCACCATGTAAACAGTTCCTCATCTCTCCTCCTTGCATGATATGACTCTGGACTGATATCTCTTTGAGGGCTGGTAGCCAATGATGGGTGGTAGCCAATGATGGGTTAGAGGCGAGACAACCAAAGACAGGCACAGTCCAGTATACTGGGAATCCTCGGAGGTGGGGTCAACAATGTTGAGGCAATGGCACCCTGGCTCCCACTAGGCTGTCAAAGTCTAAAAACAAAAGGGTGGAAAGGTAGGAGGAATGGCAATGGCCACCTCAGCATAAACACTGGGGGCTGCCCAACTGCAAAGGCATCTCCTGAAGGAGGACCTAATTGAAGACTGCCTGAGAGACCAAGGGTTGCTGACACAGACAATGCCAGCCAATCAGGAACTGCTATTTTGAGGAAATGATTTCTTGGGATCAATGGAACACTGGTGGAAGATATTAAAGAGGCCTGTAACAACATTCAGACAAGCATTTATGACCTGCTCCCTGAGTCTGTGGAGTTTGTGCCATTGATTTTGCAATACCTCACCTCCAACCCCCAAGAGCAATTAGGGTTTGTCAGTGGGCAGTCCAGAGGACAGGCAACACCTGGCCACAGAATCTTACATCTACTAAATATTCCATGCCTGAAAGGTGTCTTTGAGGAATGATGGCAGAGAATTTGTCATAAGTGGCCAGCCAATGACTGGTCTAACTAGAGAGACACACACTACAAGAGGAAGAACTTGCCTGATACTGCTTGGATGGCCAGGAACTGGAGCTTTGATAGCCCAGGGTTTTAGAAGAGAACTGAACAGGATGGGGGGGGGGAAGACAGAGAGACAGACAGAGAGACAGAGAGACAGAGACAGAGAGAGACAGAGAAAATTATTGAAATGATTCTTAATGATATTCTGCTATACTCATAAAATGAAAAATAGCTGTTTTATTCTAATGTTTACCCTAAGTATAATTTTACTACTATTCTTTTGTAATGACCAACTATGTGTTATGCTTCAAAATTTCAACTAGGTCCAAAAATATTTTAAATATTGTACTTGCCAGGAATACCCACCCAATCATGAAACCTTTTACTTAAAATCTGTCCTGTCTGAAATATATGCTAGAACAATAGTGGACAGAATTTGCAATTAGTGTACAACCAATGTTTAGTTGGACCAGTTTAGTTAGACTACTCTAACTAAAGGCCCACACCACAAAAGAAAGCATATGCCTGATATTGCATGGATGGCCAGGAACCAAAGACTGCATAGCCCAGAGTACTAAAATAAAATCAAATATGACTTGCAAAACAAATGTTAATGAAATGATTTTTGATGATATTCTGCTACAGTCTTGGATTGATGCAAAATCCAGTGGACTACCTAGAGATGATGAGAGAAGGAGAAGCAATAAGATACAGACAAACCTTAAATTGAACTCGAGGTTCCTCCAGAATAGGGAGAAGAGTGATTGTAGGAGCCAGAAAAGTCAAGCACACCAGGAAAACACAGGCCACAGAATCAACTAAGCAGGGCTTGTAATGTTTCAGTTTCACTTAGACTGAAGTGAAAATCATGGAACCTGCAGAGATCTGTACTAGGTCCTCTTCATATATGTTGTGATTGTTAGCTTGGTGTTCTTATGGGAATCCTAACAGCGGGAGTGTGTATATACATGTGTGTGGAGGGGAGGGGGATCTATGACTCTTTTGACTGTTCTTGGAATCCATTTCCACCCATTTGATTGCTTTGTCTGACCTAAATATAATGGTTTGTGCCTAGTCTTACTGTAACTTGTTATGCATGTTGTATTTGGTGTAAATCACTTGGAGGCCAGTCCTTCCTCAAGGGGAACTAAAGATGAACACATCTGAGGAAGATAGAGGGGAAGGGGAAGATTGGGAGTAGTTGGGGGAGAGAAAATATTGATAAGGATATATTTTATGAGAGAAGAGTATTTTAAATATATGGTACTTGTGCTGAACATGTGAGGACATTGTTTTCATGTTGATAAAACTGAGGAGTAGAGGATAAACAATTACAGAATGCTCAGCCATAAAGAAAACATATACACCATACTACAATCTCCAAAACCTCACAGAGTATTTAGGAAGAGGGGTAGAATCATTATAAAAGCCAGAAACAATGGATTACTACAAAGAACCTTTGTGTTCTGGATACATTAGGGCAGCTACACATAGGAGCTTACAGTGGTTGTGACACCATGCATAAGAACTGTCAAAGTCCAAGCCAATTCAAATCCTGGCATGCAGAGGATAGCTTGACATGAAGTCTCACTCAGAATAGAAGAGATATTGACAATTGTTAGCTGCTTTGAGAAGAAAGGTCACTTTTATTGAATTGGAGAGTACCAATAATTTGCTCATGTTACAATGGAAGGACACATAACTGAAAAGATTTGATAAGCACAAATTGGGAAGAAAAAAAAGAAAGGCACAAAGGTGGGAGGGTAGGGATAAAGGGATGAATATGAGAAGAGTTGGGGAGAAAGAATAATATATTACAACATGTACAAAATTTACAAGGAATTAATAAAATATATTATAAAAACTGATAAAATGCCCTAAATAATATCATAGACCCTTGAGTGAGAATGTAGTAGGAATGTACTATGTGATAGAAGAACAAATAAAAAGAAAAAAGAGGAAAATATATCATATAATTCCTGACTTGCAATCCAATTATATTAGGTATTATTTAAAAAACTGAGATGTTTTAAATCATGAAGTATATTAGAAAATGGTTACTCAAAATAATCAAATTTTGTATCATTTTATATAAAGTATTAGAATATTGAGAGTACTAATATATCTAGGGCAGTTATTGAGTGAGTGAATAACTTCTAAGCCAAGTGATAGACATTATATTTGTCAGGGTTCTCTTGTCACAGAATTAATGTAATATCTCTCTATATTAAGGAGATTTATTAGAATGACTTACAGTCTGAAGTCCAACTAACCCAACAATAGGCAGCTGTGAATGGGAAAACCAAGTATTTAGTAGGTGCTCAGTTCCATGAGGCTAGTTGTTTCAGCTGGTCTTCTGCATAAACTGGACTCCTGGAGAAATAGGTTCCAACAGATGTCTGTCAAGTTAGCAGAAGAAAGTAAAAAAAAAAAAAAAAAGAACTCTTCCTTTTTCCATTGCCTTTATATATGCCTCTAGTCGAATGTATGACCCATACTAAACTTAAGTACACCTGGATCTAAGCTTTTCTTTACTTGAAACTTACACTGTTCAACACTGTTCACTGTTAGGCTGGATTTGAACTCAGGGCCGTGTCTCTTAAGATTAAAGGCATGTACAGCTTGCCTGGGACTAAGCTTTTCATGGCAACTGTTCTTCAAAATATAGATCAGAAGTGTGTTTCATCCCATGGCAAGATCTAGATCAAAAGCCTGTGATTTCCAGCCTCAAGATCTGTATCACAGGTATGCCCTCCATTTCTGGATTGTAGTTCATTCCAGATGTAGTCAAGCTGACAACCAGGAATAGCATCACAGTCATCTTCAGGAATTTAGGCTATACCTTCTTGGAAAATTATTTTCCTAGCCATACTGCTTATGCCTCTTTATGGAGGGATAAAGAGGGTTACAAGAACATCACATGACTATCCAGAGGCTACTTACCATGTGATATATACAATTCTTCTTTCCTTCCATGGTGATATAATATATAGACCAAGGCAAGAATAAGATAGAGATATCTATGTGGCTAACTAAGGGGGGAGGCCTCATTCCTGCAGGTTAAATGCATTTCAAATGTAGCCCATTGAAGTAAGGTAGGGGCAGCCACATCCCTGTAAGTAACTCCTCACCTAGCCTCTATTAGGGAGCCCAATAAACTCATTGGTTCCCTATCATTAAAGTTGGTTGGTATTAAGTCTTCATTTATTTTGGGAACTTTGGAGTATGGGTACATGATGTTTATGTAGCAACTGTGTCCTGGAATCAATATTCCATGAATAACAATACAAAACTCTATATTCAGGTCAATGAATATCAATAGCTTATACTATCAAAACAATGGGATAGTGTATTTAATGGAGATAACATAACCAATCAACCTATTATATTACTCCACCTCCTATGGTTTCTGCTAAAAGAACTTGATATATACTGATTTCTCCAGTATTATAACTTCTATTTATATTAAAGAGAAAAAATGAATATAAAAACAAAAACAATAGAGATATAAACAATAAAGTTGCAACTTGTACTCCAAATTCTTCAATGAGTTTCTTCTGAGAAAATAGCATGAGAGAAGAGTCTACAGGTTAAGACATAAATAAAAGCATGAGTACTCTTATTGTATAGTGTCTTAATTAGGGTTTTACTCTTGTGAACTGATACCATGACCATGGCAACTCTTATAAGGACATCATTGGGGCTAGCTTACAGGTTCAGAGGTTCAGTCCATTATCATCAAGGCAGGAACATAGCAGCATCCAGGAGGAGCTGAAGATTATATATCTTCATCTGAAGTATGCTAGCAGAATACTCACTTCTAGGCAGCTAGGAGTAGGATCTTAAAGCCCACGCCCACAGTGACACACCTAATCCAACAAGGGAACACCTACCCCAACAAGGCCACACCTCCAAATGGTGCCACTCCCTGGGCAAACCATCACATTCCACTCCCTGACCCCTATAGACTTGTTCAAAACATGAACATATGGGGGCCATACCTAGCCATAGCATAATAAAAAAGTACATTTAGTCCAACTTGCAAAGTCCCCATAGTCTATAGCAGTCTCAACAATGTTAAAAGTCCAAAATTCAAAGTCTCTTCTAAGATGCATCTAATCACTTAACAGTAATCCCCAAGGCAAGACAGGAAACCAGCTGGGCAAATTCTAAACTCTGCATCTCCATAGCTGATGTCAAAGCAGTCTTCAGATCTCCAATTCCTTTTCATCTTTGTTGGCTGCAACAAATGGTTTTCTCCTGAGCTAGTTCCACTCCCTGTTAGCAGCTTTCCTCAGCAGATAACCCAGAATTCTGGCATCTCAGACATCTGAGAGTCTCCAAGGCAGCTTCAATGTTATAGATTCTTGTTTTAATGTCTGGGATCCACACATGATTTTCTGGGCTCCTCCAAAGGGCTGGCATCATTTCTACAGCTCTGTGCTCTGTAGCACTCTATGTTCAGTTCAATCCATTCCACTGCCACACCACTGCTGCTCTTGGTGATCATCCCATGATGCTGTCATCTCCAATACACTAGGGTCTTTTGCTGCAACTAGGCTTCACCAATAACCTCTCATAGGCTCACTTCCTGGTGCCAAGTATGAATCCTGCAGTCCTGAGCCACCAACTGAACTATGGCTGCATCTCCACCAATGGCCTTCCATGTCCTCTCACAGGGCCAAGCCTCAGCTGCTCCTAATGACCATTTCATGCCTTCAAAACAAGTACCACCTGGGTGGCTCTTACACATTACCAAGAACAGCTCCAACACAAAGTACACAGCTTCTTTGTGTTCTCAGAAACTACTTTCCCAGAAGATTTCACCTCAGTGATGCTGGTCTCTTCTTAATTACCACTAAATTCTTAGCTCCAGCTAACCAGTATCAATTATCCCAGTAGTCTCCTTCTCTTTTTGATTATAAAGCCAGAAACACATGGCCAAACCTGCTAGGTTCTGCTGCTTGTATGAGCTGGAATATGTATCCCTTCTTCTATTACATTATCAATAGCTTCCTCTTTTCAAATTCCTTCACTGCCTAAGTTTGGCTGCCCAGGTTCTTGATCTGTAGATTGACCCAGAACTCAGAGATATACTCGACTTTATCTCCTGCATTTAAAAATGTGTACCACCAGCCAGGCAATGGTGGCACATGCCTTGGATCCCAGCACTTGAGAGGCAGAGGCAGGTGGATTTCTGAGTTCGAGGCCAGCCTGGTCTACAGAGTGAGTTCCAGGACAGCCAGAGCTACACAGAGAAACTCTGTCTCAAAAAAAAAAAAATGTGTACCACCAGGCTTCTTGCATCTAAACTTAGTTGATAATAGAACAAGAGGGCCATACTCTAGCTCCTACATGCAGCAGGACTCAGAACTCAGCAGTTTCAGCCATGTGTCTCTGGATTTATAGTCAAGAAAAGAAAGAGACTACTTGCCCCAAAGTCCCACTAACTTAATTTGTTATCTCCTTGGACACAGGATTCAGCTACATTTTACTTTCTGGTACCCCTTTAATATTCTAACCATTTATTTTATATTTTTTTCCTCTCTATGCTTGCTACGATTATTTAAAATGCTCTTAATGAGACTTAACCAGAGAACAAAGACTATGGTGGGTGTTTCTGGGGCTTCCTTTGTCAGTGCCATTAATCTGAATCTCTTCACCTAAGCCTTAGGTAGACTATTCAGACAAGGGCAAAAAGCAGCCATGTTCTTCACTGAAATACTACAAAGACTACTGCTCACCAGGAACTGCCCAGAATCTGCGGAACACAGGGACTGAGATAGGTGGGCATAGGAACCCTCTGGTTTCCATCTGGGGCAGAAGACCTCTGCCCAGGCCACCAGGGTTCCATAGCTAAGCACCGCCAAGAGAAAGTTACTCTCCCAGGAGCGTGGAAAAGCCATGAGTGGGGACAAGACGAGCACGACCGCTCACTGGATTCTGCCCGGAATCTGCGGGCCACAGAGACTGAGGGACAGGAAACTTCTGGTCTCCATCTGTGGCTGGGGTCCTCAGCTTGGGCCATAGGGCTCCATAGCCAATTGGTGCCTGGAGAAAGCTACCCTCCCAGGAGCTTGGAAAAGACGGGAGTGGGGCCAAAATGAGCACCACTATCACCAGGAATCGCCCAGAACCTGCGGGACACAGGGACTGAGGTAGGCGGGCATAGGAACCCTCTGGTTCCCATCCGTGGCAGGAGACCTCTGCCTGGGGCACCAAGGTCCCACAGCCAAGCAGCGCCGCGAGAAAGTTAATCTCCCAGGCCCCCAGGACAGAAGAGACTGAGGAGGAAAAGTAAGGGAGAGGAACCTTCCAGTTTCTATCTGTAGCAGGAGACCTGTGCCTGGGCAACCAGGGTTCCATAGCCAAGCAGTGCCAGGAGAAAGTCACCCTCCCAGGAGGGTGGAAAACCCTTGAGTGGGGATAAGAGAAGCACCACTGCTCACCAGGACCTGGAGACCTCAGCCTGGGCCACAGGGCTCCAGGAGAGAGCTGGTATCCAAGGAGTGCTGACACACCTTCAAGCATAGGCAAAACCACAACTTCTGTTCAAACTCACTGGATCAAGAGGGACCCTTGCAGAACCATCAGGACATAGGAACCAAGGGACAGCTGGGGACAAGATCCTTCTGGTTTCTGTCTGCACCTCAGAGCTGACCCTGTGCCACAGCACTCCAAACCCAAACACCTCTCAGAGAGAGCTGGTCTTCAAGGAGTATTGATACAGAGGCCTGTAGGAGGGACAAGCCACAACCAGACAGAGTAAGATCAGCTAACACCAGAGTTAACAAGATGGCAAAAGGCAAGGGCAAGAACCTAAGGAACAGAAACCAAGGCTACTTGGCAACATCAGAACTCAGCTCTCCCAACACAGCAAGCCCTGGATTCCCCAACACACCAGAAAAGCAAGACTCAGATTTAAAATCATTTCTCATGATGATGATAGAAGACTTTAAGAGAGAAATTAACACACTTAAAGAAACATAAGAGAACAGAGGTAAAGAACTAGAAGCCCTTAAAGAGGAAACAGAGAAATCCATTAAGGAATTACAGGAAAACACAATCAAACAGACAAAAGAAATGAACAAAACTATCCAAGAGCTAAAAACAGAAATAGAAACAATAAAGAAATCACAAAAAGAGACAACCCTGGAGTTAGAAAATCTAGGAAAGAGATCAGGAGTCATAGATGAAAGCATAACCAACAGAATACAAGAGATAAAAGAGAAAATCTCAGGAGCAGAAGATACCATAAACAACATTGACACAACAGTAAAAGAACAGGCAAAATGCAAAAAGCTCCTAACCCAAAACATCCATGAAATCCAGGACACAATGAGAAGACAGAACCTAAGGATAATAGGTATAGAAGAGAGTGAAGATTCCCAACTTAAAGGATGAGTAAATATTTTCAACAAAATCATAGAAGAAAACTTCCCTAAGTTAATAAAAGAGATGAACATAAATACACAAGAAGGTTACAGAACCCCAAATAGATTGGACAAGAAAAGAAATTCATCCCATCACATTATAGTGAAAACACCAAATACACAAAACAAGGAAAGAATATTAAAAGCAGTAAGGGAAAAAGGTCAAGTAATATATAAAGGCAGACCTAACAGAATTACACCAGACTTCTCACCAGAGACTATGAAAGCAAGAAGATCCTGGGCAGAACTCAAACAGACTCTAAGAGAACATAACTGCCAGCCCAGGCTGCTATACCCAGCAAAAATCTCAATTAACAGAGATGGTGAAACCAAAATATTCCATGACAAAACCAAATTTATACAATATGTTTCCGCAAACCATGCCCTACAAGGGATAATAAATGGTAAACGTCAACTCAAGGAGGGAAACCACACTCTAGAAAACACAAGAAAGTAACCTTTCAATAAACCGAAAAGAAGATAGCCACACAAACCTAAAAGTAACATTGAAAATAGCAGGAACCAACAATCACTATTCCTTAATATCACTTAACATCAATGGACTCAGTTCCCCAATAAAAGGACATAGACTGACAGACTGGATCCATAAAGAGGACCCAGCATTTTGCTGCATTCAGGAAACACACCTCCAGGATAAAGACAAACACTACCTCAGAGTAAAGGGCTGGAAAACAATTTTCCAGGCAAATGGTCCCAAAACACAGGCTGGAGTAGCCATTCTAATATCAGATAAAATCGACTTTCACCCAAAAGTCATCAAGAAAGATAAGGAAGGACACTTCATTCTCATTAAGGAAAAATCTACCAAAAAGAACTCTCAATTCTAAACATCTATGCTCCAAATGCAAGAGTACCCACATTCATAAAAGAAACCTTACTAAAGCTCAAAGCATACTTTGCGCCTCACACAATAATAGTAGGCGACTTCAACACCTCATTATCATCAATGGACAGATCTTGGAATCACAAACTAAACAGAGACACAATGAAACTAAGAGATAGTATGAACCAAATGGATTTAACAGATATCTATAGAACATTTCATCCTAAATCAAAAGAATATACCTTCTTCTCAGCACCTCATGATACCTTCTCCAAAACTGACCATATAATCAGTCACAAAACAAACTTCAACAGATACAAAAAGATTGAAATAATCCCATGCCTCCTATCAGATCACTATGGTTTAAGGCTGGTCTTCAATGGCAACAAATACAACAGAAAGCCCACATACACAGGGAAGCTGAACAATGATCTACTCAATCACAACTTGGTCAAGGAAGAAATAAAGAAAGAAATTAAAGACTTCCTAG